>RJWH01000627.1:0-210490 GCA_004363575.1 Solenodon paradoxus | reverse complement strand
CTCCAAATGTCAGGGTCTGGGGGCTTTAGGCTGCAAGAAAACGAGGTGGGTCAGCAGCGGCCCCAGGCCTGTGAGGAGTGGGCAGCTGCTTCTCAGCTGGAGTCTCCCTGTGCCCGTTCCTGGCAGAGCTGCTCCAACACGCCCGGAAGCACAAGCGGAACCTGCGGGCGGCGGGCGGCTGCTGTCTCGGGGGACTGCTGCCCTGGTAGCCAGGTGAGCTGTAATCAGGAACACAAAGCATCTCAGCGCCGTAAGCACCACTGAGGGCAGAAGGGCAGGATTTTGACGTCTGACTCTATTCCAATATGGTGTCCCCCAGTGCCAGAACCACACCGGCCTCTCTGCTCCCTGGAAGATTATTCCTCTTTATTATTGCTCCTGCTCAAGTCTTTGGTTCAACAAGCGAGACCCCGGTAGATCCATGCACGCTTCATGTCTCAGCACTCCCTGCTCACAGTCCTGTGTTCTCTGCTCCCCAAGGTTCCGTTCTCCTCCAGAGAAAATCACCTTTGTTTCCCACACCAGGATGCATGCAATTTTTGGTTCAACAAGCGAGAACCCTTCTGTTAGATCCATACACTGCTACCCCTGCTGTCAGATGAGGCGACAGACCTCTGGAAAGGTAAAGTGGCTGGTCCAGTCACAGCTAGAAACTGCCCAGAGGCCCCTGGCTCCACAACGAGCCAGAGCGAGGACCTTCACCGCAGGGCCCCGAGTACCTCGGCTCTGAAGCAAACCAGCCCCCCGAAGAGTGAGTGGGAGCACAT
This sequence comes from Solenodon paradoxus, assembly GCA_004363575.1. Taxonomy (NCBI): domain Eukaryota; kingdom Metazoa; phylum Chordata; class Mammalia; order Eulipotyphla; family Solenodontidae; genus Solenodon; species Solenodon paradoxus. Next base: position 209,723 of record RJWH01000627.1, on the reverse strand, counting down.
GGATGCGATCACGAGAGAATCTGTTTCTGACCATGAAACCCGAAACCCTGTCCATCCTCACTCTCCCGGGTCTCCCTCTGAAAATAAATAACAATACAACCCAGCTGCCGCTGCAGAAGAGAGAGCACCCTTAGCTACCCCCCAGCGAACACCAGCCCTCTCTGGAGCTAACGCCCGGGTTGCGGGCGCGCCCCGCAGCGCCAGCCTCCGCCGGGCCCGGCGGGGCGTGGGGGCGGGAAGCCTGGCTTAGCTAATGACTCCGTACCTGCCCGTTGCCAAACTGCGCCCTCTGGGTGGCAAATAATGCAATTCTAGCCAGTGAGATATGAGCAGCTATTTTTGCATCTTTGAGCGAACACCGCCGCTCAGATGCCAATGCCACCACGGTCTATCTAGCTCTTTGACCGCGGGCGGCTAAGCACCCTTGCCGGGCTTGGATGCCGCAACTGCAAGAGGGTAGAATCATGTTGCCGACTCTAGCGCCCCCTGGTGGAGAAGCGGTGAGGCTCAGCCCACGCGCAACCCAAGGACCAGTGTTCTCACGGCGGGGTGAGGTGGGGTGGGGTGAGTTGGGGTGAAGCGGGGTGGGGCAGGGCGGGGGGCTGGCGGGACAACCAAGATGTATAACGAAATAAAATCAATAAAAATGCTTCTCTCTTCCTACCTCTGTTCGCCTTCACTCCTGTCTGCACCTTTCCTTTAAAAATAATATTACTTACCCATAGGGCCCCTGTAAAGATCAAATGACTTACTCTGTGATGTGCTGAGAACTCTATTCAGTAAATGACTATTTTATATGTTCTCCACCCCACAACCTAGTGGCTGAAAGCAGTTGTTATCGCACAGTTTATGTGGATCAAGAATCTTGGAACGACTGGTGATTTGGTGGAGGGCAGGGTGTGTTGAAATATATCTAAGGAATAGGAAATTTATATACAGAAAGTTATTTTAATGTGTAGAATAATTACTACAATAAATAAAATAAAAATAAAAAAGATTAAGGTCAGCAAAGCCAAAAGCTTGTCACTGATCATATTTGATGCCATTGCTAGAGCAGAAAAAACAGATGCTTATGCTCAGAAGACATCACAAACTGCTGTCAGCTCCCCGGCAACCATTTCAACAATGAGCCCTACTTTGGTGGTGATCTGACGTGCTATACGCAGATGTACAGTTACAGTGAGACACACCTTAAACCTGTATAATGGAACGATGCAGTGTTACTTCAACAAAATTTAAATTAAAAGAAGAAAGGAAAAAAAAAAAGAATCTGGGAATGACTTAACCAGGAGCTGCTGACTGGCTCACCCACCGAGGGGTGGCCCAGGCCTGTGGCCCTGTCTCAGCCACCGTCTGGGTCACTCATCCCCGGCCCCTCTGCCCAGCTGCCTCAACCCACAGCTGTTTTCCACCGGAAGAAGCAATCGAGACAGAGTAAGAGCACCCAGACAGAAACCACCTCTTTTTATAAACTTATCGCATTGGTGACACCCTGCTTGACACCCCATGACTTCTGTCATAGTCTGTTCATTAGAAGCAGGTCAGTAGGTGCAGTGCCTGCTCCAGGGAGGAGTCTCCACAGGGTGTGAATCCCAGGAGGTGGGATCCTGGCGCCCCCAACACGCTGCTGTGGTAACGACTATCTTTATTTTATTTGTTGACACACAGAGACCCATCCTATGCTTTTGCTACCTCTACTTTATATTTTATCTTTAGGTGATAAAATCTCCCTCTTCCATCTGGGTTAAAAGGGAAAAATCCTTCAGTACATTCTTGGTCACTAATTTAACTCCTTTGTGCATCAAAACCATAAGCACAGGACTGTTCTTTGTGCATTTTAAAGGCGACTGTGAGCCCTCTTAGGATTTACAGCCAGCATATGTTCTGCTCTTTAGAGAAGCATATTTACCTCCTCTCTCCCTCTGCTCCACGCAGTAAAGGCCCAGCTGTCCGTTGGTTTCCGATTCCCTTCTGCTCTGCCTCCTCCCATGAGAGTGTCCTTTCAGGGCCAGTGACAGACACGACCCTTGACAATCCCGTCCTCCTGAGAGTGAGAGGCCGCACCTGGACCAAGCAGCTCTGGCTCTAAGAAACCATACCCTCGATACGCAGCAAAAGCTTTCCCAATGTGCGCTCCTTTTAGCGAATGCATTTCACTTATAGGAACGGAGCCGAAGAAACTGAATAAGGATGTCCACAGTGAGAGGGTTAGAAGAGTTTTCCATTGCAACATTTTCATCATTGGGGGGGAAAAAAAGGAAACTACATAAATCCCCACTAATAAGTGATAGGCTGGGTAAGTTACATCATACCCCAAAAGGCTAGAAGCTCTGCAGCCATTACAACAAAATTGTGTTGGACAGAACTTTATGCAACCGCAGTTGAATTTTGGTAATTTTGTGTGGCTCAGCCTAACAGAAGGACTCGTTCTGGTACACAATAGGCTTGCAATCTTCTATTGAGAGGGAAAAAGACCCTCATTTTTTCCCCAGGAGATAGGTTTTTTTCCCCAAAAATCCATGAGATATTCTGGAACATCTCATTTCTGTGTTGACAAACACAGAAATAAATTTGTTTTGGGTTTTTTTTCTTTCTTTCTTTCTTTTTTGGTGAAAAGAAAGGGTCAGGCAGAAGTGAAGGTGAGCAGGCAGGCAGGCAGAGAGGAGGAAGAAGCACTTAATTTTATTTCATTGTTCATCTCGGTTGCTTCCCGAGGTGTCGGGTATTGAACCAGGTACCTTGGGGTGAGTGTGGACGGAGCCCCCACCACTGCCCTGGTGAACTAAACCGCTAGACCACCAGGGTGCGCCACATAAATCTCTGTGTGAGGAAGTCTGGGAGAACATACCCTGGATGTTGAGGCAGCATTATGAACAATTTCGTGTGTGTGTGTGTGTGTGTGTGTGTGCGTGCGTGTGTGGTTTCTGCTTTTCTCCTGTGAATTCTAGCTGTGTCGAGTTTACCGATTCTTAAATAAATAAACACAGCAGCCATCAGCGATGGCTTCCACCCCTGTTCTCTTACTTTCATCTGTAATTTAAAAGGCGCTGGAAAGCTGGCCGGTCGCCGCTGGGGACTCTGCCTGGAACGGGAGAAGCCCAGCCTGGGGCACTTGAAAGACAGGCGTTTTCTCTAAGTGACTGATCCCCACTGGAGTCTGGCCGCAGCCCGACCGGCTTAGGAAACGCTGACCCCCGCGACCCCTGCGTTCTCGGCCTTCTTCCAGCCGCAGCCCTGAGTATTATTTGGGGGATCCCTCCCCAGAGCGCAGCCACGGTCAGGAGCGGGTTGATGACTTAAGCGAGTCAGTGAGTCCCAGCGCACGAGGGGGCGCGGGACCCCATCTGAGCCGCTGCAGCCTCAGCAGCATTTTCTCCTCCCTCTTCCAGGCTTTCTACCAGATTTTAAATCCACTTAGAGCTTGACTGGGGGAGCGCTCACTTCCATCGTGTGGGGGTTCCATTGTCACTCCTTTTCTGCTCTTACAGGATAGCTGTTACTACCATCTTGCTGGTATTACCTCTACATTTTACTGTCCAACTAATTACTCCCAAACGTAGTGGCTTAAAGCAATAATAATTGGCCAGCACTGGTGACTCGGGTGTTAAGCCGGTACCTGAGGTGCAGTTCACATACAGCCTAAAGACCTGGGTCCACAACTAAAATGAACAACGAAATAAACAAAATTCCTCCTCCTCTCTCTTCCTTCATACCTGCTACCCGCCTGCCTGCCTTCCTCTTAAAAAAGAAAAGAAAACCACAGTAATCATTTATCATCTCTCATGGTTTGCTTGGATCAGGAATTCAGACAGGGCTTGGCTCTGTCTGTCTTATGTGTGAAAGAATTTCCATCTAAAATAGAAGCCGAGACTATACAATGGAAAATCTCACACATGCCCTCAGGAAAAGAAAACATGAGAAGAAGGGAGAAAGACTGGATTTCCTGTAAATGCTTGATTCCAAGAATCTCTCTTCATCCTTGAGCCCATAAACTTGCTGCTGGGACTTGTCAAAGGTTCAGACACGGGGAAGGTGGCTGCTGTTGGGGAAGGACGGCTGGGTGTGTGCCGGGGCAGCCGCTCGGGGCGCTGGGCAGGGTGTCGGGGGTCATTTGCATCGTGACACCGGTATCCTCGCTCTGAGGTCTGAACTGATTCTCCCCCTTTCACTGTGCTCCTGTGTACTTCTCCAGGGCTTGGGGGGCAATGAAGAAAGGCTTGCCCCACATTTTGGTGGTTTCCAACCTTCTGGGGTCAGGTAAGTTCTGTATTTTGATTAAACTGCAGAGGTGACACGCTTGGGTTCCTGATCATTCTCCCAGCTGGACTATGAGTCACAGCATCTGTATGTTACTGCTGTGTCTCTCATGTTACCTGAGGAAGGACGTTCATTTTGTCCCGAGAATGTGCTATGGGACAGTGTCATTGAAGACAATGCTAAGCTAGACATCAGGAAATGTTTTACCTTTTTATGGAATAAGAATATAATGCTCATCATCTGCTCAAAAGCTACGACAGCGCCCATGTGCAGAGACGCAGGCGCCCCCATGTTTACTGCGGCCCTAGTCACACTGGCTAAGAACCGGAAGCTACCTAAGTGCCCCACATCAGATGACCGGATGAAGACGATGTGGTCCATATACACGATGGACGCTACACAGCCCTTAGAAGAGATGAAACCCTGTCATCTGAGTCAACATGGATGGAACTAGAGGGGATGATGCTAAGGGAAACAAGTCAAAAGAAGAAAGACAGACACCAGATGACCTCACTCATAGGTGGAATGTGAACAGACGAAACAAAGGAACAGATGAAACATAACCAACCCTGGAACATTTGCAACAGAACTGAGGTGACCAACAGGGACTGGGCGGGTGGGGGCAAATGGTGGCAGAGCCCACTGGACAATGGGGAAGAACATAGTGATGTGGTGGAGGGCAGGGTGTGTTGACATATATCTAAGAAATGGGGAACCCATACATAGGAAATCATTTTAATGTGTAGAAGAATTACTACAATAAAAATAAATTAACAACAACAAAAAGAAAATGTCCTTATGATAAGGGTAAAATTGCCATATGAGAAGTGTACCTTTGCTGTCCGCAGATCAGCCTCTGACTGAAACCTCTGCACCAGAAGCAATCCTTTAAATAGGATGTTAGTTACTGTTCTTCTGGTGACTTCCATGTATTTGAACAATATGATTAGAGCTTCACGATATATTGATTTTAGAGGGTATCTGTTAGCTCCCCATCATGAAAGCAGATGCATTTTTCTTATACTGTGTTAGTTTTCGGTGTTTTGCTGTTAGTGGACATCATTATTATTACTAACTACTATTGTCATTATTATTATTATTTTCTTCCTGTGGCCCCAGGTCTCGAATCCAGGTCCTGGGGCCCTACATGGCCTGCGCCCTAACCACGGGACCGCAGGCATATTGTTGTTTTTGAGTTGTAACGATTGCTTTCTATTACTAGTTTCTATTACTAGCTCTTTTTTGTTTTTAAAGGAAAGGTGCAGGCAGGAATGAAGATGAGCAGGCAGGCGGGCAGAGAGGAGGAAGAAGCATCAGTATTTAGCTGTTCACATTGATCATACTCCCTGGACCCGGGGCTTGAACCCGGGACCTAGGGATGTATGTGGGACTGCTCCGAGGCTGTGCTAGACCTTTCGGCCACCAGGGCGCGCTCTATATTACTAGTTTTAAAATTACCAGCATTTCCACCATTTGTGCTTTTGACTTTGCATAAGTTATTCTGTCTCCTCTTTCTACATCCATCAATATTTCTGTTATCTAAGATAAGAGAATTTGGAGTGCTAGACTGCTATCATCTCCTCCTCTGTCTCCGCATTTAAACTTTCACACTCATTTCACCTTGTCAAGTGAATGTTTACTTTCTGTTCTAGAATTACATTTATATCTCAAAATATTCATTCTGCAGTTTGAAACTAAGATTTTAAACTAATAAAAATGATAACACATTAAAACAAATTCAGAATTCATCAAAGTAAACTAATGAAACTCCAAAATAGGACTTGGTGGAGGTTTATTGTAATCCCATCAGGAGAGCGGTTTGCAAGCTGGGAGCACATACGTCCAAACAGGGAATGAAACTCAGGGGTGTATTATTGCAAAATTATTTATGTAACGAAAGAAGGAAGACAGTTTACTCTTCACAGTGATTGGTGGGAATATTGAGATTTTCTTAAACGATACCAACTTCGTGAACTTGTATTGTGGTTTCTGGAGGCACAGACAAGGGAAGGCCCAGGTCGGGCTGATCCACAGGCTGGATTGAGCTTGGTTTGGCTAAACTGGTTATGTCTGCTCAGGAAACTTTAGGGCTGGTCTCAGTTTGCTTCTGAGTTTAGCAGATTCTAACAAAACGCTCCTCTCTGTCCTAGAATCTATCCCCAACCCTCAGCAGACTCACTGTCACTTCCTACAGAGTGCGTGTTCCACATTGCAATTCCTCTATTATCCCGAAATACACTTTTTGAAAAACAGCACGTCTACTTTGCCTCAGTTTAGCTCTTTATTTAAGTTAGCACATAATATCTGGGGTCTCAGCTAGAAGACTTGAAGGCGGGGTGGGGGTGGCTAGAGTCATCTGAAGTCTTGTCACTCACTTGTCTGGACATTGATTCTGGGGTCAACTCAGAGCCTGGCTGGGGCTGGCATCTGCCAGACACAGGATTTTGTCAGCCGGACCTTTCCATGTGGCCTGGGCTTCCTCACAACCTAGTGGCTTGGGGTCCCAGGGCCAACGTCCCAAGAGTCACATAGAAGCGATATCCGTTTCATGACCTAGTCCCCAGAGGTCACAGCGCACCCCTTCCGCTGTGCACACTGGACACCGGCCAGACAAACAAGGTCTCGCTCCACCTAGATTTAAGGAGAAAACATAGATTCCATTTAGTCCCATTGTGAGAAGATCATGTAGAAGACGATTTACAAAAAATTGGAAAATGTAGTCTGTCTCAGGGCTGATCATTTTTTGCTACCACTCTTAGGACATCGATTCCAGTTTCCTTGCTTTTTAAATTTTGAGTCTTTTTCAGTTTTCTGCTGTTCCCTATCTTGCAGCTGTTTCCTCCAAACAGATCCAACCCTTGTATGAAGCAACTGGAAGATCAGTCCTGAGGTCCTCACTGGGGGCGAAGTCACGGGGGCTGCATCTTATGATGCTTTTGTCTGATTCACAGGTAGCCTTGTGCCCAAGGCTATCTTTTTTTTTTTTTTTTTTCTTTAAAGGAAAGATGCAGGCAGGAATGAAGGTGAGCAGGCAGGCAGGAAGAGAGAGAAGGAAGAACATTTTATTTTATTTTCACTCTTGTTCCTCCTAGTTTTCCCCTGTCCTCTGGCCCTGGGTCATGAACCCGGGTCACAAACCTGGGTCCTTGGGATGTATGTGGACTGTACCAACCAGAGGCGGTGAACTCAACCACTGATCCACCAGGGTGCACCTCACGATTATTTTTTCTGTTTTGCTATCTCTTCAGTGGTGGAGATTTTCACAACTGAGTCTGAGAAGAGGTATGGGGCGTTCTCAAATGCGCGGTGCCACTTAGCTGTCACGTCTCATCCTAAAGTGGGGCACGAAAGAACTGGTTGTAAGCAGTTTCACCGGTGGGACTGGGGGCCTGAGAGGACTTACCCCAGGTGTGAGGAGAGCAGGTGAGTTTTCTGGTTAAAGAGACGCCCCCCACCCTGCCAGATATCAGTAACCGAAGGTCTTTTCTTTCAAGCTGTTCGGTTTATCCAGGGAATGATCCTTTAATCTCTGTCCAAGATGAATGAGCCTAAATATTTATAATCCAGGGGACAGATAGGAAACGGTGGGCTTCCCTGTTGGAAACGCAGGCTCTCTGACTCTCCTGGTCTTCAGCAGGGAGTCTCCCTGATATCCCACTCTGTGTCTGCCGTCCTGGGGTCAGAAGCATCTGCAATTCTAGCTCAACGAGTCCAGAGACTAACCCTCCACTCTTTGACCAAAGTGGGAGGTATGGTGGCTTCTGGGTGTCTTACAGCTCCTCACATCTGACGTTCCAACTCTCCATCTGTTTCCTGTGCTGCTATAACACATTATAACAAACCTGGTGACTTAACAGAAATGTATCCTCTCACTAGTCCAGAGGCCAGAAGTTAAAAGGCCCTTTTCATTGGTTCAAAAACAAAATGTCAGCAGGGCTACCCTTCCTCGGAGACTGTGGGGACAACCCACTCTTGTCTTTTCCTTCTTTTGGCACCTGCCAGCGTTTCTTAGCTTGTGGTCCCATCACATCAATCTTTAAAGCCACCATCTTGAAATTGCTTTCTGTCCCAACTTCGTCTGTGTCACATCTTCCCGCCTTTTTCTTGGCACACTTATGGTTACACAGAGGGCCCACCTGCACGATCCAGAATAAGTTCTCCATCTCAAAGTCTTTCCCTTGCCCATCTCTCCAAAGACCCTCTGTCCACGTTAGGTAACATTCACAGCTTCCAGAGACAAGAACCTGATACCTTTGGGTGCGATTATTCAGCCTAGTATACCATCTGTTATCAAGCTATCTCCTAACAGCACCTGCTTTTGTCCAACTGCCTTTAATAACCTTTGGAAATTCTCTGAAGAATGAACATTTGCTTTCAATGGAGAGTCCCTTTCCAAGAATTTTTTTTTTTCCTCCTAAGAGAAAGGTGCAGGCAGGAATGAAGGTGAACAGTCAGGCAGACAGGAAGAGAGAGGAGGAAGCATTTTGTTTTTATTTGTATTTAGTTGTTCACATCGGTTGTTTCCTCCTGGACCCGGAGCTAGAATCCAGAGGTAGGTGGTCTGCACTCCTTCGGAGGCGACTGACCCAACCACTGCTCCACCAGGGCACATCTTTCCAAGGAATCTTAGTGTAGCTTCTTCTGCTCTCCTAGGTTAATATCATTCCTTCAATACTTGACTATATTCCAAAAAATGTGTTGACATCTTGCTATGGTCTGAATGTTTGTGACCATCCACCCCAAATTCATGTGCTGAAGTCCTAACACTAAAGGAGATGATATTAGGAGGTGTGGCCGGTGGGAGGTGATTAGGTCCTGTGGCTAGAACCCTCACAAAAGGGATTAGTGCCCTCATCAAAGAGGCTCCGCAATGCTCTCTCGCCCTCCCACACCGTGAGGATGAAAGGAGTCTACCAGCTGTCCCCTGCCGGCACCCTGATCTCAGCTTCTAGTCCCGGGACCACGACAACAGCGTTCTGCTGTTCAGAAGCCTCCCAGACTGTGGTATTTGCTCTGCGGCCCAAACAGACTAAGACACATGTCTCCTCAGCAGCCGATGCACCCTCTCCTCCTGCTGGTAGCTGAAAACACTGATTTTAGTCCTTGACTGTCATTTTGGATGAGTTTCTGGTGGAAATACAGATAAGCATGTGTGTTTAATAGACACTGTTTAACCAAATGTCTCTCCATTGGTTTTAAATATTTTTACAAAGAGCTTTATGGCTCTTCCATTTGTTACAATATGACATGCTTGCTTTCCAAACAGCCTGCTAATCGGCAAGGAGACAGGCCACTAAAGCCACACCTCTTACCGAAAAGTAACAGTCAAAATTTGAGTCTACCTTAAAGGCAGATCCAAAATATTATGATATTTTGTCTCTACACACTTTAGTGCAGACCTCTTTAAAAACTACCCTGGATGCACCCCTCTGCCTCAGGCGGCTCAGGCGACCAAGGTGCAGGCCATCGAGGGCCTATTGCATGGGTTCAAGACCCAAGGCTGTCGAAAAAAAACAAAATTTTAAAAAGTCAGAACTTTTTTCTTCTCATGCCAATATCACATCTGAAAATATTGTCAATAATGACTTGGTAACACTAATATCCAGTTCATATGCAAATATCTCTAATTATCTCAAAGATACCCTTGTACAATTGATTTACGAATAGTGGGAGCCACACATGACCTGGGTAGAGACATCCCTGAAGTCTCTTCGTTAAAGCGACCCCTCCCCTTTTCTCTATCCCATAGTCTCGTGGAGGCTCCAATTTTAAAAAGACACATGAGAAGCACATTTGTAGGCACGCCCTGGTGGCGCAGGCATTAAGACCACACATAGTGCAGGACCCAGGTTCGTGACCCAGGGTTGAGGAAACTACCAGAAATAAACAAACAAATAAAAAATACTCCTTCCTCCTCTCTCTCCCTTCCTCTTAAAAAAAATTAAGAAAACAACAACTAGAAAACGCTGTGCGTTCCCCGTATTGTTCCAAAATGGCCTTGAGCAAGCCTAAGCACATACTATTCTTTGGTAGCCTGGGAGCCTCATGGGATCACCTCGGGTTCCTGCTGAGACATCAGACTCCAGCCCGACATTCGTCTCCACAGTCACCCGTCCTCCGATCTGAAGAGGCGTCTGCTGTTCATCACAGGTCTTGTACAGCCCTCTCCAGGCCACACTGTCTCTGAGTGGAAGGCATCTGGGAATAGGCCGAGACCTAAGATGCCAAACTCCTTTTGCAGGTCCTAGAGTCCAGGGGCTGTCATAGCCACGTTCCCACTGTGTCCGTTTCCCAGGTGGCTGTGGCAAAGTTCCACAAGCTAGGTGACTTCGAATCACAAACTTATTTTCTTAGAACTCTGGAGGCTAATGGTGCAAAGTCAAGGTGCTGGCAGAGTGCCGCCCCCTCCGCGGGCTCTGGGGAGGGTTCATGCCTCTCGCCTCTTTTCTGGTGTTTCCAGAGGTCCCTGGATTGCTGGGTTTTAGGCACATTCCTCCAACCTTGGCCTCCATGGCCAGGCATGTGGCATTGTCCCTTGTCTCTCTCGGTTTTTCTTGTTATGACACCAGTGGTTGGATTAGGGCCCGCACTAACTCATTGGAGTTTATCCTAACCAATTAGATCAGAGAGGCCCCTTTTCCAAGTACGGTCCAATTCTGAGGTTCTGGAGGACTCTAGTCAACCTTGGGCACCCACCTGAGTGGCGCTGGGATTCAGACAATATGGAGTCTCCCAGATTCTATGGAAAACGAGGACACCTGATATGCACTTTTTTCTTTAAAGGTAAGGTGCAGGCAGGAATGAAGGCGAATAGACAGGCAGGAAGAGAGAGGAGGAAGAAACATTTCTTTATAATATTTAGTTGTTTATTCTAGTTGTCGCCTCCCCCACCTGCTCACACACACACACTGAATCTCAAAGCCCATCCTTGGGATGTATGCAGACTGTGTCCAGAGACCTTTCCCACTTGGCCGCCAGGGCGCTCCATGCACTTTCTTAGTCTCCTTGTCTGGTGTATGGCCTCGGCTTGGCCGTTGGACATCTCCACACAGAGGTATGTACCTGGAGCTAGAGATTTTTATTTCCAAGTGGGAAAGAGGAGATCTTTCTAGCTGGTCATGTGGTAGCAAATGCCCCGAGATCGCAGTGGCTTTTGAAAGTAGACAAGTTCCTCCCTCACAGTTCTGGGTACTGGCAGCTGGTGGCCTGTGGCTTGGCTGGTTTTGTAACTGGGCAGGGAGTGAGGACCCAAACCTGGCCACCCAGCAAAATTGAGGCATCTGTGACATGAGGTTAACACACATTCTAGTTACAGAAAAATAAAATGGGAGTAAGACAGGCACTGAATGAGACCGGATCTCCTTCACGGAGGCAGGAAGACTCGTGGCTGATGGATAACGAGCAGGCCCCTGACAGACCTCAGCACCATCGCACCTACAATCACCAAGGCGGCAGACGCCTGACTTCCCCATGTTGCTCCTCTGCAGACATTCTTCTTCTAATTTTTAAAGGAAAGATACAGGCGGGCATGAAGGCAGGCAGGTAGGAAGAGAGAGAGGGAAGATGAAGAAACGTTCATTTTACTTCATTTAGTTGTTCATCTTGGTCGTTTCCTGGCCCCAGGTCTTGAACCAGGGTCCTTGGGATGTATGTGGAGTACGTACGGTGGCTTTATCTGCTAGGCCTCCCGGGCTCGCCTGCATGTGTACTCTGTCTGTTTCCTCTCTGTTTCCCTTACATGAATCTGAAACAGCAGGTCTCCCACTCGCTCAGCTGGCACCTCTGGATAAAAGAACCGATTTCCTTTCATCCATATCCCCCGAGTACCAGTCTTTTCTAGGCGATGGGCCGTGGACCTGTGTCCAGCCCCAGTGTCCACTGGGCTCTGATGGCCGGGCTCCAGGCTGCAGGGCGGGTTCAGGAGCGCCCCACGTCTTCTCCCAGAGCCTGGGTTGAAGGAGCAGCAGATGGCAGAGTGTGGGGGTGGGGGTGGGGGGCCCAAAACATGCTGCTCAGAAAGGGCCCGGTCACTCTGCCCATCTTCCATGACCAGCAACCGCCACAAGGCCAAGTCCATGTCAGGGAAGCAGGGCGGGAGAGAGGAGCGTGCATTCATCCTGGAAAAGCACACTCATTCACACCGGGTGGAAACATCTGACGGCAGCCAGTCCCGTCTGTGTGCTTTCAGGCCGGTTCTGAGCTGTGATTTCCTGTGGTTCTAACCCAACTTCTGATCTTCCTTCTCAACTCAGTTCTGTGAGATGCCCAAGAGCACTTTTTTTTTTCTTTTTTTATGACAGGAAAGGTCTGCACCAGGAATGACGGTGAGTAAGCAGCAGGCAAGGAGAGAGAGGAGGGATTTTTATGTATTTGTTTAAGCTGTTCATCTTGGTTGTTTCTCGGGGCGCAGGATCCAAGCCGGTTCCTTGCAGGAGAACTGTGTGTTTGACAACTGCGCTTGGCCAGAGGCAGCAGACCCAACTGCTACTCCACCAGGGAGCCCCTAGTAGTCCTTTTTTAAAGAGAGGAAGGGGGAGGATGAAGAAGCATTGGCAAGGAAGGAAGGAGGGCGGGAAGGAAGGAAGGAAGAGGAGGAGGAAGTTCTTTTATTTATTTGTTATTGGTTTATTCTGCTTGTGCCTTCCACGCCCTGGATCTGAGACCCAGCCCTGGCCTTCACTTGTCCTACGTGCCAGCGGGGAGGGACCAGAGACAGGTGGCTTCCGGGCTGGTGCGCATGCGCACGCTGTGCCAGCCGCTGTGGGCGCTGGTGTCCAGAGCCGCGGCGTTCGCCCTGTCGAATGTACCAGGGCAGGTGGTCGGGGCGCTCTCCTGTCACCTTCCCGACCCAGGTGATTGGTGCTACTCCATCTCCAATCACTGGCCCAGGTTGGGGGCCTCTAGCTTGAATGTGTCACCCCCAACGAGCTGCTAAGGACAGCGTGAGGCTGCCTCCATCCTGGAGGCCCTCAGGTCCAGGAGCTTTTCAGGGAGGTGTCCACGCTGGGCTCTTAGAGCACAGTCTTGTGCCACTGGGTGTTGTCCCCGCCGGGCAGACTCTGAGGACAACCCGACCGGTGTACAGAGAGGAGGTGGTGGAGGGCGTCCCCATCAGCTCCACTCTCAGTACTGTCGCGCTCACGGTCCTTTTTCCCTTGATCCTTTCTCACAAATGCCCTCCATGCTCATTGTTCCTGAGAGACCTGGACGGACCCATAACCTGGACTCTCATTAGCCAGGAAACCTGGCTCAGCTTCCGCAGTGCTGAGGCACTTCCTCTGCTAAGGCAAAGGGAAGGGAACGGTGGGAGATATTTGCTCTGGGGTATGTGCTTAGGGTGGAAGGGAGACTCCCTTCCTAGAGGGTGTGGAGTCCTTCCAAGGCAGGGAGGGAAAACGGAGCTGTTATGTTTCCCAACTTGAAAAGTGCCTGTGCTGCCTCAGTTTTAAAATAAAAGTAAATAAGAATACACAGCAAAGATCAAGAAGGTCCCATCAGCCGTGAATCCATGTGAGGGATGATGGTTTCCCAAAATAGAGCCATTGTGAGTCCCTGGAGGATGGTTTAATGGGAGAAAGATGTATTTTCAAATTGATTTGGCGGAGGCTGGGGAGGATGGACCATTTTTTGAGTCACTGACATTATGTCTATGATTTTTTTTTTTTTTTTTGCTTTTGAATAGAAACTCTTTTTAACCATCCAGCCATTATGTAAATGAGTTCATTTAATTGTGCCCCACTATAAAAGAGAAAATATTTCAGTGGTATCTGATGAAATGTCTGTTGTTTATTTACTACACTTAATACTAATGCATGCCACTCAGACTGGATGGGAAGGAAAGGCAGTGTAAATGCCTCATCTGGTAGAAACATGTCACTTCAACATCTTTCTCTGTGGAGCGCTGGTGAAATATTTGTCTCCGATGATACTGCACACTGACTCATCTGCCATGAATATGACCTTAATCCAAAAGGAAAAGCAGGTTTGTTTTTCAAAGAGAGATGGGAAGGGAGGGGGGAGGGAGGGAGGGAGGGTGAAGAAGCAATTTAAAAATTGTATTAGCTGGTTTCTGTGGTTTCCCCTCCCCTCCAGCCCCAGGTCAAGAACCCAGGTCCTTGGAATTTACATGGGCCACACCCCAGTCATCAGTCACCTGAGCCACAAGGGTGGTCCCCCCAAAGCAGGTTTTAAAATGGTGAGGCATTCAGTTCTAGGTGATCATTCAAGTAATCCACAGCTAAAAACACAGCTTGTGAAGATTGCTGGTAAAACTCATAGACCCCCCAGGAATCTACCTTTCAGACCCCAGTTCAAAAAGCACCCTCCTGAGTAATTTGGAAAGAGGTTTGGATGCAAAGAGAGACTGGAGTGTCCACTGCTGACGTGAGGAAAGATGTGCAAAGACAGGACGTGGGATGAGTTCTTAAATGTAGACACCTATGGCATGTGTGAAGATGGGGTGTCCTCCAGGATCCTGCTCAGAGTGGGACTCCTGGAGATAATCCGTGTAAGATATAGGATTGTTTTCCATCTGTGCTTCTACAGAAGTGAGCACAGTTTGCAAAAAGAAAAGAAAACAAGCAACCTGAAGACAATTAACACTGCTTTTCTCTAGAAAATCATAAGCAGGTAGTCAGGGAACTTCCTCTTTACCTTACTATCCTTTACACATTTCTAACATACACCTGTATAATTTATTTTAGAATTCAGCTCTTAAATAATAAAGGGTGCCTCCATTCTTCAAGACCGATCCTGTAGCAGAGTGAATGACAATTATAGATCTTAGATTAACCACCTCTTAGATTTTTCTCACCCAGTGCCCATGTCTACTCTTTTGGTGACGTGTCTTCTGCCCTGATTACAAAAATAAATGAACTCTGCACAGAAAATGCAGTAAAATGTGTAGGTAGGAACCAAGTAAATTCCCACCATGTAATAAGTCACCTTTTGGCAAGCCGTGGTAGCTCCGGCACTGGGCAGGCAGCTTGAGCGTGGACCAGGTAAAGTCCGAGGACCCAGGTGTGAGACTAGGGCTGGGGAAACAAAGAAAAATAAATAAAAAGTGCGTCCTCCTCTTCCTTCCTTAAAAATACTTCTTCCTCTTCTCCCTTCCTTTCTCCCTTAAAAAACAAAACAAAACAACAAAAAAAAACACCGTTAACTTTGTGTTTTTAATAGAGGAAAAAAATAGGTGGGAGTGAAGGCGAGTAGACAGGTAGGCAGGAGAGAGATGGAAGAAGCAGCTATTTAGTTGTTTATCCTGGTTATCCCCACTGACCCCGCTCCCTGGGTTGTATGTGGGCTGCCCCGACTGGAGTCGCAGACCAACCATCGAGCCACTGTTTTGTTTTACTTTTCGAAAAACATTTTTTATTTACCGCTATTTAGTTGTTTATTATGTTCGCCTGCCCCCAGACCTGGGACACAAACCTGGGTCCTTGGGATGTACATGGTCTGTGCTCCTTGGGAGGCAATAAAACTAACCATTACTCCAGCAGGGCATGCCTCAACCATTAACTTTTAGAAGGTATTTCCTGACACTTCTTTGAGATAAAAATTTCCAGTGCCTGGTGGAGTAGTGGTCGGGTCACTTGCCTCCGGAGGAGCACAGGCCTGATCCGTGGTGGGGTGCCTGATCCGGGGTGGGGTTCATGGCGGTAACAGGTGTGAACAACTAGAAAAAGGTAAAATGAAGTGCGTCTTCCTGCTCTCCTCCTGCCTGCCTGTTCAACTTCATGCCTGCCTGCGCCTCTCCTTTAAAAAGAATTTCAGAAAATCGAGTGTAGTGCAATTACATGTTATGTGAACTTGCATGGTGAAGATCTGAAATAATGTAAAAAAAATGATAAGGCTTCATATTATGCACCACGGCTGAAATACAAATCCCCACTCAACTGAAAACTTAGCCAAGGATCCCTTAGTCTCAAAATTGGTGGGAATGGGGATTGATCACCGTTCACGACATTGCCACAGGGGGGCGCCAGTCCGTGCGCCTGCGCACACAGAAACGGCGTCTCCCAGCTCAGCCGCGTGGGAACCCGCGTCCTTGTTGAGAAGAGTTCAACGCATCTTAGGAGCGCTGAGGCTGAAAAGCACATCAGTGATGTAAGCACTTTTGTGGAAGGTTAGCTGAGATAAAGTGCTGTGAAAAACCAGTTACTGGGCTAGTGCTGGTTGTTAACTGACGTGCGAGGATTTTGCAGAATAATGGAGTTGCTGCAGAAAGTAAACGTTCGGTGAAAGCCAACAATATGGTTTCTAGAATTTGTGTTCTGAGGTTCATGCCCTCAACTGTGGGCTGCTTATGCGTAATTTTTTCTTTTTTTTTTTTAAGGAAAAGCTGCAGACAGGAATGAAGACAAGTAGGCAAGAGGCAGGCAGGAAGAGAGAGAGGAGAAAGAAAGACGCATTTTATTTATTTATTTTTTATTTAGTTGTTCACATTAGTTGTTCTCCCTGGACCTGGGACACTAACCCGGGTTTTTGGGATGTATGTGGACTATGCTCTTTTGGAGGCAGCGGAACTAACCACTACTCCACCAGGGCACCCAGGAGAAATTATTCTTGAGTTGCTATAAATGATGCAAGTCTCTAGAAACCCATTTTCTCATTAAATGTGAACTAACAGATTGTGAACCCTAATGGCTCCCATTCCCCTGGAAAGGAAGTCGTCCTTGATCTGTCCCAGAAAACCCTTCAGGATCCAAGAGAGCAAACAGGAATGGCTCTTTGGCTCCTTTTTTTTTTTAAGGCAAGTCAGGCAGGAATGAAGGTGAGCAGAGGGAGAGAGGAGGAAGAAGCACTTTTATTTATGTCCATCTTGGTTCTGTCCCCTGGCCCCAGGACCAGAAAGGGATCTTTGGGATGTATGTGGACTGTACCTGCTGAAAGCAGCTGACCTAACTGCTACTCCACCAGGGAGCACCTCTTTGGCTTCATTTTGTGGTACCCACCCACCTTTTCTCATTTAGTCCTTACAGCCCCATGTGGTTCTGTTACCTGCCGATCCACACCCCCCCCCACCACTACTCCTTTATCTGTGTCTTTTCCTTCTTTCAACAGAAGAGGAAACTGAGACTTAGACAGGTTAAGCAATTTACCCAAGACCCCAGCTGGTTATCAGCAGAACTGGGATTTGAACCTAGGTAGCCTGTACGCCAGGCAGCCTCCAAGCTATGCTTGAATTATTATCTCTGCCATCAAAAATTCAGCAGGAATAAACAGGTGTCTGTCTGCGATGAGGGTGGAGGGGAGGTATTTCTCAATAAGGTATTATTGCTCTTTCGTAAACTATTTGAACATTTGAAGCGTCCTTGGACGAGATGATTTGGTAGATTAGGCAGAAGCAGTCACGCCTTCTCTCCAGACATAATGTCACCATCGTGGTTAACATAGCCATGGTATGTCTATCAGCAACCTTCTCAATCAGTGATTCATTTGTGAGATTGTATTTGGTTGCATCAGCAGCCTGTTAATTTCACGGCGTCAAGGAGAGGTTGCTGCAGACAGGGCAGAGAGGGAGGAGATTTTTAACATAGCAGCACAGGCAGAAACTGCCAATGCTCACCAATTCTTTGGGAGACTGGAATGTTATTTCTCCATCCAAACATAGATGAGGAACATAGATGAGGAACAAAAGCATGAGATCCTGGATCATTAACCCATTGTCGGGTAAGAGGCCAGTGCCTGCTTTTGAAACAATGTCATTTTGAAAGGAGGTGGCTATGTGCTTGATTAAAATGAAAATAGAAAATGCGACAGAATCTCATAAATATGCGTATGGGGGACTATGGACCATGCTTTTCTTTTCAAATGCTTTGGCATCTGTTATCTCCATTTATCTCCGCGCAACCTCTAGCTTTCAACAAACTTTTATTATAGCACTTATCTCCCTGTAGTTAATGTTTAGTGTATATGTCCGTCTCTCCCACTGGTTTATGACTTTCTTCAGGGCAGAGATCCTGCTGTATTTACCCATCAATAATAAAGTCCTAGCACTTGGCAAGGGATTTGTTAGGGCTTGTTTCCTTGCAAAAGCTAGAAACCCAGTGGATACAAATGAAGCAAAAAGGGACTTTGTTTCAAGCAGCCCAAGGGCAGGGGTGCTGTGTGGTCTGGGAGAACAGCAATCAGACTCTCATCTGCCTCATTAACACCTCTTCTCTGCAGAAACCTTTCACTTTTGGGTTGAAACCCTGGCTGCCAGCATCTCCCGAGTCGATGAGCAACTAACTAGTCCAGCCCTGCTCCGAGAGCCTCATCACTGTCACAATCATCCCGGTCCCCAGGGGCTGAGAGTCTGATTGGTTCAACCTCGGTGAGGCGTTCACCTCTAGTCCAATCAACTGGAGCCAGAGGGGTGTGGTCCAATCTTAGGAACCAGGTTGTTACTATGGTAACATGGGGGAAGGGCACAGTTCCCTGAAAAAAAACGGGGGAAGGAGCGGGCTGTCCAAACAATAGGGCACCAAGTCCCGCGTATATACTCGGTGCTCCATAAATGCTTCCTGATCTGCAGGGCTCGAAATGCTGCTGGAGTCCCCAAACGCCCCGCTCTTTCCGGCCTCCGGGCTCTCCCTGCGCTCAGCTCTTCCCTATAGCCCTTCCCCACCTGCAGCTAAGGCCTGGCTAACTCCTGCTCCAACTTCGGGCCTACCTTTGAAATTTATTATTTTTTTATTAAAGGGAAAGGTGCAGGCAGGAATATAGGCAAGCAGGCAGGAAGGAAGAGAGAGGAAGAAGAAAACACTTTATTTTCCTTAGTTGTTTACCTTGGTTGTCCCCCACCCACCACCCAGAACAAGAACCAGGGTCCTTGGTAGGTACGTGGGCAGCACCCCTCCGGAGGCGACTGAGCAAACCTCTACTCCACGAGGGCGCATCCTACCTTTGAATTTACTACCTCCTCAGATGGTCTTTTCTGAACCCCTTCCAGAATATCCTGCACTGTTTCATCAAAACACTCACTGCCCTGCAGTTACTTGTTTCATTTTAGCCTTTCTCCAAAGACTCTTAAGTATCTTGGGGGGGCGGGGGGGGGGTCGGCGAAGGACTAAATGATGCAACCCCAGGAGTGGGAAGATCAGGAGAGTTAATTAGATAATTCTGACCCTTTCCCCCTGTCCTAAGATGACATTTATGGGGCTTTTGAGAGGACGGCCCTGCAAGACAGACCTTTCTCATACTGAGGTGGCTTCTCCTCTCTCGGCTTCCCTGTCCCCCTCCAGATTGCACACCCTTATAAACAAGCATCAAGTAGGCTTTGCTTTCTGGAGAGCCCAAGCCAAGTTACTAGCTTCAGTTGGCATCAATAAAAACATTAATTTCCTTTTTTCGAAAATGTTTAATTTTTGATATTCAATCTTTTGTTCACAATGCTACATTGTTTTGAATATTGACCTTGTATCTGAATCTATACTTCACACCACATCCTCCACCAGAGTTCGAGTTAAAAATATATTCCAATTAAAAATATTACCTAATTGCTAAAAAAAAAAAAAAGTTTGTATAGATTACATTGCTCTCTATGAAGCATACTTTCAAATTTTGTAATAGGACTGGTAATTTTTTGTTGAAAATGGACATTTTAAATATGACAACTTTGCAGATCAGATTCCTCCCATTTTCTAGTTTGTTGTTATTGTTTAATGGCTGTATTGACTCAATCATGTAGTCTGTACTCTTGTATGTGGCAAAAACAGATTCTGCTCAGTTAAAAAAATAAACAAAAAAATTAAGTGTATTGGCTTTGCCTAAGTCCAGTGTTCAGCCAAGGTATCAGAAACTCCCTCTCTCCATCTCTGAGCTCTGCTGGGCGTTATTTTCACCCAGGCTTTTCCCCCACAGAGGCAAGGTGCCACCAGCAGCTCCGGCTTATTCTCACCTGCGAGGAATGCCCTTTTCCCCGGCTTTCAGCCTAAGGCCAAGCAGCTGACCCTCGGGGGCTCTGATTGGCCCACAGAGGACCACGTGATCATCTCTGGCCCAATCACTGTGAGAGCGGAGACCAAATTTGCTTCCAGGTATCCTCTCGTTTCAGGTTTCAGGGTAACGAGAGAAAAAGGAAGATAAGGCCCGGGAAAGACCGCCTGGAGCGGGGCGGGGAGGAGAGCCGAGCGGGTGCAGCGGCGGGAGTTCAGACTGCTCCCCTCCTGCAGGGGGCAGGAGAACAGGCGGGGACCTCCCAGCAGCCGGGTGGGAGGCCAGAGCTGGGACCGCCCTCCAGCAGGCTTCGGAGCAAGGCCTTAGCGCAGAGCCCAGCCCCGCTCGTCCCACACCCAAGCTAGTACTGGCCCTTCCGCGCCACAGCATCACCAGGATCCCTGTCCCAGGGCCTTCTGCGCCCCGGACAGGCCTCCGCCCATGGCGGAAGCGCTCAGCCATCAGGGCCTCCAGCTAGAGCAGCCTGGAGGGTCTTCATTCACTACACACAGGCGGGCACTCCCCTGGGAGACACTCAGTGAGGACTAACCCAGAGTTCCCGGCCAGAGGCCTCCCTCTGTGTCATCTGCTCAGTCACAGCGTCGCCCCTTTGCCCTGGGGACCCTCCGACCACCCTGTCATCCCCGCTGCGTTGTGGTGCATCCGCAATGCAGGCGCCGTGGGGCGGAGGAGAGAGCGTTCAGTCCCTAAGATCTGAGGAGACCCAGCTCACAAAACTCGTTCCCTGCCCCGGAGGAGCTGTGAAAGCGTGTCATTACAGAGCCCTTCATCCTCTGGCAAAGACCCTTCCACAGGAATTCACTGCCCTTGACAGGAACTCGATTTGAAGAAAGTAATCACTAAAAGACATTTTGGAGACTTTTAGGCAAATTTGAATTAGAATGGAGATGATACAAAGGAATTATTGTCACTTTTGTTAGATGTGACATTAATGTAGCTAGTGTAGAAACTGATTTTTTTAAAGAGGAAAGAAGGCAGACAGGAATGAAGGCAGGCAGGCAGCAGGCTGGAAGGAAGAGAGAGGAAAAAGAAGCATTTTATGTATTTAGTTGTTCATTTTAGTTGTTCCACCTGGGCGGGGAACCAGGGTCCTTAGGCTGTATGTGGACTACGCCCCAGACGTGGGTTTACCCGCTCAGCCACCAGAGCACACCAGAAAAGTCACTTTTAAAAGCATAATGAATGTGGTACATATATACGATGGACAACAGAGCCCTTAGAAGAACGAGGTTACCAATAGGAAAGGGGCGGGGGCGGGATGAGGGCACATGGCGGTGGAGGCCCTTCGACAATGGTGAGAATACTGGTGATATGGTGGAGGGCCCGGGTGTGTGGCCACCTGTCTGAGGAATGGGGAACTTATATATGAGGTTATTTTAAAATGTAAATCAGGTACTACAATAAAAACATGTTAAAAAAGCACAATGAATCACTTTGCTTTGTTTTTTCCTGAAGGCAGGCAGGCAGGCAAACAGGAAGGAAGAGAAGAGGAAGAGCTTTATTATTTTCATTCAGTTGTTCACATTGATTGTTCCCCCAGCCCTGGGTCTTGAACCTGGGACCTTGGGACGTATGTGGGACGGCTCCTCCTAGACCACTAGGCCAACAGGGCCACCCCACTGCTTTTTCATTTGTTTAAAGGAAAGGTGCAGGTAGAAATGAAGGTAAGCAGGCAAGTAGGAAGGAAGACAGTGGAAGAGGCAGCATTTTATTTATTTTACTTAGTTGATCATCTCGGTTGAGGCTCGGAGAGGTCAACCAGCCTCAGCGAGGCCACAGAGCTGGAGCGGGCTGCACCGGGATGGAGTTCCACTCACGCGCTCCTGCCCGCACGTCCGCTCGTGCTCACGTCTGATGAGTGAACAGCAGTGGTTTAAAGGGCTTCGGCCCTTCTGCTTCGGAGGTGTCCCTGGAATACACAGCGTGCTCTGGGCCCCGGTCCACACACTCTCAGAGTTTTCCAAATGGCCCCTGGGGGACTGGGCTCCTGCCTCTCTGGAGCATGATCTGACCCTGGAATCTCCTTGCTTAAAAACCATCTGGAATTTTCCACCTGTTTGTTTTCTTCTTGTGGTGGTTGTTTGTCTTTTTTATTTACTTCTCTGAAGCAAATAATAATGCTCACAATGTAAAATTCAAAAAATGCAGAAGGAAGCAGTGAAAAATGATTCTCACTCATGTAGCCTCCCAGGTCTCCTGCCTGGAGGGTCCACTCTCCCTAGTGTCCTGTGTACCCTTCCAGAGTCATCTATTGCTGTGTAGCAAATTACTCCCAAACTTGGCAGCTTAAAGCAGCAAATAAGGGTGCACCCTGGTAGAGTAGCAGTTAGGTCAATCACCTCTGAAGAAGCACAGGCCATATACACCTGGGTTTGAGACCCGGGTTGGGGACAGTGGGGATAACCAGTGTGAATAAGTGAAAATAAATAAATCCTTCGGCTAGTTGTACCCTGGTGGAGTAGCAGTTAAGTCAATCACCTCCGAAGGAGCACAGGCCACATACCCCTTGGTTCAAATCCCAGCTCCAAGGGGAAACAACCGGTGTGAACAATAAAATAAAAATGCTTCTTCCTCCTCTCTCTTCCTGCCTGCCTACTTGCCTTCATTCATGCCTGCGCTTTTCCTTAAAAAAAAAAAAAAAAAAAAAAAAAAGGCAGTAAATGTGGTTTATCTCCCACCATTTGTGGATCTCAGGAATCCAAGTCTGGCTTTAACGGGGTGGTTCTGCCTCAGGGTCTCCCTGAGGTTGCAGTCTCATCTGAAGGCTCGATGGGGCCAGGAGGCTTCCCTTCCACATCTGCTCACATGGCTGTCGCAGAAGGCTTCAGTTCCTCCCTACGTGGGCCTTTGCCACAGACCGTTCATGACCCAGCAGTGGACTTCCTTCTGCTGCATACACCTTGCAAAACATTTTTCCATGTGTATTATGGGGGCTTTGCCTCTCTTCAGATGGCAAATTCTTTAAGAACAGTAACTAAATGTTATTCATCTTTCCCTTCTTTTTTAGCCCCAACTAGCTTCTAATATAAAGGCAATAAATATCAAAATAATGCTGAATGCATGATTGAGTGAAAAAATGAATGAATGAATTAGTGACATCTGGATGGCTAATCAAAAAACTGTAGATAGTGTGAACCATTTTATGGTTAATTTCCCCCACTTTCTGCTGATCGAGATACCTAAGCAGCTGGTTGGTCAAATGGCTCTTCCTTCTTCTCTGGTTACTTTTTCTCCCCCACCACAGCATGGTTATAGCAGTGGAGGGCTTGGTTGCCATCTTGGTGTGATGACGTCCTGCTGCCTGGTCTCAGTTGATTGGACCAGGATTGAGCAATGGACCCACGCTGGACTAAGAACTCCTCCTTCTCCTGGGAATTTTGAAATTGGAACTAGGACATCAAGCTTCAGACTGTCTGATTTTTTTATCAAGAGGGACATGACCGGTAACTGTTGGCAATGACAATTATTTCTTCATTTGTTCCAAGCCTAGGTCACAAACACACTCCAGTTCCTGCCTTCAGTCTGATGTGAGAACCTGGCTGTACCTCCAGCCTTGGGCCTCCTGAGCTGCTCTTCTGTTCTTAAAAGAAATGGTGTCTACACAGTGGTAGCTCCCACCGGCTCATCAGAGCCAATTGTGCATGTTTCTTCAATGACATCACACTAGTCACTTGAAATGGTCTGCAGTGGCAGCATTCATACCATAGATATTGGCAAATGCTAAAAGTCAGGAATCTGCCCCTCTAAGAGCTTGTTATTAAACATTTATCTTAAACATTTATGCCACTGAGTTTAAGAGAGTTCCAAGGGGTTTCTGTAATGTATAGCCCACACAGTCTTTCTAATGAACGCATCTGCTGGGCAAACTCCTATGCATGCTTCAAAACCCAGTGCCTCCCGTGCAAGACGCCTACCCTAGTTCTTGTGGGAAGCCAGTTCTCGTGTACTCGGTGCCTGCCTGAGAGAAGCACCAGACCATACAGAGCTCTGAGGATGTTCTGTGAGACATAGATTGTGGTAAAACAGACACCCATCTAGGCAATGACTTCATGTTTCCTTTACAGACATCTGTGCTCCTTAGCATGACAGGCAGGCCACTCTCACTGTCCTCTGTGCATCTCCAGCGTCTTTTATGCCCCTCCCCACACCTTGGCCTTCCCAGCCTCTAGCCCAGAGTCTCTGTTCCACCAGCTGTCAGTCATCCAGAGACTCTGATAAAGATCACGGACCCTCTTCCTGGGAGGAACACACACAGATACTAACATAGACACGTACTCAGGAGATGCACAGATCAAATAGCTTCTTTTCTCTGAAGCCTTTTTTGACTCCCACATCCTGGATGTGGGATTTTACCCACAACCCTACCTCTATCTCAGTACCGTCAGCATTTTTAAAATTTATTTTTATTTTTGAGTCTTTTGCTTTATGGGGAGCTTCTCTGGGGAAGCACTTATTATTGTCTCAGTTATGAGTACCTGAGTGAATGGAGATGACAGAGGTGGCCTCACACCCAAGTCCTAATCATGAGATCAGGGCGCAGCTACAGACACAGCCGTCTGTCTAAGCTCCAAGGTGTGTCATGGCCACAGTGCTGCTTCAGGAAAAAGATGCCAGTCAGAGACAGGTCGCGACACACGCAGAAAACCAGAGCAGGAGTCACCACTGCCAGTGGATGGAGGAGGACTAGGAGCACGGGGGAGTCCCTCAAATGTGGGGCATGGGACAAAGCTGAACTTGGGGGTCCCAGGGATCTAGGCTCAGCCCTTAGCTTTGCCTTGATAGCTTGTGACTGAATTGCCTGGGACACAGGAGCTGGTGAATAAAGTCACCCTTTCCTATATTCCTGTAATATGTTGGTCATACATAAGAGAAATCAACTCTGTTCAACTACGACAAAACAAGGACTCTACTTGGAAACATGTCAGAGTGCTCCTGTCGCCCAGCTTCTGTTATCCCTTTCTTCCACGGTAAAGTCACTTTTGGCTAGGAACGTCCTTGCTCAGATAAATACCCACCCAAACTCCCCCAGCTTCCCTGCAGAATAACATGACCCGGTGACTATGCAGTAAATAGTGGGACATGGTCAAAATTTCTAGGCCATGACCTAAAAAGGAAGGCACATACTCACCCCTTCTCTCTTTTCCTGTCCTTCTGGCTGGGACAGAGATGTGCTGGCAGGAGGTGGAGCAGCCATGTTGGCCCATGAGGTAGAAGATGAGTGTTGATGATGCAGAGAAACAAGACAGAAAGAGCCTGGGTCCCTAATAACTTATCAGGAAAATGACACCATACCACCTCAGACTTAAGTACTAAAGAGTTATAAACTTATATATGCTTAGTCATTGACAATCTTTGGGTTTGTTAGAGCAGCCAAACCCATACTCTAATCAGTGCTATAGAATGAATGTGTGTGCCCTCTACTCCCCCCAGTTCATATGTTGAATGTTAAATCCCATTATGATGGCATTTGGAAGTGATTGGGTCATCTTAGGGGAGCCACCATGGATGGGTTTAGTGCCCTGAGAGAAGAGACCCCAGAGAGCTCTCTAGCCCTTTGCACCATGTGAGCACAGTGAGAAAACTGCCACCTGTGAACGAGGCATCAGGTCCTCAGCAGAGACGACACCTGCCAGTACCTTGATCGTGGACTTCCGAAAGTCCAAAACTGTGAGAAATACATTTCAGTTGTTTATGAGCCTTCTGGGCTGTGGTTGTTTTTTTTTTGTTGTTTTTTGTTTTTTTTTAATATAGCAGCCAAGTGAACTAAGACTCTCAGTAACCACGATGGAGTTCACAGCCCCAACAAAGAGCCGTGTGTTCCAATTCCCCGGGCTCTCACCACTGGGAGCTAGGGGTCGGCTCTTCTGTTCCCTTGAAATACGCACATCAGGGTTTGGGGAGTCTTTCCTTATGTCTGGCACAGGTTCATCTTGTGAATCAGATCTTCTTGTCGTTTCCATGTCCAGCCTGGAGATGAACCATTTCCATAGTAAATTCTAGTTCTTTTTTTTTTTTTCTTTCAAAGGGCAGGTGCAGGCAGGAATGAAAGGAACAGAAGCAGGCAGGTAGAGAGAGAGGAAGAAGAAACACTTTATTTTATTTAATTGTTCATCTTTGTTGGTCCCCGCAGCCCTGGGACATGAACCAGGGATGTATGTGGCAACCGAAGGTGGCTGACCAAACCGCTGCTCCACCAGGGCACAGTTTCAGTTCTTTCAGTGAAGACGTAGTTAGAAACCATGGTCTCTCCGGGCATTACTTGTGTTGATTGCTCCTGAGCTGTGACTGCTTCTAGATTTCCCATCCAGCATTAGAGCTAGGAAATGTGTGTATGTGTGTCTGTCTGCAGGTGTGTACGTGCGTGTGTCTACATGTGTGTATATATGTAAACACGTGTGTGTATGTGCATATAGGTGTGCACACGTATATGTGTGTGCTGCGTGTGTGTAGGCGTGTGTGGGTGTGTCTATGTGCACACGTGTATAGGTGACGCATCTAACATCGATTTCTACACCTGTTCTATTTAAAAACCACGGCAGCAGCCTGGGGAACAGCCTGGGGAACAGAGCTGGAACACCCCGGGGGCGCTGCTGAGGTTCTAAAACGTCCACGGAGGCACAGAGAGTTGACGACGCCCAAACTACTAGTTGGGGACATTCTGATGGAAGCCAAGGTGCAGGCGTTCAGAAGAGTCAGAAAGAAAGCCAGTGCAGTGCAGGAAAAAGGAGGAGAAAATATCCAGGAAACCGGCTACTGCATTTTCAACCAAAGGAATTCAGAGGGGACTTCCAGAAATTACGTCGGACCCACCTCCCGTGTGTAGAAAGAAGAGCACATGCTTGGGAATAATAGAGCGTGTCCACGCAGTGCTTGGAGAGCGTCTCTATAAATGAGACATAGTCAATGGAGAAAGTCTCTTCAACGAATGGTGCTGGGAAGGCTGGACAGCACAGGCAAAAGAATGGAGCTAGACCACGCTAACAGCATTCACAAAAATTAACTCAAAATGGACTACAGACTCGGACATAAGGCCAGAAGACATAACATTATTGGAAGACAACATTGGAAAGACGTTCTATGATATCAGCCTCAGAGAGGCCTCTGGGGACTCAACTCCAGTGTCAAGGGAAACAAAAAGAAAAAAAAAATCAATTGGAACTACATCAGACTAAAAGCTTTTTTACTGAGAAAGAACCCATCACCAAAAGAAAAAGACAGCCTAGGAACTGGGAGAAGATATTTGCACTCCGTATTTCTGACAATATTCAAAATATACAAAGAACTCATAAAATTCAATAACAATGCAACAGGCAATCTAATAAAAAAAAGTGGGAGGAGGAATTGGAGAGACTTGTCTGAAGAGGATATACAGCTGGCCAGACACATGAAATTACGTTCCTGCTGGATGGCTATCAGGGAAATGCAAATCAAAATAACAGTGAGATATCACCTTACACCTGAGAAACTGGCTATTATCCAACAGTCTGGAAACGACAAATGCTGGTGAGGATGTGGAGAGAAAAGGGAACACTTTTGCACTGTTGGTGGGAGTGCAAATTGGTACAACCCCTCTGGAGAACAGTTTGGAGATTCCTCAAAACACTGAAGATGGAAATCTCATATGATTCCGTCATCCCACCTCTGGGCATCTACCCGAAAGATACAGAAGCCCCCATCTGCAGAGATGTAGGTACCCCCACGTTTATTGCGGCCCTGTTCATGCGAAGAACTGGAAACTACCTAAGTGCCCAACGTCAGATGACTGGATAAAGAAGATGTGGTCCATATACACAATGGACACTACACAGCCCTTAGGAGAGATGAAACCCTGTCATTTGCATCAACATGGATGGATCTTGAGGGGATGATGCTAAGTGAAACAAGTCAAAAGAAGAAAGACAGACACCAGATGACCTCACTCATAGGTGGAATGTGAACAGACAAAACAAAGGAGCAAATGAAGCATAACCAACCCTGGAACGTTTACAACAGATCCGAGGTAACCAATAGTGAATGGGTGGGGACAAATGGTGGTGGAGCCTCTGGGCAGCGGGGAACACTTGGTGATTTGGTGGAGGGCAGGGTGTGTTAACATATATCTAAGGAATGGGCATCTATACATAGGATGTTGTTTTAATGTGTAGAACAATTACTCCAATAAACATACATACAGAAGAATTACTGCTACATAGCTTCAAAATATAGGCGATGAGAGAGACTTAACAATGGCGGTCAGAGTATGGATAGGAGTGAGGACAGAACACTTTTCTGCGGTCAGGTTAGAAGCAGAGGAAGTGGATTTAAATGATGAGATCATTCCTTGGGCCTAGTTCTTTAGTCTGAAGGAATCATGGACCTCAAATTCGACTAAAATTTTGTAAGCTTAGCAATCCCATGAAGGAATGGCCCTTGGTGAAATCATAGGTGCTATTTTCACAATTTTTTGAAACGTCCTCTGGCAAAATGCCTGTAACACTCTAGAGCCATTATCTCTAAGGCTCTTCCTGGAGGAAGAGGTGGAATTCGAAAGGGCACTAGAGAAGGGGTCTGGGCAGGTAAGTTGGGTAAGCTGGGCTCCAGCATGATCATCCCTGCTTGGCAAGTGACTAGCCCACCCCAGGCAACCCTCAGACGAAAAGCAGGTACATTCATGTTGGTCAGAGACACCTAGGAGAGGCCCTTCCGCTGAGAGACAGACTTGGTCCTAACCCTGGGCTCCTTGGCTGTTCTTAGAGCAAAACTGAGAGAGAGAGAGATAAGGCAAAGGCGACATGGCTGTTAGAGCCATAAGACCCCCAAGACCGGCAGACAGGACTTGATGCTTTGGTCCAGGAGGGCAGGACCAAAAGACAGACACCCTCTCAGAGCTCTTCAGGGCTCCGGGCACAAGACGAGAAGCGGCAACCAGTGCTCTTGGGAATGAACGTGTGATCCTAGGATCCTACCCCAAGTACCAATAAAGTTGAAATAACTTAAAAAAATAAAACTAAAGAGGGAATGGGATGGGGATGGGACCAAGTGGTGTCGGAGCCCACTGGACAGTGGTGAGGAACACTTGGTGGGTGGAGGGCAGAGTGTGTTGACATATGTCTGAGGAATGGAGAACCTATACATAGGAGTTTGTTTTAATTTGTAAAACAAAGTTACTCTAACAAAAAATTTTAAAAGTTAAAAAAAATGGTGTTTGGAAGGGTGCAAAAGTCACGTGCAAAAGGATGAAGCTAGACCACTAGCTTACACTATGCGCAGATTAATTCACAATGGATTAAAAATGGCATACTCTGGTGGCTCAGGTGCTAAACCTGGGTCTGGGACGTAGACCACATAAAAACCCAAGGACCCAGTTCAAAACCAGGGGCAGGGGAGACAGGACAAGCAAAACAAATAAAGAAAAGTGCTTCCTTTCTTCAAAATGCTTATAAAAATTAGAATAAACCAGTACATTAAAGAGATTAAAAAGACTCAAAACCCTGAAATATATAGAAGAAAATAGCAGATAAGCTGCTTGACATAAGCCTCAGTGATTTCTTTACGGATTCAAATCAAACAAAAACAAAAGCAAAAATAAACAAATGAGACTACAGCAAAGTAAAAAGCTTCGGCAGAGTGAAAGAAATTATCATCAAAACAAAAAAAGAGACTTGGCAGGCATTCATCTACTAAGGGGTTCGTGTCCAAAATGAATACAGAACTCATGAAACTCAGCAGCAACCAACAATCCAGTTAAAAAATGGTCAGAGACTCAGACTGGAAGACACACGGAGAGTCCACAGGACATGAAAATATCTTCATCAACACTGATTGTTAAGGACATGCAAATCAAAGCCACAATGAGATAGGGAAACATGAGTTACATCTGTTGGAATGGTTATTTTCCAAAAGAGAAACAACCAGTGCTGATGAGGATGGAGGGAAGCGAGCCCTCAGACACTGCTGGTGGGAATGTGAATGGTGCCACCATTATGCAAAACAGTATGGAAAGTCCTCGAAAAATGAAACATAGAAATATCATATGATGCAGTGATTCTACTTCTGGACATTTACCCGAAGAATACAAAAACACTAGCTCAAAAAGATGCAGGTACCCTGGTATTCACAGCAGCGCTGGCAGCCATAGTTGGAGTCAACCCAAATATCTATCGACAGATGACGGGATAAAGATGCAGTTTACGTAAACAGTGGGTTATGACTCTGCTATAAAGAGTCATTTGCTGAAGGAAGACCTGAAATGGCGGTGGTGAACTAGGTTTATTACATACAGATGCTGACTGAAAATGACTCACATTTTAAGTGCATGTATTGTTATGCTTCAATGGTCCTTCAATAAAATTAATTTTTAAAGCAAAGTTGCAGGCAGGTATGAAAGCAAACAGGCAGGCAGTCAGGAAGAGAGGTGGAAGCGTCTTTATTTATTTATTTAGCCGTTCTTCTTAGTTGTTCCGGCTGACCCCAGGATGCAAGTCTGCATCCTTGAAATGTATGTGGACTGTGCTGGGTCAGAGGTGTCAGATCAAACTGTTATACCACCAGGCCACCCCAAAATTAATGTTTTAAAAGCTATTCACCATAATATGAATGGATATACAGGGCATTATGCTTAAGGACATAAATCAGAGAAAGACAAATGCCATTT
This sequence comes from Solenodon paradoxus, assembly GCA_004363575.1. Taxonomy (NCBI): domain Eukaryota; kingdom Metazoa; phylum Chordata; class Mammalia; order Eulipotyphla; family Solenodontidae; genus Solenodon; species Solenodon paradoxus. The sequence continues at coordinate 178,891 of RJWH01000627.1, read as the reverse complement.
GATTTCTTTTTTTGTGTGTGATACATAAAGAAACAAAACTAATGAGCTAAAAGTAAAAACAAACTTTTAGGCTAGAAGAGCAAATTCATCATCACCAGAAGAGAAGAGGGAAAAGGATGGGTAAATAGGGTAAAAGGGGTGAATTATATGGTGAAGGATGGATTTGGACTTTGAGTGGTGAACTGAATATAGTACATACACATGTGGATTTATAATGCACACCCTGCACCCATAGTGTTATTTATGATGCTCCTCTAAAACTCTAATGTTAGAACGAAGTGACTTCGATCAAATATTTTCTAAAGAAAAATGAAATCCACAAGTTTACACCAATATCTCATTTCAATTCAACATACAATCACACTAGTCTTTCCTCTTTTTTCATAGAAAGTTACTCTGGTGGCTCAGGTGCTCAGCCGGCAGCTGGGACATTAATCATTTAAAGTCCAAGGTCACAGATCCAGGTGGGAGAAACAACTGAAAATAAATAAATAAAAACAATAAATAAAAATGCTTCCTCTTCCTTTTTTTTTTTTTTGAAAAAAGAAAAAAGCTTCCAGAAAGTGCCTTTCTTCTCTGACAGGTCCCATTATCTTCACTCTACATATTTGGTCAGTTACCATCGGCAGTCAATGCCATGACCACTCAGGTCTCTCATGGGGCTGGGCCTTGCTCTGTGCTCAGTCTGACCAAGGGAAAGGGATGAGATCACATGCACGTTGTAAACAGGGTGACCACACAAATCATTTTTTTCATATTTCCCAACCCGTCCATTATTTTAATATATGTCAATTTTGTCCCATTTTTAATAAACCAGGGCCATCTTTAATAGAGGGAAAAAGGGGCTATTGAGCTGCCCAGGACCCAGTCTGTTGAGGGGACCCCAAAACAACTGCCCACTTTGGCCCACATTAAAGATGGCTCTGCCAGCACAAACTACTGCAGGCCATGACAACTACTGCTGTTCCCCGCCCCTGTGAAGAAACAGTAACTGAGCAGGAAGAGGATTCCCTCCCCCCACCCTGCATGCCTGTTTCTTCAAAGGTAGCAGAACACCACAGCATGGTTGAGTAACAGGGAAGTACCATGGGGGTTATCTCTGGCACTGTGGGATAATCTCTGACACTGTGTGGGTTATTGGGCATTTCTGGCACTGGCAGGGTTAAAACAGTATATGTTTTATACAAGGTATTTAGGTGGAGCTTTTAGGGGTGGCAAATTTGGCTTTCATCTAAGGTGCCAAAATTCCTTGCACTGACCCTGGCTGTTTGTATGAAGTCCTGCCCGACCACACGTTGTTGCAATGTGATCACTCATCAGCATCAGGTAGGACTTACTTGTTGCTGGTTTGGCTTCTCTGCTTCTGCTCGGATGGCTCTGCCTCCTCCCCTTCTTAGTTGCCTATACGTAACCCTGCGTTTTTGCCATCCCAATGTTTCATTTTTGTCTCAAGGAAATGTGGTCAGACTAATGGTAAGATATTATCAAGCTCTTTGCTTTCCTCCTGCTCATTCAAAGGCCTCCTTACAATTTTGCATACCATTTAGCTTGCTTATAAGTACAGGACAAACTGACCTCCTGGAGTTAATAACACTCCATCTGTTTGAACTCAAGTGAAATATTTGCCTCTGATGATACTGCACTCTTGACTCGTCTGCCATACTATGACCTTACCCCAAATGCAAGTGGAGGCTGGGATTGGATCTGCCTCCTGCCTGAGAAAGAAGGTGCTACCTGAGGGGCCAGATGCCTCTCCAGCAGTAGCCCCAGGTGGGGTCCTGCCCTTCCTAGGAAGCCTGGGGCTCAGCAGCTGCTCTTCAGAGTATCTGGCTCACCCTCTTGTCCTCCAAGCCCGGCTTCAAGGACAACTGCAGCCACGAAGTATTGTCCGTGGCAGGCACTGTGCTAGAGGCTGTGGGTACATTATTTCTTTGTGTCCTCACAGCAGTACTAGGGGAGGCGCCACTACGGTCTGCATTTTTGTTTCAATTGTAGTAATTATTCTACACATTAAAATAACTTCCTATGCATAGGTTCCCTATTCCTCAGATAGATGTCAACACACCCTGCCCTCCACCCAATCACCAAGTGTTCTTCCCCACTGTCCAGGGGCCTCCACCACCATGTGTCCCCGCCCGCCCCAGTCTCTTTTGGAGGCTCAGTTCTGCTGCAAATGTCCCAGGGTTGGTTTTGTTTCATCTCTTCCAGGGTCAGCATTTGGCAGGTGCGGATCCTGAGTTTTAGAAAAGTGAGACACCTGCCCAAGGTCACTGACCAGCAAGCAGGCCAGAACTTGAACCCTGGACCAGCTCCACTGTCTTGCTCCAAGCCCTCGGCTTCTCACTTCACTCCCCTGAGGGACTGTGCTGCCCAGGTTCTGGCCGGTCCAGGAAATAGAGTCCCAGACTCACGAGAGATGTCACTGCCAAGCTTTTTAAAAAGAAGTATTTCGTGATATTTAACACATATGGAAGAAAATATGTAACATATATATGAAAGGTATGAGGCATAATAATAAAACAACCCCCAAGCCTCCAGACCTACCTCCTGATTTAAAAATATACTTTTTTTCTTTTTAATTTAAGCTTAGTCTTTTGGGCATGTCCTTGCGGCGCAGGTGGCTGAGATGGCTGGTGTGTGGACCATGTAAAGCCCAGTCACGGGAAGTCAGGACCTGGTGGGTATGGGGAACCAAAAAAATAAACAACTAACTAAATAAAGATGTTTCTTTCTCTTTATCCTCCCTCCTTCCCTTCCTTCTGAAAGAAAAGAAAAAAGAAAGAAGAATTAAACGGAGTCTTTTCTATTTTTAGAGATCTGTATTTTTTCTCACTTCAGTCTCCTAAGAGGAAATCCCCTGTGGGTTACACAGCTGGCTCCCTCTGTCATCATCTTTCCTCTAAGGTGAATCCTTGGGGTGTGTGTGTGTGTGTGTGTGTGTGTGTGTGCTGACTCACACCTCCATCAACAAATCCTGTGGGCTTTCCCTTCAAAATCCAACACTAGTTCAAGCACCTCTTGCCTCCTTCCATAACCCAAGCCACTTCAGAGCTGGACCACTGCGGCAGGCTCCTAGCCACTCTGTCTGGTAACCCTAGTGAGCTTAACACACACACACACACACACACACACACACACACTCACACACACACTCTGTGGCTAAGGCTCAGGCTAAGAAAGCCATCTCTAACCTGGGTTAGAGATTTGGGGTCTGGGGTGTGGGAAAAATAAAAGAGCATCAGATTCTATCTCTCCCTTGCCCCTGGGACATGCCCGACCTGCATCTCATCCTGAGTCCTCAGCCTTGTGCAAGGGGTAGAGCCAGAGTTCAAGGCCTTTGCCATGGCTGATAAGCCTATGGGGTCTCCCTCTTGTCCAGGTATTTACTATTATTATTATCATTAAATGAAAGGTGCAGATAGGAATGAAGGTGAACAGAGGCAGGTAGGTAGGAAGAGAGAAGAGGAAGAAACACTTGATTTATTTAGTTAGTTATTCATCTTGGTGGTACCCCAAATTCCCTGGACGTGAACTGGGATCCTTGGGATGTATGTGGACCATGCTGGTTGGAGGCGGCAGACCCAGCCGCTTCCCCACCAGGCCGCCCCGTCGATGTCCTCACATGGCGTGTCCTCCCCATACCAGCTCAGCTCCCCTGGCAGCTCACTGCCCATCTGCCCTATCTGTGAATTTCTATGCTTCACGAACTGACAGATCAAATGCCCCCCATTCTGTAATATTTTAGCGCCCCCTTTGTAAGCATGAAATAAATGAATAGCCAACACAACTTAACTAAGCACGTACTTCAAAAAAATCAATAGGATGTCCTATAACTTAAAGGAAAAATAAAAAATAATTAATGTTCAAGCATTTTTTTTCTCCAAAGAGAAGGAAGGGAGAGGAGGAAGAAATATCTTTAAGGAAGGAAGGAAGGGAGCATTGTGTAGAAAACCTTATCCTGACCCCAATGCAAAAGTTAGTCTGCCAGGAATTTTCCGCGGTGCTATGGAGGGTGCAGCTCCGTCCTGTTATCGTGACTGTGGTCAAACAAGCATCGCCCCCTACTCCGCAGCTGTACATAAGTACGTAAGTGATAAGCGTTGCTGGTAGAAACCACAGGCAGCCAAGGAGATGAACCTTTACCTCAGAGTATAAAAGGAGCTCCCCCTAGACACCCCCTTTTCAGCTTTGGGTAACAATGCCCCTGGGCCAGCACCGGGGCTTGCAATAAAGTGCTGTTTTCTCTACCTTTCCAGTGTCCGAGTGTCCGGTCGTCAGTCTTGTCGCCGTCTGGAGGCTTTGCCGTAACAGTAACTTCATTGATTTTGGTTTTGCACCCTGGGCCCAGGTCGAACACGTGGGCCTGAAGCCAGGCCAGCGTCTCCGCTGCCTGAGCCTCCAGGGCGCGCCCGATGTTTAAGAATGTAATGTTTATCTTAACACATAGATGCTCTGGCAGCCGTCCGCATTTAAACCCAGCGTTATTATAAACATGAGAAGGACAAAGATTTGATGTGTTGACTCAAATTCCACAGAGACGTGATTTCCTAGAACAGTAAGCAACTCTTGGTGGAGTCCCCAACCAAAGTATCATCTTCCCTCTGCATCCAGAGTTCTTGGAATTCCTGCAGAGCAGTGAGTGACAAATCTCTGTACAATCTTTTTTAAAGAGAAAGGGGCAGACAGGAGTGAAGGTGAGTAGGCAGAGAGAGAAGGAAGAAGTGTTTTATTTATTTTATTTTAGTTGTTCATCTTGGTTGTTCCCCCGGACCCCCATCCCTGGCCCCGGAATCCTTGGGATGTAGATTGACTGTGCCAGCTGGAGGTGACCGACTTATCCCCTGGGCCACCAGGGTGTGCCTGCTTTTGTTTTGTTTTTTTTTAAGAAGTAAAAAGGGAGAGAAGGATAAAGCATTTTAAGGAAGGGAAAAACATCTTTATTTAGTAGTTCATTTTGTTTGGACCCTTGGGCTGTATATGGTTCACACACCAGCGCCTCAGCTGCCTGAGCCACAAAGGCACGCCCCCAAATATTTTGTTTTAATTATAAAACCAAGTTACGTTCTAGGCTCACATCATTATAAACAGGCTTTCACCTACATAGATGAAGTTGCATGAAGGTCAGACCACCTCAGCCTTCCTCCTAACCATCTTGTATGTCTCAGGATGTCCAGAGTCCCTGACACCAGCCTGCTAAATACCTGGTGTCCCCAGAATCAGTATGGCAAAGAGAAACCCCCCCCAGAAATTCCCAAAATGCCCGCTAGGGGGACCACACTGGGCTCTTATTCTCTCATCTCCTTATCATCCACCACTGTTTTGCTTGTGTATTTGGTTGTTCACTCCAGCTTCAGGTCTTGAACCCCAGTCCTAGGGCTTCACACAGCTCACGCGCCAGCGTCTCAGTCCCCTGAGCCACAAGGGCACATCACATTTAAAGTAGGTCTTGCAATAATAAATTCCATTCTTGAAATGCTTGTCATATGCCAGGCACTGTGCCAAGTCTTGTGTAAGAACCATCCATTTTGATCTTCCAGGAAGTCCCTGGTTAGGTGCTAGCATTATCCCCATTTTACAGACGAGAAAACTGAGGTCCAGTGTCACGTATTCACCAAGAGCAGGGCCTGAGTTTTGAACATGGGCACTCACTGTCTATGTGCAGAGTCACTGGCTATCGCTCCTCCTGATAGGCAGCGGGACAGTGTGCGATAGAAGTCTGGTCTAGATGCATAGACCTAGGTTCAAGGTGTTACTGCCACCAACGTGTCATGTGACATTGGGCAGGCTCCAAAGCCAGAGCCTCTTTATCTATGAAGTGGTAGATGCTTGAAAGCTCCTTTGACCTGAGGCCACATAAACAGATATAATGTCCTCTACTTCAAGAGAGAGAATTCCACCCTGCCTTGAGGCATTCAGGCAGCCTGGCGTAGGCTCAGAGACGGTACCCCTCTGGGGCAATCAGAGACCAGAGGACCTGTGTTGAATTTCCTTGTGTCCACAAATGTCTGGCTCCTGCCCAGTGGTCAGAGCCCAGGAGAGAAGTCAAGCTTCACACTGCAGAGGTCAGAGGACAAGGGCTCTTCAGAGGGACCCCCAGTCCTAGGTTAGAAGCTGAAAAGGTATGAATTACCCAGAAGGAGTTGAAGGTTAGGCACGAAGACAGAACACTTTTCTGGAAGTTAGGGTGTGGATGCAAAATGATGAAGCAGGCCTCCTGGGTGAGCAGGGGCAAGTCAGGAAAGCTGTCCTTCCACGCCAGCATGTTGGGGAGGTGGTCCCTGACGTTCTTCAGTGGGGACTACCCTGTCAGTGCCCCTCTGTCTGCTTTTTAAAAAAACTGCAGTAACTTTGTTTTATAAATTAAAATAAACTCCTATATCGGTTCCCCATATGTGCAGTTTCTCCATCCTCAGATCTGTGTCAACACACCCTGCCCGGCACCAAATCACCAGGTGTTCTTCACCAGTGTCCAGTGGGCTCCACCACCTCTACCCCCGCCCCTGCCCGCCCCATCCCATCCCGACTGGTAGCCTCAGTTCTATTGCAAGTGTCTCCTCTGGTTCTTTGTTTTGTCTGTTCACATTCCACCTATGAGTGAGGTCATCTGGTTTCTTTCTTCTTCTGATTTATCTGACTTAGCATCATCCCCTCTAGTTTCATCCATGTTTATTCAAATGACAGGGTTTCATCTCTCCTAAGGGCTGTGCAGTGTCCATTGTGTGTATGGACCACATCTTCTTTATCCAGTCATCTGACATTGGGCATGTAGGTAGTTTCCAGTTCTTAGCCAGTGTGAACAGAGCTGCAGTAAACATGGGGGTGCCTGCATCTCTGCGGATGGGGGCTTCTGTATCTTCTGGTAAATACCCAGAAGTGGGATGGTGGGATCATAAGGGATTTCCATTGAAACTTTTTACTTTTTGAGAACTCTCCACACTGTTTCCATCTCCCCATCTGCTTTTGAGGCTCAGAGATGCTCTCACTGCTCTGTCCACTAAGCTCTGAAATGCTTTGAGGGAATTTCCTCGAGGATAGCATGGAAGAAGCCTTGCCACCCTCTTCTACAACCCACTGGGCTTGGGCTGGTCTGGATATTTCTGGCTTTCCCAAAAGAAAACAAGCTTTTACTCACTAAGCAGGCAAAATTTTTGCCAACAAGACAAACAAAACTGGGGCCTCCAGGCCATGCCCAGTTTTTCCAGTATGGCATCAGGGTTTACACAGTTGCGTTCAGTCAGCGGGACAGGGCTGCTCCCAGAAAAGGTGGGTCTTTCAGGTGGCAAGTAAGGTCGGGTGGAGATCTTCAGATAAGGTTGCTAGATGAAATACAGCAGCTTAGTTAAATGCAAATTGACTTTCCCATATATATATATATATAAATATATATATATATATATATATTTTTTTTTTTTTTTTTAAGAGAGGGAGGAAGAAAAGGAGAGAAGGAAGAAGCAACTTTACTTATTTCGGTTTTTCATTCTGGCCCCTGGTCACAAACCCAGGTCCTTGGACTGTAATGGTCCACATGCCAGCATCTCAGCTGCCTGAGCCACAGTGTGCATCCAATATATTATTATTATTATTATTATTATTATTCTTTTTTAAGAGGCAGGCAGGCAGGCAGGCAGGCTGGCAGGAAGGAAGGAAGAAGGAGGAGGAAAAGTATTTTATATATTTAGTCACCCCTCCTCCCCGCCCCCCAGAACCCGGGTCCTTGGGTTGTATTTGAACAGTGCCCCCAAGGACAGGTTTAACACCTGCATCACCATGGCCAGCCACGTTCTTTTTTATTTTATTTAAGTATACGTATATTCCACAATCCGTTTGGTACATAATTACCCTGAAAAACTATTCCTTGTAAGTGGGAGATTCCAGTTGAACTGGCCTCCTGTTTCTAGTCATTCAGTATGAACCTTTTGGTGACAACCAGGGGTAATGAGCCTCTTGAAAGGGTACCACACTTGGCACAGAAGGACTGGGTGGGGACAATTCTGGAACTCAGTGTCAACTGGAATTTACATATGAAAACAGGCCTATTTGCACTAAAACCCAGTGACATAAAAGTGACAGCTTCTGAGTAGGTGTCACTATTTCAAAAGCTACCCAGGAAGTTGAAGAGCCTTTGGGAAAAAGCTTTGACCTTTTGTTCCCAAAGGAGTTTGACCTCAGGCATAAGAACCTTGGATTTATTGCCCAGCCATGAATCAATTCCAAGGATAAAATCTTAAGTAAGCCTCAGGGATAAAGATATTCACCCAGCACAATCTGTTATAATTGCTAACTGGCAGCACTGTGCTTAAGCAAATTGCTTCATCCTCACAAGACTGGAAACCAGAGACTAGCTCAGCTGTCCACCACCAGGGGACTAGTTAGGAGAGTGGATGGCCTCTTGGTTAGGCAGAATATTAGGCAGTCATTAAAATAATGCTTCTTAAGGCTGTTACAGCAGACAAGATACTGATGGTGGGATGATGAGCAAGGGAGAAAAGCAGGATATAAAATTTAAAAATATTTTTAAGTGAAATTGAAAACATGTTACCTATTTATAGAAAAGGCACCCAAAGAAGAAATGCTCTTAGTGATTGTTGGGTAATTTCCTGCCCCCCCCCCCATAGTCTTTTTTCCCCCCCAAATCCTTTAATGAGTGTAAATTAATTTTGAGACAGGTAGGGTCCACAAGCACGGGCTCCCGGGCTGCGGGGGTCATGGAAAGTTTTGCCTACCTCTTGCCCCACTTAAAGACTGGCCTAGCAACGCCCACGGCCTGATCTTAACTGCTTCCCGATGGGAGCCCTTCAGGGGGTCTAAAATCCATTTCTGAAAATCCCTAATCTGCCAACAGCCAGTGGGGGGTGGGGGTGGGGAGGGAAGGGAATACTTGAGTCACCTGCCTGTTTTGGGTGTGGGTTGGGGGTATCAGCGCCCTAGGATGACTGACAGCTCCGCCCCCCTCCGCCCCCTGAAACTGCCTGTCCGATTGGACCAGGCCAGGTCAGGAGCTCCGGACCTCTAAGCCCTGGGGCGGCACAGCTGCAGTCCTGTGCCGCCTTGGTGGCGTTCTTGTGCTTATGCCTAAGGCTTATTCAACTTTGAACTTTGAGGAATGGTCAGGCTGTCCAGTAATTTCTGTTACCTGGGAGTCCAAAAGGCCCATTGGGGGCGGGGGTCTGGGGGCCTTCAGGGGTCTTTGGGATCTGTAACAACTTCATCATTAGAAAACAAAACTGGGGCGCCCTGGTGGAGTAGGAGTTGGGCGTGGTCCACGTACATCCCAAGGACGGGGGTTCGTGTCCCGGATGGGGGCGGGAACAACCAATGTGAACAAATAAATAAAACGCTTCTTCCTCTTCTGTCTTCCTGGCCGCCTACTCGCCTTCATTCATGCCTGCACCTTTCCTTAAGAAAATAAAATAGAGCAAACAAAACCACTGGTGTGCCCTGGTGGAGTAGTGGTTTGGTCCAGCGCCTTTGGCCAGTGTAGTCCACATACATCTCAAGGATCTTCGTTTGTGTCCAACCAAGGACTGGGGAGGAGGTGGGGGACAACCAAGATGAACAAGGAAATAAAATGCAAAAACAAACAAAACTTGAATAGTCTTGCGGAATCTTCCTTTTCTTCCCAGGTAGCCAGGCAAATCCAGAATCCCCTCAAGGCCATCTCTCAGAGCTCTGCACTCTTAATTTCTCCACACTGCTACCGCCAGGTCTTCTAAGGAACTCTGTCCTCTGGCCCATGCAGCACTGGATGTATTCACCTGACTTTCACACTGGAGCTTCGTGGGGCCAAAGACCATGACTCTTTCCCCTGACTCTCCCAAAGCACACAGTCGGCTCAACTGATGTTTGCTGAGTGAATGGTCCATTGGCCCTGCAGAACAATGGGAGGGGACCTCACTTTCAGTCCGTCATTTCGCATTGCCTTTTCCAGGACTGACCTAGCCTCCAGGGGAGTTGACAGTGTCCACATACATGTAAGTCTGAGAAAGGTGAGAGGTGACACCTCCTTATTTTTTTCCTCATGCATTATCTCATTATTTTATTTTTTATTGTAGTAAATTATTCTACACATTAAAATTAATTCATATATGTGTGTGTATATATATATATATATTCCTCATTCCTCATCTATATGATAAGAACTACTTTTGCTGTGAGCTTTTCATCGTCTCACACATCTCAACACTCACTTTTTTGCACTCAGGATCATCAATGGAGCCATCAGAAAGCAACCGACTAGTTTATTGTATGTTTTTAAGTAAAGGTACATCTGAAGAGCACATCTGAAGACGAGTAGGCAGGCAGGAAGAGAGAGGTGGAAGAAGCATTTAATTTATTTAATTTATTTAATTTAGCTATTCATCTTGGTTGTTCCCCTCTATCCCGGAAAGTAACCCCAGATCCTTGGGATGTATGTGGACTGTGCATGGCTGGAGGCGGAGGCCCCAACCACTCTTCCCCCAGGGTGCACCCCTACTGGTTTATTGTTAAATGACCCTCTAAAACCAACTTTAGGCGTGCCTTGGTGCTTCGAGTGCTGAGCCAGCAGCTAGGGTGCACACTGGGTGAAGCCCAAGGACGCAGGTTCATGATCCCAGACTTGTGGATAAGTCAGCGGGAGGGACAGCTAAAGTAAATAAACAAATAAAGGTGCGTCCTTCTTCTCTTCCTTAAAAAAAAAGAAAAAAAAAATGCTTCCTCTGCCTCGACCTTCCTTTTTCTCTTAAAAAAAAAAAAAAGAAAGAAAGCCAACTTTCTACATGCTGAAACTTAGCAGTTTTGGGAGGATGAGGTAAAAACAGTATCATAGGCATGTCCTGAGGCTTAGAGGTTAAGTCCACTGCCTTTGGCCAGCAAACTACACATACATCCCAAGGTCCCCCGTTTGAGACCAAGGGTTGGGGGAACAACGTAGCTGAGCGACTAAACAAAAATAAAGTGCTCACTGGACAGTGGTGAAGAACTTGGTGATGTGGTGGAGGGCAGGGTGTGTCGACGACATAGATCTGAGGAATGGAGAACCTGCACAAATGGGGTTTATTTTAATGTGCAAAATTAAAGTTAATGCAACAAAAAATAAAAAACGTGATTCTTCCTCCTTACTTGCCTGCTCGCCTTCATTCCTACCTGCACCTTTCCTTGAAAAACAAACAGGCAGAGAGCTCTGGTGCAGCAGCGGTTAGGTCAATCGCCTCTGAAGGACGCAGCTCACATACCCCTGGGCTTGAGTCCGGGATTTGGTGGGGGAAACAACCAGTGTGAACAACTAAATAAAAATTGAAACGCTTCTTCGTCCTCTCTCTGCCTGCCTGCCTGCTCACCTCCGTTCCTGCCTGCACCTTCCCTTTAAAAAACAGACAAAAAAGCAGCACTCACTTAAGTGAGATATGACAACAACAAAAAAGCGGAGAATTCATCAACAGTGTGGCCATTTCGAGCAGGGGTCAGCAAACCTTTTCTGGAAAGGAGCAGACGTCAGCCTTTGGGTGTTTCAGGCCAGATGGTCGCTGTCACCGTTGGCACCGCTGGCCGACTGCAGGAGAGCAGCCCTGGGCCAGAGCTGGATGGCAGTGGCAGCGTTCCAGGACAGCTTGGTCACAGACGCCGCAACCTGAATGCTGTGTCCTTTTTACATGTCACATGTCATTATTCTTTGGATTTTTTCCTCTAACCACTTAAAAATGGAAAGACCATTCTTAGCTTGCTGTCTGTTCCAGGAGGCGGGCTGGGGGCTGTGGCTCGGCTCGCAGCACCGCCCGGAGTCAGCTCCAGCCACGCCAGTCACTTCCTCTGACCTTGGGGTGATCTGGAGCCTCTTGGCCCTTTAGTTCACCCAGGTATAAAATGGGATGAAGTAGCTGTGGTCTTTGGAAATGTTGAATGTAACTTGCCTGCTTATTGTGGGGTCCTTATAAATACATGCATGCTAGCTGTTAATTTTGCAGCTAAGAATACTAGGTACCTGATTACAAACGTTGACGATAACTGGTGATTCATTTCTCCCCATAGATGGGCATTGTACGGTAATTCTCAGTCTCCGAGGGCATCTAAAGACTTCGTGGAAGGTTTTAATTTCCTTTTTTTTTCAAAGGTGCAGGCAGGAATGAAGGTGAGTAGGCAGGTAGGCAGGAAATGAGAGGAGGAAGAAGCACTTTATTTTTAGTTGTTCACACTGGTTGTTTCCCCAGGGACCCAGGATTCAAACCCAGGGGTTTGTGGCCTGTGCTTCTTTGGAGGCAGCTGACCTAACTGCTACTCCACTGGGGGTTGGGGGGAACCAGACTTTAATTTTTCGTATGTCCTGATGTTGATCTCAGAGGCAGAGCATTTTGTAAACCGTACACTTGATTTTTTGTTGTTGTTGTTGTTGAAGGAAGAACTTTATTTTTAATTTAGTTGGTCATCTTGGTTGTTTTCCAGGACCCAGGTCTTGACCCAGGCACCTTGGGATGCATGTGGACTGCACCACCGTGGACTAACCCACTAGGCCACCAGGGCACACTGTGCTCTTGATTTCATTGCACGTTTTTATCACTGGTGCGTGCAAGCTGTCACTGTTACTGTTTTGAGTCTGATTCTCTAGGCTCCTCCCTGCAAAGAATCCTGATCAACTGGTCTGAAGTGAGGCTCAGACAAAGGTAATTGATTTTAAAAGCTCTTCAGTGATTCGAAAGTGCAGTCAGAGAACCACTTCTTTAGCGTTTTATTATCGCTTCCAGCATCTTGCCTCTCAGAGGAGCTGAGGGACGGCCAGCAGCGGCGGCAGCACAGGGCAGCACTTGCTGGAACTGCAGGGCTCAGGCCCGCCCAGGCCCACTAAGTCCCACTTGAGCAAGATTCCAGGCGCTCCTGGCTCCCTCCAGCTGACGCAGCAGACAGCTCTCTTGTGACGTGTGACGGTACACGTCCCTTCCTGAAAGCGACAGGAGCTTCAAAGTGGCCATGGCGACCGCTGCTGCAGAGGGAGTGATTTTAGACTCCAGCAGCCGGCAGGGAAGCATCAACAACGCAGGCCCGTTTCTGTTTGACTGTGTGTTTTTTTTTTCTTTTTTTTAATCGAGATTTCTCGTAAAGCAAGGTCCCTCTCTCGTTCTCTTGTCTGGCATAGTCCAGAGGGCATGACTGTGCCAGGAAAAGCAATTCAGGACCTGAGAGGCCACCAGGGGCCTCTTTCCCCATGACCCCACAGGGCGGACGTCAGTGGGCTGCCAGGGGTGGGCTGAGGATGGCATTTCTTAATATAGTGCGTCAATGGCTCTGTTTTTTAAGTGCCACAGAGGACTGGAGGAATGTCACTAAACGTTTGGCCTGCAAGATGCTGATCGCTTTATCGCTTTGGGAGGGACATTTCCCAGGCCTCGGAGGGAGAACAGATGCTGGAGAAGGAAGGGGCCATCATGGAGAAGTCACACGACACACACAGGCCGGGTCGTCTGTTTTTCCCGGTTTTGGCCTTGGGCGGGAAGGAATGGTGTGAGCCGAGTCAGCATTGCCAGGGAAGCTTCTGACCTCAAAGTCCTTGGAGTCTGACCCTGTTCAGGCTACAGGCAGAGCGGACTGCTGCCCACTTTCCCCCTCTGCCTTGGTTTATTGGACTGTACAAAGGGCATATTGCTACCCAGCTGCCTTTCGAAATTCCATCGTGTGGCCATCTGAGCATTTCCTTCCTTCTTTCCTCCGAAGGGCTTCAGAAGATGGCTCCTGGCCTCAGCCTCTCTGTGCCTCTTCCTCCAGTAACAGGGCGTGATGGGGAAAGCCCAGGAGGCGGGGCCAGGCCCCACTTGGCCTTCACATGTAACCGTCAGCTGGGCACTGCACCCGACAATCCTCCTTGGGTAAAATGGGGAGTCGCGCCCTTCCTAGAAATCCGTAGAAATCCTTAAAGCAATGTATGGAAGAAGCCTGAAAGCCAGGGCCGGGGGGCTGTGAATACTTCAAATGAATGTCCCCTTGAAAGGCATCGTCTCCTTTCCACCAGACCTGCAATGTCATTTGATGTCTCTCCCACCCCCACTTTTTTGTGGGGGATGACAGTAGCTTTTGAGTCTGATCAGCTTTGCAACCTCTGAGGAAGTCATGGACTCAGGAAGGACCATCCCTTGGTGTTAAAACCAAAGGAGGCCTGTGGGCAAGAGAATCAAGCACAACATGTGGCTGGTTCATTCATTGAGCTCAGACAGCGCCGGGGAAGAACCTTGATTCACAGCACTCGTGTGCAGCTCACCGATGGTTCTCAAAGAGCTCACAGGATAAAGTCCCATTTCTGTGAAGAACAGAAGCCAGCAAAACTCATGATAAAAAGTCAGAATAGACATTTCTTGGTGGGGAGGCGGCATGAGAGTCAGATGAGAACTAGGAATCTTCTCTGTCTGGATCAGAGCTGTGCCGATGCACGTGGTTACACATTTAAAAATCTAGCACACACCTTGTTATTTTCCGATTACAAAACACTACTGACACGTTAGCTTAGCAGATGGCTTTTTTTCTTTTTTTAAAGGCCAGGTACAGGCAGGAATGAAGGTGAGTAGGTAAGCAGGAAGAGAGAGGAGGAAGAAGCATTTTTATTTCATTGTTCACACCGGTTGTTTCCCCTTGGATCTGAGATTTGAACCAAGGGGTATGTGGCCTGTGCGCCTTCGGAGGTGATTGACTTGACTGCTACTCCACCAGTGTACAACTAGCCAAAGGTTTTAGCTTGAATCTCATCTAGATTTCAGATCTAACTTCCAGTTTCGAAGAAATGTTGGCATCAGCATGCCCTGGTGGCTGAGAGGTTAAGCCCGTGACTGGGGCGCAATCCACACACAGCCCAGGGATGCAGGTTTGTGGTCTGGACAAGGTGATGGTAGTGAGGATGGGGTGAAACAACTAAAATGAGCAACTAAATAATATTCAATTAAATGATAAAGTACTTCTCCCTCCATTCCCTTCCTGCCTGCCGGCCTTCACTTCTTTAAAGAAACAGAAAGGTGCACCCTGGTGGCTGAGTCATCACCTCTGAAGGAACACAGGCCACATATCCCTGGATTCCGGTTCCACTTACCTACTCACCTTCATTCCTGTCTGCACCTTTAAGGAAAAAAAAAGAGAGAAAAGATGTTGGGTTACAGAGACAAGCTAGGAGCTTAGGAGCGGAATTATGACCAAGGCGAGATCTGTTTGGATCCAGGTTTGAATAAACTAGTCCTAAAAGAAACTTTAAGGCTATTATGGATATTTAAATATGAATCAAATTTAGATGACAGTCAGGCTCCTCTGTCCCACCCTGAGGCAGGCAGGCAGGAAGAGAAGGAAACATTTTTATCTGTGCATTTCTGGTGGTTTCCCTGGTGCTGGGTCACGAACCTGCGCCCCAGACCTCCGTTTAGTACCGGCGCCACCAGGGCGGGGAGGAAACAGCTTTTGTTTGCCTTCCCCACCAGTGGTCTTGAACTTGAATCCTTGGGCTTTATCTGGCCCGCGTCTTAGCTGCTAAGCCACAGCTGCTAAGCACTTGTTTTCACTGTTTTATTAATTTTCTTTTCTGCTTTAAAGTGTGATCCTGCTAATTTGGTTCCATTGGGAGATGTTTTATTTGTTTGTTTTCCTCTCACCCCTGGTCTTGAACCTGGGTCCGTGGTCTTTACATGGCCTGCGCCTTAGCCACCTGAGTCACAGAGGTGAGCCAGGAGATATTAGTGTAAAAGGATGCATGCTGACAAAATTATTCAGATTCATTTTTAGTTTGGTGAAGGATGTGCAGCCCACGGGGGGGGGTCGTAAAGGTTTCGTTTTCTGTAAAAAAAAAAAAAAAAAGCCACCCTTCTAGAGGAAATGTACAGTTACTGAACTTCTCTGTACGGCAATTTATTTTCTCATTTTTCTAAGACATCTTTTTTTTCCCTTTCTAAAATTATTTTTAATTATAAAAGTAGTAGTCTAATAGCCTAACAAATTTTCTATGAAATATGAGACTCCTCTCATTCCAGAAAGCTCCTTTCCTGGTTCCTCTTCTGAAAAGCGACTAGTCAGCGGTTTCTCATGCATCTTTCAAAACCAGGCCTTCTCAATGTGGTCCACACACAATGGACACTGCACAGCCCCAGGAAGAGAGGAAACCCTGTCATTTGAGTCAACATGGATAGAACTAGAGGGGATGATGCTCAGTGAAACAAGTCAAAAGAAGAAAGACAGATAACTCACTCATAAGTGGAATGTGAACAGACAAAACAAAGGAACAGATGAAACATAACCAACCCTGAAACACAACAGAACTGAGGTGACCAAAAGGGACTGGGGCGGGGTGGGGGCAAATGGTGGCGGAGCTCACTGGACAGTGGGGAAGAGCACTTGGTGATGTGGCAGAGGGCAGGGTGTGTTGAAACATAACTAAGAAATGGGGAACCTATACATATGAAATTATTTTAATGTGTTGAATAATTGCTACAATAAAACCAACCAACCAACAAAAAACCCAGGCCTTCTCTGCGCACTCATACACATGCAGCTGACCCTCAAATGACACGCCTTTGAATGGCAAGGGTCCACTTATACGTTCCTTTTTCAATAAATACAGTGTACTACTGTGTGTTTTCCTGTCCTTTCGATATTTTTTTTTCAGAGGAAGGCAGGCAAGCAGGAATGAAGGCAGGAAGGCAGCAGGTAGGAAGAAGCGGAGGAAATATTTTTACGTACTTATTTATTCTTTTGTTGTCCCCACTTGGTTTCAGGCTGTATGTGGACTAATCCCCAGACATGGACTTAGCACCAGAGCTGCAGGGCATGTCCCGGATGATTTTCTTAATAATACGTTCTTTTCTCTACCTTACTTTAAGAATACTAGATGTAATACATATAACAACATTGACTATTAATTGTCCATAGAGTTTCCAGTCAACATCAGGCTGTTAGTAGTTAAATTTTGGGGGCGTCCAAATTATATGCAGGTGCACCCATGTGGTGCAAATGGCAAGGTGCAGGCTGTGTAAAGCCTACAGACCGGGGTGTAGGACCCTGGTCTGAGTGTGTGTGGGGGGGAAAAGAGATATAGGTGAGTATGTAAATAAAAATACATAAGTATATGCAGAGTTTTGACTGCGTGGGGTACCAGTGCCCTTAACCCGTGCGTTCAGGGATCAACTGTGTGTACGCGTGCTCGTGCATACGTGTGTGTGCGTGTGCGTACATGCGTGTATTATAAGGTCCTCTAATTGTTTTACCCAGCGATAGCCTACCACTCACTCACACTGTATTACATTCGATTTCCTTCATTTAACACATTTGAGAGAGACTTGATATTTGGTATTGTGAAGGCCACCGAAGGTGTCTCCGATCCAAGGCCACCCATTGGTTTGTCGGTCGTCCCCCGTGCCATCCGTTTCTCTTGTGCGTCTCCAGGGCTGGGGCTCTTCTGGTTTCCCTCCCGTCTCTTCAGTCCTCCCTGGCCTCTGAGCGCTGTCACACCTCCTAGGCCGGTCCTTGAACTTTTCTCTGCTGACACTCTCACCCTCGGTCAGCTCATCTAGGACATGAAGTAACCATCTCTGCACTGACAACTCCCCATTTTATGTCTCTAGTCTGAGTTACACCTTTGAACTCTAGCTTCTTCTATCAAACTGCCTACTTGACATTGCCCCTTGGCTATCAGACAGGTGTCTCAAATGGAACCAGTCTCCAACTCCTCGCTTAAGCCCCAGCCCTTCACCACCGGTCATCTTTCCCATTTTAACTGTTGGCGACTCCATTTTTCCAGAAACTCAGACCCAAAGCCTCAGACACCCATGACATTTCTATTGCTCCTAAACCCCCGTATCCTACCACCATAACACACTGACCCTTCCTTCCAGCTCTATCCAGAATTGGACCACTTCTCACCATCTCTGCTGCTCCCTGGGCTGGGCCACCCTCATCCTTCATCATGGCACCAGGAGCCTACCGGTGTCTCCTCCATGCTTGCTCCCTGCCCAGTCTCTCCTCCACGTGGTGGGCCTGGGAGGGCCAGCTGGATTCTGAAACCCTCCCAGAAAGCCCTGTCTCAGAGTAGGAGACAGGTCCTTCCAGTGTCCCGAGTCCTACTTGACTCATATGGCTCCAGCCACACTGGCCTCCTGACTGTCCGTTGTCAATACCAGGTCCTAGCCCCTCTTAGGACTTTTACTCTTCTTCTGTGCCTAAGCCCACCTTGCCCAGATATCTGTATGACTTGCCTACTCCCCTTTGTCATATTTTTGCTTAAACGTCACTGTCCGGTGGGATTTACCCTGACGGCTCAGTTGGGATCACAACCCACCATTTCCTGTTTCCTCTGGTATGCTTTATTCTTTCTTTGTGGTGGTAACGCACATCATTAGTTTGCTTGCTTTGTATATGTTTCGCCCATGAGAAGATAAGCTCGACAAAGGGAGATGATGCAGTTAAAATCACCACATTATCTCTAGTGCTTAGAGCAGTACCTGGCACATAGGTGCTTAACGAATACGAATGTAGGGAAGGAAGAATGAGTAGGTATTAACCTATTTGGCTCTAAATGGCTTCAGGGGTCTGCTTTATGGATAAGTAGCAGATAGTGGTAGATGATATCATCAGCAGGTGAGTCAGTCCTTTATGAATTTAGCTCTTTCCAAACTATAGTCCTTCACAAATTTACTCATTTAAAGTTCTCAGCAAACTTAAGAACTAGGTTTGATAATCTCTCCCATTCAATAGATCATAAAACTGAGGATCAGACCGCTTTATTCCATCACACAGATAATGACGTTCATCAGGCTGCATCAGAACTAGTATAATTAGTTACTGTGCTGAATTACTATAGAAAGGACAGACGTGGGTCACTTAGTCTCCTACTAAGAGTCACTTTTACAGTTAGACTTCTGTAATTTTTTTTTCTTTTCTGTGTTCTTTAAAGGAAAGGTTCAGGCAGGAATGAAGGGCAGCAGGCAGGCAGGCAGGCGGGAAGAGAGAGGAGGAAGCACTTTATTTCAGTTGTTCATCTTGGTTGTTTCTCCAGTCCTGAGTCTTGCACCTGGGTCCTTGGGCTGGATGCGGACTGTGTGGGGCAGAGGTTGCAGATTTAATTGCTAAGCCACCGTAACTTTTAGAGCAGAAACCTGGGCCAACTGGAGCATCACCAGGTATGGCAGGTTGGGTGGGGGTGTGGTTTCAGGCACGGGGAAGGCCAGAGGCACAACACTTCCTTTGGGAAAACCTGCACCCCATCTGGCAATTTGGAGCAAGTCTGAGTGTGTCCAAATTAACTTTTAGCACACTGTGCTGGAAACCAGGGCAGAATTTCAAATTGAGCAAGACACTGGGACACCATGGCTAAACCAACTGGGACAATTACAATTAAACCGGGACGTATGGAAACCCTATTTATACTTTTAGAAGAGACAAGCAAGGCTCAGAGGGGTTACGGAACTTGCCCAAGGTCACGAGGCCAGAATTCAAGTCCATCAGCTCGAACCCATGGTCTGAATTTGCAGCCTCCCAGTGGCTCCCCTCCCAGGAGATGGACTGGGGTTCAGAGGACCTACCAGGTGACCAGCCTTTGGTCATGCCCTTCCTCCCACAAAGCCCTGCCATTGCTGTTTCTCTTGCAGCACAGGAATCTTCTTCCAGATGGCTCCAGGCTGTGCACACGTACACTAGCTCACCCAAACCCTTAAATGGTCCCCTGCCTCCTAGAGGGAATGTAATTGTCTCCAGATTCCGGAGGCTCCCTGCCTTGGTCCCTTTCACTTCTGAGAGGTCAGGGATCACCGGGAGGAGCTAGGGAGCGCTGCTGGTAAGATAAGACACTGAGAAGCAGGTTGGCTTCATGAAGATCCAGGGAGACCTGAGACTTCAGCGTCAATGCTCTCTGCACAGGCCGCTGCCCTCAGCGGGTGTTCAGTCTAGTGGTGGGGACCATGGGGGTCAAAGAAAAAGCTCCCCCTGTTCTCCGAGGTTCTTCACAGCCGGGACGAATGAACACATTAACATTAGGCACGAATAGGAAGAGAAGAACCCATGTTTAATAATACACGTACAGAGAATTTATGTGGCCGTACATTCTGAGGTAGCTGGGATAGACTCCTGGCTTACAACCCGAACTGGAACTGAGGTCTTGAAAGGGGACCTGGGGGAGAATGGAGGGCTCACCAGTGCTCAACAGATTTTCTAGGGAGAGGAATATTGACAGATAAAGGATCCCCTGGATGAAGACCTTCTCAAACTACATGCCTCAAGAGAATAGGGACAAAAGATCATTTGTGAATTAGGAGCAGGGTGGTGGCCCAGGGGGCAGCAGACAGCCACCGTGAAGGAGGGAAGGGCTAAAGCTTTAGAAGAATAGGACATTCTCTTTTGTCTCTGGGGCTGTCCTCCTCTGACTCTCGTTGTCAGATTGGGGCATCCACGAGAGACCACTTCTGAGAGGCTGGGGTGAAATGTTTTGGCCCTTTTCGGGGTAAACATTAGGCAGCCACTCATTCCAAGTACAAGTTCAGGTTGGCTGACCATGTCTTTGGAGGCGCAGAGCTAGATGCCTGAGACACCGGGAAGGGCCCCAGGCCTGGGAGCTGGGGGGTAACTTAATAAGCAGAGGGGAGAACATATGGAAAGAGCCGGCAGGCCTGAAGGCCATGCTGCCTGGGGACAGCAGGGAAAAGAGGCCAGCATGGCAGGGCTGGTCATTGGTGGGAGATGGGGCTGGAAGGCTTTGTCAAGTTTTGGCTTTATCCCAAGTACAATGGGAAGTCACTGAAGTCATTTTGCATTCTGAAGTTTGTCTGGCTAAAGAGTGGAAAACAACAAGAGGGAAGGATCGATAGGCTTTGTGGAACTGGACAAAATGGAGGAGTGAAGCTGAGAAATGTCTAGCTCATGGTGATAGCCCTTCCTGGGGTCAGTCCATATACCAGGGTGGGCCACTCCCTGAGTCAAGGGACAGCTCTGAAGGGTGCTTCTAGCTCTGGAGAGCCTTTGGGACAACCAAGATCTCAAAACAGAGATACAAATGTAGACTCTCCCATTCTCAGTGGAACGGAAGCTTGAGGCCTACACCTGTCTAGGGTTCCAGCGAAATGGGGTGAGTCCCAGGTCCCACCAGCGGTGTTGGGGGGGATCCTGCTGTACCCTGGGCAGGGTCCTAGTTCTCAGTCCCTCCACTCTCATCTCTCTCATTCCCAGAAGGCTGGAGTGGAGGGTGGGAGTGACGGGAGAATACTCTTGGTGCTGGGATGCTGGTCCCAGCTTTCCCACTTACTCTATGATCTTGGGCAAATTCCCTTCCTTTTCTGGGCAGTTCTTTGTTGGTAAGACAGGAAGGGGGACTAATCAGTAACTTGACTTTGGGGTAGATGACAGAACCTTCAAGAGATTGTTGAAAGCTCTGATTATACACATCATTTCCAGCAACCGCAGGGTTCCAGAGGCGTGGGGTGAGGTGGGCTGGGCACTTAACTGGGCCTCAAGTTAAGAATCCTTGGATCAGGCAGTAACAAGCACTATTTCTGATGGCCTGCCAAGGTCCCCTGTCCTGGTCTAATCCTCACTGCCATCACTGAAGACAAGCAATACTCTCTCCACGTGGAGCTCAGACACAGAATATAAGTGAGTTGCTCACACTGGGAGGAGCTGACGTGGGAACCAGGTCAGGTCTTTCTGAAATCAAAGACTTTTTCTCATCTCTAGGCTCATCCTCACCCTGTCCTCCTTGTCTCCCTAGGATCACGCATTTGAGACTTCAGAGCCATTGCTCTATGTGGTTTGAAGAGCTCTCTGCAGGCAGGGCTCACCTGGTGAGTGAAAATGGAAGAGCTGAGTCTCAGAGAGGCTAAGTGGTCTGCAGGCCACACAGCAATGGGAGGCCCAGCCGAGAGCAAGAGTCAGTGTAGACAAGTCTCACTGCCTTGCAACTTCCACGACCAAGAGGAAGGGGGAGGGGAGGGCTGTAATTAGGGAAGAGGTAGGCCCCTGGGGCTGGGCCTCAGAGAATGAGCTGGGGGTTTGGTCAAGGAAAGCCCATCACCGCAAACAACTTGGTTCTTTCACTTCTCCTGCTTCCACTCAAGCTATTCCCCACTTCGAACACTTGTTTTGGAAGGTCAGCTTACATGACCCCCCCCCCCCCCAAACTTTCAGACCTCCTACCTCCAATTCCAGCCTGGGCCTGGGGAGAGATGTCTGGTTTCCTCCCGCCCCTGGGGCTCTTGGGAGGCAGGCTGCTGCTGCTGCCCCAGTGTATGCGGAGAAGGGGTTCGGGAATCAAGGCTGCTGAGTCGGACGCCATCTGCTCCTTGAGAGCAAAGGGGCTCCTCCAGTTCAATTCTCATTCTCCAGGATTCCCGTTCTTCGCGGGAGGGGACCTGGGGTGTGAGTGGCAGTCACTGCCCTAAGCCTGAGGCCCTTGGGTGTCCTTAACTCCATCCGGCCCCATCCTGGGCCTGGTCTGTTTCCTCAGGGGCAGAGATGACCTCATTGCATGTGCCTCCCCAGCCCCCTGCAGTTCCGATGAATTATGTTGGGGGACGGGGTGCGAATACTGCTGCGCGTACACAGATGCTTCTGACCAGTGAAACTCAGTGGCTCCACCACTCGGAAAGAGCTGGCAGAAAATGCCCACGCCGCCACCTCTCTAGCCCTTTAAAAGGTAGAGCCCCTTGGCCAGGGCCGCCCTAACCCCGTGGCGCGCCCTCCGCTCCTAAACTCGGCAGTCTCCGCCAGGACGCAAACAAGCAGCGAGTGACCGGGGAGGGAGGGCGCGGCGCCTTTAAGGGGAGGCGGGCGGCGCTGCCCCCTGGCGGCCGGCGCGGACGCGCTTCCTCCGCCGCCTGGCGGGGTCCAGCGCGCCGGCCGGATCAGCGCGGCGGCGGGGCCGGGGTCGCCAGCGGCGCGAGGACGACGACGCGGGCCGGAGGAAGTGGCGGCGGCAGCGGGTGAGGACGGCGGGCCGGGCCGGGGCGGGGCGGAGGACGCGTGCGCCCCGCCGGGTCCGAGCGCGCCGGGAAGGGCAGGCGCCCGGCGCAGAACGGCCGAACGCGCGGCCCGGGGCTCGGGAGGCGGGGAGGCGGGAAGGCGGGGCTTGGGGCGGCGCAGTCCGCGCGGCGGAGAGAGCTACCGCCGCCGACGCCGGGGGGCGTGCTGCTCGGCCCGGGCGGTGCCGCCGCGCTGGGGCCGCCCCTGCAGCCCGCCCGGCCTCGGCGCTCGGCGACTGGCGCGCCCGCGAGCCCGCGGCGGCGGGGCGGGGGCGGCGGCGGCAGCCAGTGGCTGGTCGCGCTGAACGCCGCTCCCTCCGCCGGGCGCGCCCCGCCCCGGCCCGCCCCGGCCCGCCCCTCCCGGCAGGACTGCGCGCCCGGAGCCCCGTTCCGCGTCCCCGCCGCCGGGAGGAGGTACCCGCACGCTCGCGGCGCGCGCCGGGCCGCCAGACTCGGCCTGTGGGCGATTTCCTCCGGCCCCGAGCTCCCCGCCCGCGGAGGAAGATGCAGACCTTTCTGAAAGGGAAGAGAGTTGGCTACTGGCTGAGCGAGAAGAAAATCAAGAAGCTGAATTTCCAGGCCTTCGCCGAGCTGTGCAGGTAAGGAGGACGGGGCTCGTGCGCCCGGGGATCCCCGGCCTGAGCCGGGTTCAACCTCCGTGGCAGTTTGGGGATGTTGGAGCCAAACGGGGAGGAGCGGTGTGCCGGGTGGCCGAGTCGGAGCAGCCAGGTGGCCGTGCTGGCCGCCGGCAGTGTTCAGGAGGAGACTCGGACAGGGCTCTCAGGTGCACTGTGACCCCCGATGGGGAAGCCCCCGACAGCCCAGGGGGCAGCGCAGACGCCGCGAAAGGTGACAGAGGGACGTGGGAAATTCGGGGGACCCACGCCGTGTGCTTAGGGCTCCAGGTTACTTTTGGACTGTTTTTCTTCCTGCATCACCTTCCCTGCGTGGAGAGGGGCACGAATGTGTGCCTGCCGCCCACCCGCGCTACGCCCCGCGTGAACTGGATTCTTGAACTGTCATTGCATGCCACCGGGGTAAGCCAGTTCGAAGCGAGTAGCAATACTTGGCATATCTGTGGTGATTTGCTGTCTCATTAGAGCCTCGCACCAGCCCTGAGCATTGGCTGGGTGTTGATTCTGGGCCACGTGTCTGAGAAAGGGGGATGAATGGTCCCGGAGATGGGGTGCTTTCCCCAGGACCCCTCATCCAGGCAGGAGCTGGTGTAGAGGAGGCTTTCCGTAAATGCAGGTGGTGGAATGGGCTTCCTCCCTCTGGGCTCCCCTCTCGCCATGATGAGGCTCCTTGGTGCAGACTCCGGCTGTTCCTCAAGATCCCATTCTCACTCCGCTAAGAGTCTGGGGCCAGGTGAGCCTCATCTTACTCCACAACTGTGACTTTGCCTCTGAGAAGCTCTTCATAGAATCCTGTTCACAATGAAAACCTAAGAGACTCCGGCTCCCTGAGCCTTTTTGCAAACTCTGGATGGAAACCTTTATTATTCGGAGTCTGCACTTGGTAGATTTGATTCTCAAACATGGGCCCCATTTGCATTTTTGTTCTTGTTGGTTCCCCCAAAGATCTTGCAGCACTGAACCGTTGGAGTTCTTTATGTCCCTGCGTGCAGAACCAGCGGACGGTCTGAGCTGGCCTGCTGAGCTGGCCTGCGCAGGCAGCCTGGCAGCTCCTCTCTGCCCCTCAAACCTATGCAGGGCCTGCTGCTCCTTTGCTCCCCAGAGCCAGAGGGGTGCCCTTGGTCTAAAGCAGCTCCCAGGTCTGTATCCTGGGCTCTGGGGATGGAGCTGGTGAGCTCTTAGGCTGCTTCCCCAGGAGAAAGCAAGCTTTTCATGATTGGTGGGGCATGCCAAGCAGTCCTGGAATTCACAAGGAAATCTGTAGGAACTGGCAGCTAGAGCTTTGCAAATGGGTCTGAGGACTTCAGGAACACTAAAAAAAAAAAAAAAAAAAAAAAGAGGCTTGAACATGGCACCATACACACTGGTGGGAAAGGCCCTGGACACCCACAGCACTGGGAGAAGCCCCTCGCTTGTGCTCTTGACAATATTCAAAGGCCCCTTCTGGTGTTTGGCTTCAGTGCTTCCGGTGCGCTGGTCTCAGACTTGGGAAATCCCAGTTCATTCCTTGTCCCCTTTTTACTGAGTTGTGTCTGTGTTTTGTATCGTGCTGTCTGCAAAGCATGAGGTTTGTCATCTGGTTGGTATGTTTTGTTGGGTCCTTAGGAGGCTCTCACACATAGTTCCAGCTGAGACCATGGCTACGGCCTCATGCTGGACTCCCGATTGGCTTTGCTCTCCGTGGACGCTCCTGACTTTTTGAGGGGCATGAGGGTCCAGGGCGAGCCATTCTGAGGGACTTGCAGGGTGCCCTGTGTTCAAAGTCTGGTTGCTTTCTTCTGGCCACAATGTTGGCTTCAAAGAGAACACGGAAAGCATCTGGGTCTTTCGAGAACCCAGAAAGCCCAGCTTTGTGTTTTCATTAGGAAAGCTTTCGATACTTTGTCATTTAAGTTTAAGGAAAAGAAAACACCAAAAAGAGTTTTGTTTCTACTCGCCTTCATCACTCTCAGGGCAGCGCCCCCTGGTGGCCGCTGCCGATCCGGGTGCGAAAGGCTCCAGCCCTGAAGAGGGTGGCCCCGGAGCCCACTTGTGTTTGCTGGGAACGCCAGTGCGACTTTTAGCGGCCCCCAGAGGTGATGTGGATGGACATTGTCATGTTTTTGGCATGCACAGCCTGGGGGTGCAGTGCTCCAGTTTTGATGGATGAATTGTCTCCGGACTCTCTTGAAAAAGTCCAGAGTTGTTTGAAAATGGCCGTGCTCCAAATGTTTTGGGGCAGTGTCCGCCCTGGAGAGGGTGACCTGAACAGGCCCGGCCGAGTTGTTTAGTTGAATGTCAGGCTTTGTGAAACTCCTAGGGCAGGAAGGGATGTTGGAGATCATGTCATCCAGCCTCTTTGTTTTATAGAGAAGGAAACAGGCTCAGGAGGGGGCTTACCCTCTAACCTGGGTTCAACCTGGTGCCCTCAAACCACACAGAAAGCAGCCCCCTGGTTATCTTTACAGGGAGCCAGCTCTGCTATTTTGTCCTGGGGACACCTTTCCTTGCAAGGCTGGCAGCTCTACTGAGCACATGGGATGCATGCTGGTGGCGGCAGTAGGTGATTGGAGCCAGGTCCTGCCTGGACGGCTCAGGACATCTCAGCGCCAACCCTGAAACCCACAGTACCCCCGGCCAGGACTGGCCTCTGCCTCGTCACAGATGGGCTTTGACTCAGCTTGTGTTTCAGTGGCACTGTCTGTTCCTGTCACCCTCTGTTTCTTCCCCCTCCCCGGACGGCCTGTGCTCTTCAGCCCTCCCACCTTCCTTCCTGGTCTCTCACACTATGGCCTCGCCTCTCCTCTCACCCTGCTGTTTCCTTAGGATGCCCAGAAGGGACGTAGAGGGGGAGCAAGACATAGAGCTGTTGGTTGGAAATGCTGGGTGATCTATTTTGCATATTTTGTCAGTCTCCGCAGTTCTCCTTCGAAAATGTTGGTTAACCCTTTATTGTGATTTTTGTGTCTCTCCTTCGAGTCCTTCTCACCTTCCCTCTCTTTTCCGCGTTTGCACTAGGTTGAAGGTGGAGAAAAGGCCGTGATTTGAGGAAGCACTTAGATATAAAATGTGGGGGAGCCTCTGTCCATCTTTATTGTAATGTCGGCCGACTTCTCAGCGTGGTCCTTCCTGGGGCTCACCTCCCTCCCTCGGTCCCTCCAGAGCTCCAGGGAGGAGGGACGGGGAAACTGAGGCCCGGGGTACGTGAGGGCTTCCTTGAGCTCTGTGCCTAGGCCTCTCCGCCTGAGGATGTGGCTTCCCTATGTTAGTGTGTGCAGGTTAGGCTGGGGCTTCCTGGAGGGTCCAGAAACAGTTGAAGGCCTGAGGTTCTTGTACCTGAGAAACTTGGCTGCCAGCTAGGCGGCTGAGGCCTGCAGGAAGCGTGTTTATGGAGCAATCAGAC
Organism: Solenodon paradoxus; assembly: GCA_004363575.1. Classification (NCBI taxonomy): domain Eukaryota; kingdom Metazoa; phylum Chordata; class Mammalia; order Eulipotyphla; family Solenodontidae; genus Solenodon; species Solenodon paradoxus. The sequence continues at coordinate 151,943 of RJWH01000627.1, read as the reverse complement.
CATGTTGTCATTGCAGACTTTCCCGCTGGGGACCCTCTGTGCAGTTCCCTCAGAAGCAGCTAGGCCCCGGGCTCACATGGATTAAGTGCCTTCTGGAGTCGGGTCCTGCCCTCAGACGCAGGCCAGGGGCCCGCGGGCTGGGAAGCCTGCCAGGGAGTGCCTCGGGTGCTGGGCCCTTCCCTGCCGTCCAGGGCCTGCTTTCTTCCTTGAAAAGGGAGCCTTCTCTGAGGTCCCTTTTTGCTGGGGAGGCTTAGCCTTCAGTGCTGGTATTCTTTTGGGAAGATTCTTGGCGGGAGCGGGCAGGAAGGAGGATCTTTTCCAGGATTAAGTGATGCTGGTCTGTGTAGGTATTTTTTTGTTTAAAGTCTGGATTTGGCGCCATTTGGGGCTGTGGGGTGGATGGAGGTATGACTTCGGTTTCTTTTGTGCTGCACTCTGGGACTATCCATAACCCACCCAGCCTTGCAAATCAACACTTTCTGCCAGCCTCTGAGGCAGTGAGCTGGACTCTGGGAAAAGGCATCCATCCGGACTCACTTCTGCTGACCAGACTGCTTGGCTTGTAGGCCAGGCTCCCCCCGCCGGCTACCCCTGTGACCCTGGGCATGTGGCTCAACCCCCGTGGGCCTCAGTGCCCTCACCTGTAAAGCACAGCGTAATGGGACTTGGTTTGGAGCATGAAAGGCGTCAGTGTGCCTGATGTGTCTTAGAGCAGTGCCTGAGACTCTGAGTGGTGGTTGCTAATGGCATTTATTGTTGTCCCTGGGGCATGGGCAGTCAGCTTCCACCCACGGATGCCTCTCTCTTTTGGGACCTCTTCGTCATTGGTGGATTGGCTTGGCAGTGCGTGAGCGACCCTGAAGTCTGGAGGCTGACTAGTCATCCTGCTGGGGGTGGGGTTTGTGAGGCCAGTGGGCACGGCACGGGGACCACCCTGCCGGCCTCCCCCCGACTTCATGTCCCCTCCTTCATTCGGCACGTCTGGTCTTCGGACCCTCAGAGGCAGGGGTGCTGGCCTCACCTGTTTTGTGGACAGGGGGTCTGAGAAAATTATGTTAATGCCAGATGACACTTTCATATTTTTAAATTTGGAGATTTAAGGAGACGTTGTGCTAGGCTTCCTGAAAATGCAAGAGCCCACACGAGCAGTCATACTGCAGTTACTTGCTGGCCTCCATCGTTTCCTTGATCTTTCTGAAGATTCAGTACATGCACGTGTTAAAATAAATTCGGAGGACTCAGTCATTTTCCTCCTCATCCCTGAGTTCTGACTGTCACTCAGGGACCACTACCACTGGCGGTCTCTGGAGGCATTCTGCGCAGACACAGACACACAGGTGCCCATCTCGTCACACACGCAGTTCTGCCCCTGCTACATTTCACAGAGCACCGTGTCTCAGAGAATTTGCACATCATTTGGGGACACTTACGTATGATTTGCCTCATTTATTTTTTGTTTTTAGGGAAAGGTGCAGGCAGGAATCAAGATGACTAGGCAGGCAGGCAGGGAGGATCAAGAAGGACATCACTTATTTTTATTTAGTTGCACATCTTGGTTGTTCCCCTGGCCCCGGGACCCCTGGGTCTGCGGGGTGTCTGGACTGCGCTTGGACAGAGGTGGCTGACCTAACCGCTGTTCTTCCAGGGTGTGCCAGCCTCCTCATTTGAAAAATGACTATGTAGCTTTGATCATAAAGAGACGGACTGTATTCTTGCTATTTGGTTGACCTCTGCCCGTCTACACGGTGGGTCTCCCTACCCCATTGCTTGTTGAGTGAGTCCTGGCTGAAAGGGCAAGGCATTTTACCTTCCCAAGAGAGCCCTTGAGAGTCCCATAGGACAGGGCGTGGGAGGCCTGAGACCCGCCCTTCCCAGTGCAGCAGACTCCACACGGGGATGAGAAATGGGCTTTTGATTTGCATTTCTGTCTGATGTAGGGGGACCGTAGAGGGGCTGACTGCACTGGGCAGGCGCTGGTGGCCCCGGCTCACCTGCAGGCCCTGCCGGCTGCCTCCAAGCCAGCCACCGCCATCCTGCGTGCCCCCGTCACGCCCCCTCGAGGATTAGCTGCTTGGGGCGGTCCGTAGCTCTTTCGTGTAGTACCTCGTGAGTGTAATTCCTGAGTAGTTGGATGTAGGTCGGGTTTCTCTCCTGCTCGTGTTTTGGAGTCAGCTGGCAAGCCAGCTTTTTGAGGGAGTGCTCCGTACCTACTCCATTTCAAAGAGTAAGATTATTTTTTAGGCCACCTGTCCTTCAGGAGCTGCAGCCCTAATCTATCCCCGGCGAAGCCACGGTCTGACTGAACACCTTCCTGCGAGCACCGGCCACATCTGCTCTGCTCCTCCTCGGGCCCCTGGCCCGCTGGCCTGGGTGTGTGCCCATGCTTTGAGGGGCTGTGTTGGACACGCAAAGGGAGGGACACGTAGGCCTGGCGGGGTTGGGTGTCAGGTCCAAAGCCTATTTCTCACCCACAGTGTGGATGTGGCTGCCTCAGAGGCTGGCAGAGGGGGCTTTCCCACCCTAGGACCAGTGCCCCTCCCTGCCACCTGTGCCACCAGAGTCCGGGAGGGGTGTGCCTGTGGGAGCAGCCAGGCCATTCCCTTCCCTTAGGGCTGTCGTCTTGCCTGCTCCCTGTCACCCTCAGCAGGCAGCTGCCCCGTGGCCTGTGCCTCCCCGGCTGGGCCTCACGGGCTGGCTTCTGTAGGCCCAACATGGTGCCAGGCTGAGGACAGTGACAGCTTCTGAAACCCACCCCCAGCCACCACCTGTTAGGGCTCTGGAGTGGGTCTGTCACCCCAGATCCGAGAATCACTCCCCTGAGGAAGCCCCAGACTTCTGCGCCCGTTCTCCCCCAGGTCCTTGGTGCTGGGGCGCCTGCTCTGAAGCCCTGCTGGCAGAGCCCCCAGGTGGACTGCTGACCACCAACCGCCCTGGAGGGAGGGCTGGACTCACAGGGAGGTCCAAGGCTCTCCAGAGACAGACCCCCTCTCCCCCTTTCACTAACTGGAATCTTAACTCCTAGGGGACCTGCTGTGGCCAGGCTACCCTTTCTGCGCTTGCTCTTGCCTATTGACTGTTTGTTGGGCTGTGTGTGTGTGTGTGTGTTTGTGTGTGTGTGTGTGTATCAGGGAGAGGCTTGTTGGCTTCATTCCTTCATTCACTCAGCACATCGTGGGTGTCCACCCTGGGGCACTGGTTCCCGACCTCCTGGGTGGAGGGTGGGTGAGTACAGGGCAACAGGCAGGCACGTCTCAAATGCTGCAGACACATGCAGGAGAGCCCAGGAGGCCTGTGCCCAGGGAGCTAGCCAGGCAGGAAGCTGCAGCCCATCAGCACCCTGGTCAGAGAGGCTCCCAAGGAGGCTGTGCAGAACAAGAGATCCCCCTCGTCCTGTTGCTGGAAGACCCTCAGGCCTGGCAGTCCAGCTGTCTAGATGCCACTGTCTTGGCTGCCTCTGGCATAGCCTTGGGTTTGGTATGACCCGAGGGCAGCCATCTGGGGAGGGCGGGCATCTCTGGGTAGAACTGGTTTCCACTTTCACAGGCCGCCCTGGAGGCAGCAAGTCCTCCACCCATGACAGTGCTGGAGGCCGGGGCGTGGCCTTCACACCTGAGGCTGCAGCTGTGCCCAGTGGGAGGGCAGTGCTCCGTCCGGTCTGGCCCAGTGCCACCCCTCTTAGCAGTTCTGGGCCTGGCGGGGCTGGAGTAGTGGCTGGGAAAGGGGTCCTGTGGGCCCAGCAGCCCTGATGCTGTCCTTCCCCAGGGCTCCGGCTATCAGGGTGGGAGGGGTGCGGGAGGTAAGATGCATCTGACCCCGATCTCTGCCCTTCCTCCAGGCCAGTTTGTCAAGCAGAAGCACCTGGAATGCTAGTGGAAGCGCTGAAAATCCTCCAGGAAAGGGGTCCAGGAGTCTGCTTTTAGCAAGTGCGCTGTGATTCTGAGAAACTGAAACTGATTTCCCAAGTGTGTTACTAGGACTCATCCCAAAGCTGCCAGGCGCGGGGACCTGCAGCAAGCAGCTGAAACGGTCCCGTGCCCTGCAGCTCTCTCCGGGATGGGAAGGTGGCTCCCCTAGGAGCTCCTGTTCAGGATCCATGTCCCCTGGCCTCATCACAGGGGAGGGAGGCAGGGGCACCGCTGCCTGCTCAGCCCCGCCTGCTGAGCACTACCATTTGGGAAATCCTGGGCAGCCGGTGTGCACTGGAGGGGGTGTTCCAAGGGGCAGGAGCCATCTTTACAAGGAGGCCCTCTGGGGTCCTGCCTGGCCCCTGTGACACCGAGTACCAGCCGTGGAGCTGAGGCCACAGCCTGGCCGGTGCCGCCTCTCTGCAGGCCCGTTGCTCTGCATCAGCAGCCTGCACCTGGGGTCTTAGGGCACTGGCCACGACACAGGCTGAGGCTCATCTGTGGGCTCCCAAGCCTCAGAAGGCCGGGCTGACGTTTCCCTCCTAAACCAGTGGTGACGCCCATTTCCAGAGCGTGGTGAGAAGCTCCACAGCCTGGTGCTGTGGGGCAGAAAATCTACCCTCCACTTGCCAGGTGAGAATGTGAGGTAGGGAGATGACTGGCAGGGAGGCAGCTGGGAGGCAGAGCAGGGTCCACCTGGGGCTGGGGGACTCCTGAATGCTCGGTTTCTGCCCCCCAGTTCCTCCGTTGCTGTCTTGACCATCACGTCTGGTGCCATTGGCCTCTTACCCAGTTGCAGAACCTGGGCGGTCTCCTCTGCACACCCTCAGAGGGCGGCGGGTGGCGAGACGCGTGACCTCGAGCACCAGACCTGTCCGATTGGCTGGCATGGCAGGGCGGGCCACACTGCCTCTGCAGCCACTGTGCCTCCCTCTGCTGAGTGGGGCAGTGCCCCCTCCAGCCCTGTGAGAATGACAGCCTCCTCCTCCCCCTGGGACTGCCACCTGTGCCCTCCTGCCCCACCTGCTGGGACCTTTGATGTGTCTCTGGTGGGACTGCCCAGCTAGGGCAGACAGGCCGCCTCACTGCCCTCCCCCATCTTTTTCTGGGTTGGGGTCCTCCAGTGTCAGTGGCCCTAGTCTCACAGCTTCCTGCTTCCTGGGAGGCCCTGGGCAGGGGGCGAGGTGGGTGCAGGGTGCAGAGAGGATGCCCCTGTGGGGTTTCGCTTTCATTTCTGCCTCGTACTCCATTTCCAGCCCACAGTAGAGGGCTGGGTGTGGACGTGAGGCTACGTCCGGTCTTCTTCCAAGACTGTGAGGGTCATCAGTTCTCCCCCTCCCCTGGCATGAGTCTGCGGTGGGTCCAAGCTTTTGAAAAGCTCCCTGCTCATTTCCTTTGTACTGCCACATGGCCCGTATTTATTATGTGCCCAGAGCATGCCGGGCATGTCGGCTCCCAGAGCCATGCCCTGTGAGACCCCCTCTGGCCCTAAGGGTGCCCCCTTCTATGGAGAGGGCTCTTCCCGGGCTCTTCCCTGCAGGGCTCCAGGCTGGGCCCCGTGGAGGGTGGGCGGTAGCAGTGGCTGCAGGTTGTGTGGGGTTCTCTTCTGTTCTTCTGGAGGGGCTGGGGCCTTCTTGGGGAGGAGCGCAGGGGGCCGTGTTGGCCTGTGTTTGTGAGGCCTGCAGGTCCAGGGCCCCAGGATGCTGGGCTGTGGACTTTGGTGCACCCGTCTCACAGGTGGGAATGAAGGTTCCCAGAGAAGGTCTAGAACTAGCTCCGAGGTGTAGAGTTGGTGGCTGGGTTGTTTGGACTTGACTCTGACCTTGCTGACGTTAAAGCTTACTAGGCTTTTCTTCTCAAGTTCCAACACTCACATGAGACCCTTGAAAAGCAAGGGATTCTGGCTTTGGCGTCAGAGGCCTGTTTCTGCCTCCCTGGGGCAGGTCTCGGCAGGGACATCTGCCCCGTGGGGAAGGAGCCCTCCTGCAGCCGCCCCGGGCACCGTTGCCTCATCTTGACGGGCGTGGTTTTAGAGGTTCCCCTCTGGTTAGGAAGGAGCATCCAGGTCTGGTCCTCTGGGCCACACGGAGGCCTGTGTCTAAACGGAGAATGTCCTCAGGAGCTGTCCTGCGGGGACGGCCAGCGGGTCCCCTCCTGAAGGCACGCCTGCCTTTGCTTGGCCTGCAGTCACGTTACTGCCCTGCATGGCTTTTGTTTCTGTGGGGCAAGAGCTGCTGGAAGAGCAGCCCTGCATCTGCAGTTCTGGCCGCGGGCCTGAGGCTTGGTCCGGATGGGCACACTGAGGCTCAGAGGGTAGCGACCTTACAGGGTCTCACAGCTGCTCACTGCTGGGGCTGGCCTTCGAGCAGCCGGCTGTGTGGGTCCAGAGCCCACACCTGTGACCATTAGAGCCTTTCCCTTTGAAATGAAGTCAGGATGAGAGGATGGCTTCCCCTTGGTCGGAGTTCTACTCTGAAGAGCCATCCTCCGCGTCCCTTAGTTATTAACATTTTTCTTTCAATCCCTAGTTGACATTGGTGTGCCCTGGTGGCCTAGCGGTCTATTACACCCTGGGCGCAGTCCACACATCTCAAGGTCCCTGGTTCAAGACCATGGGCAACAAGCATTGTGAACAAGTAAATGAAAATAAATGGGATGCTTCTTCTTCCTCTCTACCTGCCTGCCTGCCTGCTCACCTTCATGCCTGCCTGTGTGTCTTTCCTTTAAAAAAAAAAAGAACAGAAACCTAGTGGATGTATTGCTCACCTCGCATCAGGAAGTTTCTGTCTGTTCAGTTGATCGTCAGCCTGGCAAGGGTGGCCTCGGGTCTGCCCGCACCCAACCCCTGAGCAGCGCGAGGAGCGTGGACTCCTGTGCGTGCGGTGTGAGCTGCCTGCTTCGTCACGTGCTCAGTCCGCATCCATAGTGGAGTCCAGGATTCCTGCCTCAGCACACGCCGTCCTTGCAACACTGAGCCCATGTGGATGGGCTTCTGTCCTGTTTGTCTGTCTGTCTGTATCTATCAATCATTTGTTATCTCATCCGTCATCTATCTAATCTAGTATCTCTCATCTGTCTCATCTATCATCTATCACTATTACCTATTCATCTGTCAGCACTCATCTGTCTGTCTATATCATCTGTTTGTCTCTCATCTATCATCTGTATCTAATTTGTTATCATCTATCTCTCATCTTCAACTATCTATATATTACCTATCATCTGTCTGTTATCTCTCTCTTATATGTCATCTATCTGTCTATCACCTATGCATTTAAAGAGAGGGAGGAAGAAAGGATAGAAAGAAACGAAGAGGGGAAGGAAATGTTTACTCAGCTTTTTATTTTGGTTTTCCCCTCCAGGCCCTGGGTCTTGAACACCTATCCTTTGGCTTTACACAGTCCACAACCCAATTGTCTCAGCTGCCTGAGCGACAAGGAGGGGTCGTCTTCTCCTTAAACTGTGCTCACATCCTTCCTGGGGACCTCTGTGGAGCTTTATCTGAAGCTAGAGACCTAGACGGTTTTGGAAGCTGCTCGAGAGACCTCAGAACCCAGGAGGCTCATGGGGTGTGCTCCTTGGGGCAGGCGGAGGGAGGCCTTTAAAGAGTTTTCAGGTCTTGTGCAGGAGCTGGAGGCAGTGTTCTGACCGTGTGACTGTTGGCCCAGCGCTTTAACCCATCTGAAGTGGGGTTCCAGTCCCAGCCTGGCCCTGGGTGGTTTTGCAGATTGGTGAGCTGAGGTGCTGAGTCCTTGATCTGATGCTAACTCTTACTCATTAAAGGCTGTGGACAAGAACTTATGTCTGAGCATCCCTCACGTCTGAGGAAGAGGTGTCTGGCGCACCCTGGGCAGTGGCGGTTAGGTCCATTGCTTCAGGCCAGCACAGTCCACATGCATCCCAAGGATCTGGGTTCATGTCCCGGGGCTGGGGGAGCCACCCAGATACACAGCTAGATGAAGGGAATAAAGTGCTTCTTCCTCTCCTCTTCCTGCCATCTTACTTCATTTGTGCCTGTACCTTTCCTTTCAAAAAAATTAAAAGATTCCGGACTCAGCCTCTTACTGGATGGCTGACCCTGGGTGCCTTTTGGCCCGTCTCTGGGCCTTGATTTCCTGCCCGTGCACACGGGCTTTGTGTGAAGACCCCTCCTGTCAGCCTCTCCATCCCTGCTGAAAGAAGGGAGCTGCCCCTCAGCCTGCTAACCCATGGTCAGCCGCTGTGTGGGCAGGTGTGGCGGAGTAAACGTTGCCAGGCTGAGACACAGGGCTTTCCCGTCTTAAGAAGGGCCCGTGTTCCAAGCTCGGACCGGAGGGGTCTGAGGACTCATGATCAGAGCTCGCACACAGTCCTTCAGGGCCACAGGGGAGCGAAGAGTCACCCTGCCACCCCTAGTGAGAGCCAGTCTTTGTTTTCCTGAGCCTGCTTTATTCCCGGGCCTGGGCTTGGGCTTGGGCTGTGGGCATCTGGAGGGAGGGCTTGTGTAGCCCTGCCTCGAGGCCCGGGGTGTGGGGGCCTTAGGGAGAGGCTGCCTGGAGTTCAGGGTGAAGGTGATGTCTCCCTGCCCACTGTGTAATCCTGGTGTCTGACACTGGAGTGCTCTGAGGTGAGACACTGATAGACTCGCCTGTTGGCCGTTTGGCCTTCCCATGCTAGGACCGTGCCTCCTGCAGGGAGCTTGGAGGACTCTGTGGCTGTGAATGACTTGACCGGTTGGGGGAGTTCAGTCCCTCCTGCATGGGGTGCTCAGCTCGCCCCTCCCAGCCCCACACCTCTCCCAGCCCCCAACACCTGAGCAGGCGTGGAGGGAACCGGGAGGACGCTGGGGTAGCTCCACTTGGAGAGGTGAGGGGTGAATGGTGAGTAACTGGGGGCCACACATCCAGGTTCTGTTGCTTCCAGGCCCCCACCAGGGCTGGGAGAAGGTTTGGGGGTGGACCAGTGAGGGGTTCCTTTCTGGAACCAGTGGGGACATGAGCATCCTTGAGAAGGTGGGGGCTGCCCTTCTTAGAGCCCCCTGCCCCCCCGGCCAGGTGCCTCTTCTTGGGTGTTCCAGAGTCTTCTCGTAGGTGCTGGTTCCTTACAGTGGTGTGGCCTTCAGGAATAGCGAAATAGAGGTGGGTGGTGTTAGTGGGAGGCTGGGGTGCAGGGAGGACTGAGCAGGCCTCCCCCTCCCACCCACCCCAATTCCCCCATCCCCACCCCCCGTGCTGTGGGCTCCAGGGACAGCAGCGCTGACCTGACCTTTGTCAGGTCGAAGTCTCAGGACTGATGAGGCCGGGGATCTGGGGTTGGGCCTCTGCCCCTCAGCTGTGAGGCCTTCATCAGGGTCTATGTTGGAGGCCCCTTGCCCAGAGGCTCTGGGAAAACTGGCTTGGCTGGTGTGACTGCCATTTGGACCCAAGCTGTCAGCTGGACACTAAGGAGGGACGTACCTGGGATTGTTATGGGAGGCTCCGAGGAGGGTCCACCCTGGGCATCAGAAACCAGGCTCCGCAGTCCGGTGGCCGGTCTACATGAAATTCCAAAGTCTCTTGGCAAGTTCGCCTCTGACCTGTCAGTACTGCAAAAAAGCTTGTGACAGATAATGTACCTGGAGTGCCCTCTGGCTCAGGCCACTGAGACAGCAAGGGTGCAGGCCATGTGAAGCCGGAGGACCTCGGTTTGAGAGACTGGTGGGGTGGGAAGAGACAATGAAAAGTGTGTGATGATCAGTGCATGATAACAAAGGAGCCAGGAGCATATGGTGGAGGAAGGAAAGTCTCTTCAACAAACAAACGGTGCTGGGAACACTGGATAGCCACAGGCAAGAGAACGACTCTAGACCGCCTCTCTAACATCATTCACAAGAATTAATTCCAAATGGATTAGAGACTTGGTTGTAAGACCAGACACCATCAAATACTTAGGAGAAAACGTAGCAAATACATTCCATGGCATCGGTCTTAGGTCTCTGGGATCTCAACTCCAGGAGCCAGGGAAACAAAAGCAAAAATAAACCAAGGAGACTACATCAAACTAAACAGCTTCTGCACAGGGAAAGAAACCATCACCACAATGAAAAGATGTTCTACTGATGGGAAAAGGTATTTGCACATCATACATCTGACAAGTGCCTCACAGCCAGAAGATTCAAAGAGCTCACAACTCAAGGAATAAAACCAACCCCATCAATCAAAAAGTGGGTAGAGATCAAAGAGACACGTCTCCAGAGAAGACACACAGATGGCCTACAGGCACAATTATTCTCTTGTTAGCAGGGAAATGCAAATCAAAGCGACAGTGAGCTATCACCTCGCTCTTCTTAGGATGCAGGGCTGTTACCCAAAGACTGGAAGCAACAAGTGCTGGAGAGGATGCAGAGCAAAGGGAACCCTTTTGCACCGTTGGTGAGAGTGCAGATACAGAAAGCAGTATGGAGAGGCCCCAGAAAAGTGAGAATAGAAATTCCACATGATCCCATCACCCCACTTCTGAGATTTACTAGGAAAACACAAAAACACTAATTCACAGAGATGTGTGTCCCCCGTGTTTATTGCAGCATTATGTGTAGTAGCTGAGAATGAGAAGCGGGGGAAGACGAACGGACGAAGAAGACATGGCACAGCTGCACAATTGAACACGATAACGCGGACATGCTGTCATCTGAGACAACATGGTTGGAGCCAGTGAGTTTGACCTCAGTGAAATAAGTTAGAAGGAGAAAGACAGTCACCGGATGATCTCATTCATACGTGGAATATGAAGAAACAAAGCAAAGGAACAGACAAAACACAAGCAACCCTGGGCATTGACGATAGAACAGTAGGGGTGGGGTGGGGTGGGAGACAGGTGGCGGGTCCAGCAGACAGGGTTGGAGGACTTGGGGTCATTGGGTGCCGGGGAGGTGTGTGGTCATAGATTTGACAAATAGTGAACTTGCACCTCTAAACATCCATTATTTCGTAAATCAAAGTGACCTCAATACAATGTAAAAACAACCCACAAAGCATCTTTGTCCATGAAAAAAAAAGTACCTAATAAAAAATTCACTCATGACGCCTGGTGCCTCTTGTGAAGTCAGCAGCTGGGGGAGCCTGGGCCAACCCATGGACCTGGGTAGGGGACAAAAATTGGGGAGGGGGTTACACAACCAAAATAAACACATAAATACAAGTGCTTCCTCCTCCTTTAAAAATGCTTCTTCCGCTGGTGGAGCAGTGGTGAGGTCAGTTGTCTCCGAAGAAGCAGGCCACATACTCCTGGGTTCTAGTCCTGGGCCTGGGGGGAACAACCAATGTGAACAGCTAAATAAAAATAAAGTGAAGTGCTTTTTTCTCCTCTCTGTTCCTGCCTGCCTGCTCACCTTCATTCCCACCTGCACCTTTCCTTGAAAAAGAGCAAAGCTTCCTGGGATGTGTCCTTGCGGCTCAGGCGGCTGAGATGCTGAGTGCAGACCTTGTGCAACTCTAGGGCCTGGACAGGGCGCAGAACCCAAGTGACTCTCTAAGGACGCCTCTTGTCCCTCACCCAACCCTGGGCCCTGGAGGTGGCCGTGTTAGCAGGTCCTTGCCTGTTCTCAGACAGGGCTGTGTCTGTGTGCCAGAGCGGGCACGCACCTGCGCACCCTCACGTGTCCTGAACCGGGACGGCCCGCACCCTGTCGTCTCCTGCACGTAGCTCTCTCCCTTCAGTTGATTTCCTTAGAGGTGATTCTGTAGCTACTTGCTTGAACCTTCAGTGTCCAGGAGACAGCTTGTGACTATAGCTTAGCTCCTCTGTTCTGAAGACCCCACACCTGTCAGTTTTTGGGGTTCGGGGCCTGTGGTTTCCCTTCCTCCCATGTCTTAGCTCTGGCTGCCGTAAAAACACCGTCGATGGTGGCTTACACCCAGCCTCTCATTCTCCCTCCTGGAGACGGAAGTCCTGGTCCTGGTGACGGCACTGTCCCTGGTTTTAGATGGCCACTTTTTCCGTATCCTCATATCACCACCAGCGGAGAGATCTGTGGTCCCTGATCTCATAGGGGCACTGATCCCACTCTGCCGGTCTGCTCTTGGGCCCTTCCAGAGACCCTGCCTCGAGTGCTGTCATTCGGGGGTTAGCGCTTCGGCACGAGTGTTGTGGAGAATCGAACATTCGGTCCGAAGCCTGCCTTTGGCAGGCTCTGCACAGCTCCGTCATCTAAGGCCGGCGAGCCTCCACATGGGCATCCTCACCTCCTGCTGCCAGTGCTCCCAGGAGGGAGGCAGCAGGTGCGTCAGCCCCAGCCCCGGCCCCGGCGGCCGACTCCCATTCTTCACCGCTAGCGTGGGGCCAAGCACCCAGAGGCGGGTGGTTTGGGGACCAGAGGAGATGACAGCTGCATTGATGGGGGGTTCTTCTAGCACCTAATGGGTGATAGGATTGTATTTTATTTATTTTTTAAAATTAGCTTTTAATTTTTTTCACATTAAAATAAACTCAGATGTGTAGGTTCCCCATTCCTCAGATCTGTGTCGACACACCCTGCCCTCCACTGCATCACAAGTGTTCTTCACCCTAGTCCCATGGGCTCCGCCACCACTTGTCACCCACCCCACATCCCATTCCCTGTTGGTGACCTCAGTTTTGTTGCAAGTGGCCAAGGGTCGATTTTGTTTCAACTGTTCTTTGTCTTGTCTTTTGGGTGACATGATTAAATTTGCCCAGTTTTCTAATATGTATATTTTTCTGCCTAAGATCAGTTTTAGAGAGCTAAGTGTCAATGCTGACCTTGAAACTGGTGAAAGGAAGGGGCTGCTGGTGTGACCCCCACCCTGGGCACGCCTGATCGTGATTGATACATGCCCATCCCGGCCTTCTGCAGGCTTTCGGCCAGCTTGTGGGGCGAGGCTGGGGCCTGCTGAGGCTGGCAAGGGTCCCTCCTCCACACAGTCCAGCCAAAACTGGGAATCTGGGTTCCCTCAGCTGCTCCTGTGGCTTTTAGCAGAGATTCCCCGCTTCCCTATCCCACAGCTTCTGGGGAAGGCCCCCCATCAGCAAGCCCATGCTCACACTGAGCTCCAGCTGAAGGAAATGGAAGGGTGTTATCTGTTTCCCTAAAATGTTTTTGTCTTGTGTACAGACAGTTTAGCATTGTGAAAGTAAAATTTGAAGAGAATGATTTGAAGACTGATTTGATTTGAAGAGATGATTCCATCCCTGTCCGCCCTCCCTCCCCTTTCCTTTTTGTGTTTGTAGCAAAGTTGAAACTATTATATGAGTAGCATTTAGATTTTGCTTTTGGCATGTAGCGTTGTACTCTAAGCAAATGCCATACTTGCACAGTCTTCAGAATGATCTTTTAAAAATAACATGTTTATGAACTTTTGTTTTGAAAATTTCCACTATACATCACACACAAAGGAATAATAGTGAATAGTCCCCCAGCACCCACAATGCTTAGCACCATGTGTTAACTATTATTAACTTAATGGGTAATCTTGCTTTATTTTCCCTCTCATGTTATCCTAAAGCATATCCCAGGCATATAGTTTGAAATGTAAATAATTTAGTATGATCTTTCAACACTAAGGACTTAGGTGTACCCTGGTGGCCTCGCAGGTAAGTGCCTACCTTTGGCTGACACAGTCCACACCTGTCCTGAGGACCCAGGTTTGCAATCTGGGCCTGGGCGGGGTGGGGCAACCAAGATGAACAATAAAATAAAATAAATAAATGCTTCTTCCTCCTCTCCCTTCTGCTTGCCTGCCTGCTCACTGTCAATACTGCCTGCACCTTTCCTTTAAAAAAAAAAAACAGAAAACGCTAAGCACTTTTACATAATCCCAGTAGAGAATGTCCTTTCTAATCACTGTGGAATAGTGTCGTTGGATGCCTGTGCTGTGATGTGTTGAGTTAGTCTTATTTTTGAATAGAGTATTTCCAGTTTTCTGCTGGTGTAGATGCTGCTGCGTTGGACATCTATGTGAATGTAAATGTCTTCCTTCCATTTCTGATTCTGTTGTGTGGAAATAAAGTTTTATTCATTATTGCTGAATAACGAACCATCCTTAAACGTCCTGCCTTTAAGGAATAGCTGTGTGTTTAGCTCAGGTTCTGTAGGGCAGCAGGTCAGGCCGAGGCCGTGGCGTGTCTGTGGCCAACTGCTGGTCAGTCAGGGTCTCTGCTAATTTGGCTTGGTCTCTGGCTAACCGGGGTGATGGGGAGGACAAGGCATGTGCGTCTCATGTCCAGCAGGCTGCCTGGGTGTGTTCTTGTCCAGGGGACGGGTGCAAACACAGTGGGCGTTTCGAAGGCCTGCTCCTCTCAGCATTCTGTTGGCCAGAACGAGGCAGAATGCCAACCCAGATCCCAGCGGGGAGAGAGTGGAAGGAGTCGTCGTCATCTTTTTTTTTTTTAAAGCTCAGAAATTGACTGAAGGAAGTATAGAGGCTTTCTCATAAATCACCTGTTTCTGTAGAATAGTACTTTTTAAAAATAGTATTTTATCAAAGGGACGTTGTTTACAATAAACTTCTATGTGTAGGTTCCCCACATGCGCACGTTCCCCTTCCTCAGATATATGTCCACACACCCTGCCCTCCACTACGTCACCAAGTGTTTTCACCACTGTCCAGGGGGCTCTGCCACCACTTGTCCCCTCTCCGCCCACCCGCCCCAGTCCCCGTTGGTCACCGCACTTCTACTGCAAGTGTCCTAGGCTGGGTCTTGTTTCATCTGCTCCTTTGTTTTGTCTGTTCCCGTTCCACCTCTGAGTGGAACCTCTGGTCTCTCTGGTCTCTTTTTTTCTTTTGACTTGTTTCACTGAGCATCATCCCCTCTAGATCCATCCATGCTGATTCAAACGACAGGGTTTCATCTCTTCTGAGGGCTGTGCAGTGTCCATTGCGTACATGGACCACATCTTCATCCATCATCGGATGTTGGACACTTAGAAAACAGTCCTTCTTAACTGTTCTGGGGGGTCTGAGATGCTGATGAAAGCTATAGGCCCTGTTCCTGGAAGAATACATACCATAATGTGCACTGAAACAGAGAGACTGCCACAGATTTTCTGAAGTAAAAGTTCTATGGATCCCAGATTAATTTTCTTGATCGACATATGTGGCATAGATTTTTAGTATTCTTTGGAACGTAATTTCTTCAAAACAATCCACTCAAGAAGCTTTCCATGGCCCAGTAGGTTTGGAGAGCAGCGCCTGCCCAGAGATTCTAAACACATAGCATGCTAGAAACCCTAAGAAAATTTGCCTTAAACTTTGTTCTGTTTAACATAGCTGCTTGCATTTGCTTGCATTTGACATATAGCACCTCAGAAGACATTTTGAGCGATGCTGGCAGGTACAACTTGGTCTGCTGCTCACTCCTCAACTTGCTCGCTTTGTGACCTTAGACATAGAACCTAACTCTGTGAACTTATATCTCCTGTGAAATGGGACAGTAGCACCAAACACCACACCGCATTGCTCTTGTAAACACCACCTTGGTTGGAGCCGCAGTAACTTGCGAAGGGCATGGATGCTGGGAGGACTGAGGAATGGGGAAGGTTTCTGCACATGAGTGTGTGATCTGGCCCTGTGATCCCACATCAGACCGGCAGCCCGTAGACCCTTCCTTCCGCACCTGGCACCTGGTGGGGGCTGCCAGTCCTGGCCTGGGGCCTTCGGGTGCTCATTACTGAGTGAACTGCACCAGGAGCAAATGTCCATCCCTGTTCACTAACCTTTACTGAGTGCCTACCCTGTACCCTGCTCAGGTGCCCTCCTGCCCAGTTCTTTGGGTGCTGGGCCTGAGAGGATGCTCCTGTGGGTGACTTCGGAGGGAACCCAGCAGGTGCCATGATTGGGTGTGGGAAGTGCTGGAGCTGGGCGGGAGTCGTGTTCTCCATGGTAGCCCCTCCAGCCCCTCAACTCAAGGTAGGGTTCTTTTCAGTTCTAAAAGTTTTAGAACATTCTAGCGCAAACAGCCTTGGGATGTTTGGGGGGGAAACTGGAGGGAGTCTGGCCGTCACTCCTCCCTGTGCTGCTGGGCGTCCTGTCACTTCTGATGGCTCCAGACCCAGTTTCCTGATGTTTGCCTGCTTGTGTGGCAGCTCCTTGCATTTCCCCCATGGAGTGTTCACACGTCTCCGCACGTGGCCAGTGGACAAGGCCCTCTTCTTTGGAGCTTTAGTCTGGGGGAGGGGGCTCACAAGCAAGTCAGGCAGTAAGTTAAAGGGGTCATTTCAGCAGGAGTCAGGAAGTGAAGTGACAGCCGTCCTGTGGGGGGTGGGGGATGGTTAGAGAAGGCTTTACGGAGTCAGCTGCTGAAAGACCTGGGTCAGCGCACCTCAGGCAGCAGGACTGGCCAAGAGCGAAGGCCCTGGGGTGCATTTGAGCAAGGGAGCCGTGTGCGTAGTGCTCAGACAGGAGGGTGTGGCTGGAGACTGGAGCACCTCTGTGAGGTGAGGGAGAGAGGTGGGCGGGGCAGGTTTTCAAGGCCCTCCAGGCCATGATGTGCAGTTTGAATTTCATTTTATATGAAGGCGAGGGTGATACACCCCGCCCCAGGGTGTAGCAGGGCGGGGATGGGCTGGGGCCTGCTGTGTGTGTGTGGTTGGGGGGGGTCCGTGCACATCCCTGACCTCTGTTGGAGCTTTTAGCCTTGTTTACTAACACGGGTCTGTTTCCAGAGCTGTCCGCCATGCTAAGCAGCCAGCCCCGTCCGTTAGTGTTATTGTCACCAGTCAGCTGCACAGCACTGCTCCCAGAGTCCCTGGGGCCCTGCTCACCCTCATGTGAGGGGTGGCCTGTGTGTCTGGGGTCGGGCAGTTCTGGACCAGATGGACTGCAGCGTCACCTTCCACACACGGTGCGGCTGACGCTTGGATGGACTTAAGTTCCTGCCCTTCTCTCCAGCTGTCTTCCAGAGAGCCTGCTGCTGCTGTCCACTCTGACTTGGGGCAAGTTACTGGGCTTCTCTGAGCTTCAGTTTCAATCTCTGGAGGGTCCACAAAGCTAGTGAAAGCCTGCAGTTCGCTGCCTGCCCCACCGTCTCTGCGTTTGGGAACACCCGTCTGGGACCTGGTGCACAGCCCGTGTCCCGGCGGTGCTGTGGCTTTGCAGGGGCACCGTCTGGTGCGGCTCTGGCATCACCACACCCGGGAGCTCTGCTGGGTGTGGACGAGAGAGGAGCTTTGTGGAGGCTTAGACTCGGAATGTCAAGGGAGGCTTCAGGCAGGAGGTGGCTCTCAGCTGGGTCTTGGAGGGTCAGGAGCTCATTGGGCAGACATTTATGGGTTCCAGGTCTGAGCCAGCATGCGAGACAGCCTCATGCCTGAACATGGGGGTGTCCGCTCCGCGCTATGGGCACAGATGAGTTTCCAGAGAGATCTGGCAGAGATACAACCTCCTTGTTTCTTTTCTCCTTTCAAAGCGACTCTCAGAGAGCTGCCCTCCTGCGCCTGCCCCCAACCCCCAGGCTGGCAGCCCCTCTCTCCAGGGCTGCTCCCAGCAGGGGGCAGGGGAGGGTGGAGGTCCCATGTCCTCTGGGGAGGTCACCCCTGCAGCAACCCCCAGGACAGGCAGACATGTGACTGCCGTTGGACCCCTCAGTGTGGGAACTGGGATGACCCCAGCCCAACCTCCTCAGCACTGAGAGAAGCTGCTGTGTCTGGAACTTGGCGCTCAGGCAGGGCATCTGTCTAGTCCAGGTCACCCATGGCCCCATGACCACCCTTGTGGGAGTTTGAGCTTCGTTCTGCTGGGACGTCACAGGCACGTACACTGGGCTCCGACCAGTTCCCTCGGAGAACAGACCAGAGACAACCGGCAGTGGGATGGGATGCTGGCTGTGACGGAGGTGGGGACAGTGTGGTGGCAGTGAAGATGGACTGGTCTCATGACCAGGTGCGGGACCTTGCTACTCAGGGCGTGCTGGTGGCCTGGGTGCTGGGACCTCCTGAGGGCACGGGACCTCACGTGCCCAGACCCAGTCAGCGATCGGTGTGCAGGTGGACGGAAGCGCAAGCGGGGTGGCAGGTGGATTTGGGACGCTTTTTCACCCAGTTCTCACTGGGATAAGGGACCTCGACACCACTCCCAGGGGGGCTGGAAGCAGCGGTGGGTCTGCCCTTGGGGCTCTGGAAGCCGGGTGTGGAGTCCCCCATGACCCTCACTATAAATAGGGGTCGAGCCCGCCCTGTGGGATTGCTGTTTGTTCATCTGCTGCTTTGGTAGGAAATGGTGGTGGAGCCTGTACATCGTCGCTGCGGGTCACAGAAGAGAGTGAAGTCCTGCTTTTCTACGTGGCCGTTCTGGTTGGGGGACAGATGGTAAGAAGGTGTGGAGGGACAGTGGGTGGCCTCAAGGCTGGTGGGCAGTGCCTGGGCCCTGGAGGTCAGCTGAGGGCGATGAGCCCACTCGTTCGGCTCCGAGCCCCCGCGCTCCCAGGCATCTCCTGCCACCCAGACAGTGCGGCCAGGCCAGCGAGCACACGTGCCTCCCTGAGCTGAGCAGACACCGCTGGTGGCATTGGCGATCTGCGTCCCGCCCAACTTGGGCGGGGCTGCCCCACGGGCTCTGCCATCAGTCGTGCCCCAGCGGCAGTGGCTAGGGAGGTGACAGCCGGTCCGGGTGGGGTTGGGCCTCCGTGTGTTTGAATCAAGGGCATCGGGAAGCCTGGCGCTGGAGAGGCCTTCCAGGCCCAAGCCCGTGGTGGGGCGTGGGGGTGCACTGGAGTAGACAGTGCAGTCACGTGAACAGGTCCACAGACAAGGACAACAGACAGGCGGCGAAGGCGCCGTCTGGGTGCTGCCCCTTCTCCACTCCCTTCCCCGGGATTGTTCCTAGCGTTGGGATCCTTCCAGGAGGTTCTGGCTGATGCACGCGAGCACGTGCACATGTACCTTCACGTGTGTGAGCACTGTGTGCACGCACGTCCTTACGCGCTTGGGACGTTTCGGGTTTTGAGTCAAGCCCGGGTCCAGGCAGATCCGGATACCTGTCCAGGTGCTGCGCTCGGGCTTCCTCGGCCGCGGTGCTGACGACGTCTTGGCCCAGGGCCTTCTGTCTCGTCAGGGCCTGTCCTGTGCACGGAAGGGCGTCTAGTACCATCCCTGGCCTCCCCCACATGCCACCCAGAAATGTCTCCTGGGGGGCAGAATTCCCCTCAGCAAGAACCACCCACAGCTGCAGGTCTTCAGCGCTCCTGTCGGCTCCCTCCCTGGCTTCGTGCCACGTGTGGGTGGCCCACTTGGTGGCCGGCTCACACTGTGTGGCCTGGGGGACAGGGGACCTGAATGGAATACCATGACTCTTCTGTTCCCTCGTTGGGTACCTTGCACCCACTCCTCGACACTTCTCCACACCTCAGTGTTTCTCGTCTTTGAGTGGGGCTGTAATGCTGCTGATGCCCGTTCCTGGTAGGGATGGGACCACCCCAGGGCCAGGCTTGTCACCGGTACTGGGACAGTTGTTTATCTCCAGACTTCCCCTGTGACCTCAAGTCCCTCTCATTTCTGGACTTTGGTTCTGTCGCGTATGGAATGGGGGCGGGGAGGGGCGGCTGGGAAGTGGAGGGCCCAGAACAAGGACGTACCGCGGCGGGCCAGGGCAGCCATGGGCCAGCTGCCCAGCCAGAGCTGGAGACGTTTCAAAACGCAGAGCCTGAGGCAGGGTGTGCGCCGAGGCCGGGAGGGCTGAGCTGCCTCCTGTGGTCAGTGTGCCCCCGGCCTGTCGGTCCTGCCACGGCCGCCTCCTGACAAGCTGGAGCGCACCTCTCCCGCCTGCCTAGCCCGGCAAGGACAGTGTGACGGGTGGAGTCTGGGCTCCGCGGAGCTGGGTTTGCAGCCTGCTTGTCACCTGCCAGCCGGAGGGCTCAGCCTCTCTGAGCTTCAGACTCTGCATCTGTGGGACCCGCCGGCCCGTTTCTGAGCGGGCGGTGGTGACAGGTCTCTCCGTGTGCCTGCTGTCGTTCGGCGCTCCAGTGTGGTGAGTTCCAGCCCATCTCATGGCCACTCCGCCGATGGGGGACAGGCACGGAGCATGGCTCCTGCCCATGGAGGCCTGTCGTCAGTGAAGTGTCTGTTACTACCTGGCTGCTCCTGGCAGTGGCGTCTGGACAGCAGAGGCCCGAAAGACAGAGAAGGGAGAGAAAGATGTGCCTCCTGCTTTCCTGGGAGGCCCGGAACAGCAGCAGAGGGGGCGGCCTGCCTGATGGGGGCTTCTGGTGGGGGCGGCGGGAAGCGCTTCCTGGGAGCTGTCTGGCCCGCATGCCTTCGTTGGTCTCATTTGGGTTTGCCCGCAGGGGCCCGAGTGATCTGTGCTGTTGACCTGATGCTGTAATCACACTGCAAGGGGCACTTGAAATTATATCCACATTTGGGAAGCTAATTTTAAAGAACATTTCCCTTCATAATGATATGCAATCAGCCAGCCAGCGTTTCTGGGGATTCTCTCTTCCCTTAGCTGAGAGACCATCTGCTTTCCCCTTCCTGCCTTTCCTTACACCATGCAGTCAGCTACCTCCCTGGGAGCGCGACCACCGACTCTTGGCTGCCCAGAGGCCCAGCTGAAACTTCGGTGGTGTGAGGAGGGGGGTGACGTGGGCTCTGTGCCACGGGATGGGTGGTGGTATATTTTTGCTTTTAAGATTCAGTGCAGGTTGTTGGAGAAGCTACTGCAGGAACCAGGACTCCTGTGGCTTCAAATGACAGAAAACCCAGTTCAGGTGAGCTTAAAAAGAGACTCTCCTGGCCCAGATAACCAAACAGCGCATGAGGGACCTGGAGACACGCCTTTTCCCCTCTCACTCTCCAGCATGACTCAGCCATTGAAATATTCTCAGCTCTTTGGCTGCTCCAAATTCTTTCCTACCTCAGGGCCTTTGCACATCAATTCCTTATGCCTAGCAGACTCTTTGTCCCCTCTCATTGACTTCTTCTCATCCTTTTTTCCCCCCTCTTCTCCTGGTGTGTGGTCTCAAACCTGAGTTTTTGGATTTACTTGCCCTGCACCTTAGCTGCTGATCTCAGCCTTTCTGTCAGGCCCTTCTCTGCCTCAGCCTCCTGAGGGCCGTTTCAGAGCTCGCCACACAGGGCGTGTTGGTTTCCTCTGTTGTCTTGTTCACCCTTGCATCTTGGCTGTAAGTTCCTGAGGACAGGCGGCCTTTCTGCTGTCTTCACTCTTGTGTCTGTGGCAGTGAAGCCAGATCTGGACAGAGCAGTTGCTCAGAAGTGTGGCTGCCATGAATGGATGAAAGAACGCTGGCTGGAAGGGCACTGTGTGGGAAGCAAGTAGCCAGGAGGAATTTTTCTCCTTTAAATGCCCCCTGCCCCCCCCAAAAAAAAAGCCCCCTCTTATCACCCCCTGGGCGTTGCGCTCATTCTTCTCTGTTTGGAGTTCCTGGGATGTTGTCCAGTCGTGGGCGAGCACATGAATGTTTAGAGCCCTTGCTCCCCCCCAGGTCAGGAAAAGGCACATGTGCTGGCCCTCCCTGTCGTGCCCTGGCTCCCAGCTCCTTGGTGGCCTCCCTCTTGCTGTCCTCTGAGAGGGCTGTGGGTGGCAGGAGGGTCAAAGGGGAGGGTGTTCTAGATGCTTCCATCAGCGTGAGCAAGGAGTGTGCAGGAACCTTCCTGGGTAGTGGTGCAAGGATCCAGGTGTGCTAGGAGCGGCCCTGATCCCGGGTGGGCCAGGAAAGGCGAGGAGGGCTTGCGGGGCAGTGAGAGTCACGTCTTAGCAGCCAAGGGTCACAGGCCGGAGGGGTGTGTGTGAGCGTGTGCTGAGTGTGCACGTGCAGGGGCCACAGGGGCCCGCCGCCGTGGGGATGGAGGCCTGCGGCTCCCAGGGACGGAGGCTGCTTGCATCAGCGCTCAAGCCCCTCGGCTTCCGGCTGAAACCAGGCTTCCTCTTTGTGGCGTTTCTCACTTCTGCCAAGGTCCCCGCTCAGCTTTGGGTGGGCGGCTGCTGTGATGCCCTGTGCAGGGATCCTTGAGGGATTTCTCGAGTGTTTGGGGCCGGTTGCCATGGCTCCCAGCTGCAGGCCCAGCAGGCAGGAGGCCCTGCAGGAAGGAGGCGGTGGCTCAGGGGGCACGTGGCTGTCTTCCTGCAGGGAGCTGGCCCCGGGGCCCCATTCTCAGCTGTGGGGGGCTCCAGGTTTTGAGCATCTTTGCGTTTCTCATACTGGAGTACTGCTCTCAGTAGCCTTTAGAGATGGGGAGGGCTCCTAAGACATGAGTCCCTCACCTTTCTGTGTCCAGCCTCTCTTCCCCATGGTAGGCCCCTGCTGCTGCTCGAATCCCTGCCCCGTGGGGCAGGCCCCCTGCTGGTGGCTTCGCTCAGGAGCTGACCACCTCTTCCTGCCCTTGAGCTGCAGTCTTCTGTCCTTCTGCTTTGCAACTCCTGTGGGGGAAGTAGGCTCGAGGTGACATTGTAGTCAGAGAAAGCTGTCCTCTGCTGTGTGGAGACCAGAGGAGAGGCAGGCTTGCCAGCTCCTCCTGCTGCTGGGCCTGGGGTAACCTCCCCAATGGTCTCAGGACCTCTAAGACCAAGGCCACTGATGGCACAGCTCCCCCAGCTCCTGGGGTCAGGGATCTGAGGGGGTTCAGCTCAGATCTGGCAGTGGCTGCTTTGGGGGTGCTCTGCCTAGAACAGTTCCTCTTCCAGAAATCCCAGAAGCTCAACCTCAGCAGATCTGGCTGGACCCCACCCTCACTGGTAGGGAGGTCATGGACCAGGATGGTCTTTGTTGACAGACGTGACTACATTGTGGCTCTGCTGTGGCTTCCTCGCTGTGTATCTTTTTATTCTTATTTATTTTTTAAGAAAAGGTGCAGGCAGGAATGAAAGTGAGTAGGCTGACGGGCAAACAGGAAGAGAGGGAGGAAGAAGCATTTTTAATTTCTTTTATTAGCTGGTCTTGGTTGTTATCCCTGGACCTGGGACACGGACCCTCGTCCGTGGGAAGTGTGTGGTTTGTGCCGGCCGGAGGTGGCAGAACTGACCGCCACACCACCAGGACGCGCCACGTTTCTCTTTTTAAATACATACATAATTTTATAGCTTTCGAGGTACACCTGTGGGCACAGACAGTGGTAATATGCGTAAGGAGAGTGGGTGACTGTTTGACCTGCGTGTGCGGTGGGAGGATTCCTGCAGTCGTGCTTGCGAGTGCATCCGCCACCCTGCACGCTCACCTGTTTTTGCTGGTGGTCGGGAGCACTACAGTACTGCTCTCAGCACATTTCAGTTCTGCAGCCAGTGCTGCGCGCCAGTCCCCACGTCACACACGCTCTGTGGCTCTGCAGACCTCATTCATCTTACAACTGAAAGTTTGTGCCCTCGCCAGCTTCTGCCGTTTCCTGCCCCCTCCCAGCTTCTGTCTCTACTATTCTTTCGGTTTCACTGAGTTCAGCTTTTAAAACAAATTTAGATTCCGTGTATAAGTGGTACCAGCAGTATTTGTCTTTCTCCTTCTGACTAGTTTCACTTACCATAATATTTGGGTGCATTTCTTAGCCTCTCTGAACTTACTCACTTGACACATCATGACAGTCCCACCTGCGAATGCAGCCTTTGACGTTAATGCCAAGTGGCCACACTGTGGGTATCAGAGGCCCCTCCCTGCCCCCAACTCCTCTGGCCCCTCGCTCTCTGACTTGGAGAAAACAGGCCTAGGTGGGGAGTGAGGGGCCCAGGAATTAGTCATTGGCTCGGGGGTGCCAGGCCTTTGGATACCTCTCTTAGGGTCTCCGGGCACCAGATGGAGCCAATACCTGTTTCTAGCGTTGGGTGCTCAGTGTGCTTGGGATTGGCCTGGGGCCAGCGTCTGTAAATGGGATCTTGGCAGACCCCTGTTGGCCTGGATGTGCCTGGCTGCTGAGTTCAGGCTCCAAATGCCTCTGTGAATGGGAGTAGAGGTCTCTGATTGAACCCACTTGACAGGGCCTGAGGGATTTGGCTTCAGTGGAGCCCAGTGTCCTTAGAGTTGGGGGAGTGGGAGGGCTTGGGGGGTCTGGGCATCTCTTGTGAAATGAGGGAGACCCAAGGGTTGGAAATTGCTGCCATTCCCTGAGCACATAGCCAAGACTTGCAGGCCTCAGCCGTAGTCTCTGCCACTCAGTCCTCCAGCTCCCCGGCTCCTGGCACCAACAGGTGCCTGTGTTGGTTTTTGGTTGTACACAGTGCCCTCTGGAATTCTTTTTTGTTGTCTAAAGGAACGGTACAGACAGGAATGAAGGTGAGGAGGCAGCCAGGCAGAGAGAAGAGAGACAGTTTATTTTTAATTAGTTATTCACACTGGTTGTTCCCCCTGGACCTAGGACTCGAACCTGGGGCCTTGGGATGTCTGTACTCCCAGGGTGTACGAGGACGCTAGGCCAGCAGGGCGCGCACCCCTTTGGGTTCTGTGGGGGCTGAGCATAGCCTCTGCTTCCTGACTGTCGAGGCCCCCAGTGAACCTGGTGGAGCCCTCCTCTGCCCCACGTGTTTGTGGACACTGAAGGTACGTTGGCGATTCATGGACTTGTGGTCAGGAGCCTGGTGTCGGGGCATACATGCTGCCCCCATGTCTTTAGACCTCCGTGGCAGAGACTTTGCAGGTGTGATTCAAGTTAAAGGTCTTAGAAGGGAGATTATCCTGGATTTCCTGGGTGGGCCCAGGGCAGTCCCAGGGACCTTGTAAAGGGGAAGGCAGGGGACGGGGTCAGGGGAGATGTGACATGGAAGCAGATGTCAAAGTGATGTGGCCACAAGCCAAGGGGAGCAGGCAGTTTCTAAAACTGGAAAAGGCAGAGGGGCTTTCTCTGAAGAGCCTCCAGAAGGAAGGCCGCCCCCTCTGACCTCTTTCAGACCCCCGATCTCCAGAGCTGTAAGAGGATGCGTGACTTGTGATGTGTTTGCAGCAGAGCTAGGAAGTGAATCCAGTGTCCACTTGGCCCTTCTCGGCCAGGCCTGGGTCAAGGTCAGAGGTGGGCCAGCTCTGCTCTTGTCACAGAACAATGGGGAAGGGCTGCTACTTGACTCCCTGGCCTGCCTTCCAAGGCCATCCTGTAGATAGCCGAGAGGTCAGAGACACATCTGAGTAAGGTGCTTCATGGCTTGTTTATGGTAATTGGGGCAGGGCTCACTCTGACCTTGGCTTCGATGAGACAGCAGCCCTTGCTCTGTGGCAGAGGGCCTCAGGAGACCCCAGTCTGGGGAACTGGCAGGCCTCCCTCCGCTCACATGCAGGTCTCATCTCATACCTTCCTGGGCCCCACATGGGTGCTGTACCCAGGGGCTGGGAGCCATGCACCATCTGCTGGCTTTCCCTGTGGCCAGCAACATCTTGAGGCAGGCCTCGTCGCTCAGGGACCCCTGTGTGCTGGATGCTCTCAGATGGGAGCTCTGCTTCTGCGGTTGGAGGCCCAGCGGCAGGGCCAGAAGAACCTTTTCCCGTGGCCGTGGGATCCAGGCCTGGGCCAGCAGGGAGCTTAGGCTGTCAGGGGGTGGCAGGATCTGGGTAGATGGAGATGTTCAGTCTATGCCGGATGCAGCCTTTGAAAGGGTATCGCACACTGTAATGCAGCCTGGGAGGCACACTTATGCAGCTGTTTTAAAAACGAGCGGTACCTGAGGATCGTTGCTAAAAAAAAAAGCCTCAGACCTTCTTGAGCCGGCTTCTCCTGCCCCCAGTGCGTCCAAGGGAGGGAAGTGCCTGTGTAGGAATTCCTGTTTCCCTTCCTGCCACCGCTTACCTTCCTCCTTATTAGACTGATGCGATCATGACTTTGCATTCTCTGGAAGACACTGCTGTGGGCAGGACGGAGTGAGTCATTAGTCCTGAGGCTGGCAGGCTGACCTGCGGGGGCTGGCAGTTGGGAAGGACCAATGCTTCCTGCGCCCTGTGTGTTCTGTTCTCAGAACAGCGCCCTTCCCTCCAAGCAATTTCGGGCCCATCCCTCCTTAGGGAAAGCATCATTCTAGCACCTGCAGTGGGTGCTATGAGACTGACAAAGATTTCAAGTAGAGAATTTTTCTATTCGCATGGAGCATGTCAAGTGCCAGTGAGGACATTACTTTTCAGACACATGTTGGGGTGATTTCCAATCTGAAATGGGGACACAGGAGACATAGCCGATCACATCCTTTAGTCATCTGCAGCTCGCCCCCTGCCTCCATTTCCCCGGTCCTGGAAGTTGAGGGGTGGGCTCTAATGACCCTTGACAGCCAAGTCCTCTTGCCCGGCTGGTTCTGCTTCCTCTGGGAGGTGCCGGGAAGGTGAGTCACTCGCGCTCACCCGCATCCTGGGTTCACCAGGAAAGCTGCTCCAGGGACCCCCGGGCCGCACTGAGTCACACCGCTATTCGCACTGCAGGGACCTGGGCGGGGCACCTGGGATGGGGGAAGGTCTTCCATTAAGGGAGTGGTGACTGTCCAGTCAGAGGAAGGGCCTTCCCGCCCTGGACTCCAACTCCTGTGAGACATATGGTGGCTTCTCGTTTATCTGGTTCTTTCCCAGAGTTGCCCAAACAATTCACATATTCTTACTGTCTTTAAGATTCTGCTCAGATGTTGCCTGTGTATTGGGCCATTTCGTTTTCTGTTTCTGGCACTTGCTCATGGGAGGGAAATCCAGATTACGAAACAGCCAGCAAGGGAACCAGCTGCCGTGGAGGCAGGCAGGCAGGCAGGGACCCGCAGCCCGGCCTGGGTGGCTGGGACTCGTTGGGCTGTACTGGCCCGAGCGGGTGAGACCTGCTTGTTTTTCCAGAACGGGGTCCCTCATGGGGGTTGCTTAAGGGGAGGCACTCAGGACATCTTCGCCCACCACTGCGTGTGCTGTGCCACCGAACGCCACTTGCAGGCATTGTGCTGAGTTTGGGGTGTGGACAGTGGGCCTGAATTCTGTCTCCTCAAGGAGCGCTGTCCGCCTGCAGAGACCAGGGAAGGCCGTGGTGATAAGCAGCCCTAGGAGCTTATGGTGAAGGTTTATTATAGCTTGCGTGGTGCCCGCTGTGGACCCGGACGGCTCTCTGGGGCCGTGTCCTCACCGCGGCTCAGAGCTGATCCTCCCCAGGTAGACACCGTAGGGCCGCTCCCCACTGCATGGCTGGAGCCCTTCCCGCACAGTGACCATCACACGTCTTCGGGTGTGGCTAAGTGTTCCCCGCTGGCAGAATGACCTGGGGTGGGAGGACTGCTAGCCGAAGGTCCCTGATAGTTTCTGTCTGGATCCCAGCCTAACTTCACGCCACCTATCCAGGCTTCTTTCCATGAGTGGGTCTGGTCCAGCTCCGGGGGTTGTGTCCTTGGACCTCCGTGACTGCGGACTTCGAGGGCACTGGCTGGAGAGTGAGCAGTGGCAGTTGAGTGCTCCAGAAGAGACGAGGGTTGTGTCTGTCTGTCATTTCACTGGTTAGAGCATGCCACACGGTCACAGCTAACCTGGGTGTGGGGATGCCAGGCAGTGCCCAAGGCGAGGGCGGCTGGTGCTGGGGCCACAGCGCCCTTAGCCTCATCGGGGTCAGTGACACGGAGGCAGGCAGCCTGCATATCTGCTCGGTCTGGGGAGCAGGGGTCTCTAAGGAGGGTGGGGGCCCAGGAAGTCTTTCCTGAGGAGCTCAAGTGAGGGTTGGGTGGTAAGGCTGGCATGGCTTTTGAGTGAGTGGGCACACGAAAGAGAGAGGGTGGGGGAGGCCCAGCTGCCTGTCCAGGGCCCCCAGTCTTCGGGAGACAGTCATGGACCCCTGTACTCTGCAGGGCAGGGAGAGCGGGGGGCTGGCGGTGGTGGGGGCGGCGGGGATTACAGGCTTCATGGGGACTCGTGAAATCTGGCAATTGCCACACTGTGCTGCAAATGGCTTAGATGAGCGTGTGCCTGCCTTTTACTTGCATAATTACACACTTCCCCTGTCTAAGTGGTTTTCAGCTCCGGGTGCAGGTGCGGCTGCCCTCTCGCCCAGTGGCGGGGGTAGGCCTCCTTTTCCAGGTCGATTCCCTCTGCTGTGAGATTGTTCTGCAGGGGCCGCCCTCCCTCCCGCACTGGGTTGCCCCCCAGTTTTCTCTCTCTGTGGCCGCCCTCAGCTGCGCCTGGGTGAGAGGCCAGTGCTTTGGTCTTGTCTATTGCTAGAAGGCAGTTCCCGACAAACATCACTATTTGGTTCTACCCTGCCCTCTCAGAGCACCTACAGTCCTCCCAGCTGTCCTGGGCTTTTCTGTCCTCTGTGTCCCCCTGCTTGGCCACTTTTCATGCGCTGCATTGCTCGCAACCTTCCAGTTGGGCCAAAAGGTCATACCCATTTAACAGATGGGAAAGCCGAGACCTGGGGCAGCTCAGCAACACGCCCTGTGCCTGTTGCTGGTTTTCACAGATGCTGCTCTGCTGTGAGGCAGGCTGCTGCCTGAGGGGCAGCCATCCTCCCAAGGTGTCCCATGCAAACCCTCCTGCACACAACCCAGACTGACGCGTCTGCTGCTGCGTGAGCCTGTGGGTGCTCCCCTCTGCCGCCCTGCTTCCCTGGCTTCTGGGACATGGCTCTTTTCTCTCCTACTGTGGTCTTCATCAGACTCATTTATCAGCCCCCTCTGCACAGGGTCATCCAGGGTTCTTTTGTCACCTTTGGGAAGTGGTGGTCACAGTCACCTACTGAGCACCTGCTGTATTATTAAGCAAGACTCGTTCAACAGCTGGTGTTGGAATCAAATCTGCACCTGAAACCCAGAGAGGGCAGGCTCTAGGTTGCTGGGTGAGGACTGTGACCTCTGGCAAGAGCACCTGCCCTTGGCATCTCAGCCGGGAGGGAGTCCTGGGAAGGACAGCTGGCTCGCCTGGGTCCTTTCCCATCCTACAGCGTATGCTGCCCGGCCTGGGTTTCTGATGGGCCCCTGAACCGTGGGGTGGAGGAGGGGTGCTTCTGAGAGGCAGGACAGCTGGACAGCAGCCCTGAAGCCGGTGTCTCCAGTCCCGGCTCAGATGGGTGTGTTCCAGGGTTCTTTCCACCTGACAGATGAAGAAACTGAGACACAGGATACAGTTGGGTCTGGTCCTGTGGGCTTCTTTTGGGGACAGTCCGTACTTCTTCTACTCCTACCTGCCCCTAGGCAGTTCCTGAACTCTCGCTCTGTCTCTGCCGTCCCAGGGCTTCTCACGCATCCTCACTGCACCTTGGCTGAAAAGTTGCAGTTTCTGTGTCTGTCACTTCCATTCATAAGTCCTGGTAGGACTGCTTCTAGCCCTGCCCCTGCCCTGTAGGACTGCCCCCAGCTCTGACCCAGCCACTTGGTCCTGTCCCTGAAATGATAGCTTGTTTCTGAAGAGTGTTACTAATTCCTCAGTGGTGTGCTCCTCTCGGGCTTCTGCTGAGGGGGTCCTTTTGCAAAATGAATTCTTCCTTCGTTGGCTATCCAGCTTTTGGAAAAGTGAGTTTATATACATGAATTATGGCGTAGACCTTTTCAAAGCTTATTAATGCAGTATTTATCAAGAAAATGACAATTTTAGAGTCTATAAATTCTTTCTCTAGGTGCAGGTTCTTAATAAAATTCTTTAATTATTCAGCATTAACTTTTATTGCATTTCTATAATTTTGGGAGTAATAGTAGTATTGCTACCATAGTCTGCTCTTCATAGAAAATATAAGGAAATGTCATGGGGTGGACCCTGGTGGAGTAGTGGTTGGGTCTGCTGCCTCTGAAGGAGCTCAGTCCATGTACATCCCAAGGACCCAGGTTTGAGTCTTGGGGCCATGAGAACAACCAATGTGAGCAATTAAAAAATAAAATAAAATAGAATAAAATAAAAGCTTCTCCCTCTTCTCTGCTTGCCTGCCTGCTCACTTTCATTCCTGCCTGCACCTTTTCTGTAAAAAAAAAATTCTAATGAAAAAACCAACACAGCTTCTGAGTCCACTCTACAGTGTGTGCCCTCTATTTTCAGTTAGCTGGGCACTAAACGGGCTTGGGATTTGCACTGGGAGCTCCCATGCAGGCCAGGCCTGTGGCCCAGGTGTGGGTGTTTTTCAGCTCCTCTTTGAGCAGAGCTTGGAAACTTACCTGAACCACCCTGGGCGCCTCTGCTTCATCTCACCCGCCAACGATGCTTCACCCCTTCGTCAGGCATCTGCTTAATGCCAGGCACTGGGAAAGCTGGCAGCTCCTACTTTAAAACATTTGAAAGTACATTTCTCCAGCATTTGAGAATGTTAAACACACGTGACAAACAACTCAAGATGCCTGGGTGCCGGTGTCCTCACCCTACCCCGCCAAGGCGCCCTTGTCCTTGACCAGTTCATGGACTTTCAGATTCCTTCTGTGTCTATATAAGCAGGGGCTCCTGTGTGGATGCCTTTCTTAACCCAGATAATTGTATGTAACCCACAGGGCTTTGCATTTTCACATCGCTTGTCTTGGAGGGGATTCCTCTGGGTGCGTGACCTGTTGCTTCGTTCTTGTTTTCTGCTCATATGTTCTTCGGATGTGTGTGCGTGTGTGAATGTGGTTGGATTGTGGGCTAGGGTTTCAAGAGGAGCAGTTAACCTCTTGACCACAGTTCTCAGATTTCTCTTCCCATCTCCCTCTTCCTCTGGGGTCATGATTCCTTTCTGAACTCTCCGGCTATGGCCGGTTTCAGGAGCTTGCTGCTTGGAGATGAAGGGTGTTGGCACCTGTGTTCTGCAAAAGTTCCAGACCAAGGAACAAGCCTAACAGGTTGGCATTTCATTTTCCTGAGCGGCTAGGGCCCACCACCACAGGGAATGTGATTTTCTGTTTGCCCCTGCCAGTCTCCCCGTTACCATGAGATGTTGGGGGACAGAGACCAGGCTTGGCCTACCTTCCCAGAGCTGGCCCCGTACTCCCAGGGTGCTTGTGGGCCTGCGGGGTCAGTGAGCCGTGCACACGCAGTGCCTTGAGTAGAGTGTGGCCTGACAATGGACCAAAGTGGGAGCCAAGTCCAACTGTCCTGCCGAGTCTTGGTTTGTCTGCCCTGTTCTCGAGCGCCAAGCTGCAGAGAAGCTGCTTGCTTTGGGAACCTGAATCCACTTAGGATTTCCAGCCTGTCTGGTCTCAAGATTACTTTCCTTGTTTCTTTCGTTTTATGTGGTCCATCTGTTTTCAGAGTTAGAGACCTGTTTGCTTTTAGGAGGGGGGAGGGAGCGCTGTCTGGGGTGATGCCATGGGTGATCGGATTGGACGTGACCGTGGTTGGCGTCACAAGAGACACTGCAGGATGATCTGGAAGGCGAGAGGGTTAGCTCCCAGGGAAACCCTGGCTGTGGGATGCCCAGGGCGGGCTCTCTGCCTGGTGAGGGTCACCTACACATGTGTCTCCTTCATTCTACCATGCGGCCCATGGTCTTGCCATCTCGGGTCCTGTGGGGCTTCCAGGTTCCATGCAGGAGCATGGGCAGGGCGAGGAGACACGCTGACCCAACCAGGCCAGGCCGTCACCTACCGCGTGATTGTGGGAAGGGTCTGTGACCTTCCTGGGACCAGGATGACCTGGGAATGTGTGAGGGCTCCAAAGTATCCCCAGGGCTCAGAACTGGTGGGCGTAGGGTCCTAGGGATGCCATCTTTCCCCTCGCTGTGGGTTCTGCTGGCCCACGGCTGGGCTGGTGTGTCAGTTTCGTGACTCACGGAAGCAGGTGCACATGGGCCGGCCTTCCTTCTGGAACCACAGAGATGCCGAGTGACAAGCTACTGAAAGCATCAAGCCCCTGGTCTGCAAACTGGGTTCTGGGGTCCAGGGTTCTGCTGAGTTGTGGGGGTCAGGAGAACCCAGGCTGGGCATGTCCTGGGTATGACCTGGGCAGTTCTCCTTGACCTCTGTCTTGCTGTCTCATATAGCGACTTCCTTGCCACAACCTCTGAGGTTTCATCAGTGCCCGACTGATGCTGGGAAACACCTGCTGAAGGTGCTAACCAACGAAAGTTAAGAAATGGCAGGTATCCCCTCCGCTGTGCAGTGCGGGTGCTGGGGCCTGCGTGCTGTGGCCAGAGGTTTCCTCTCAGACTGTGAGCCCCTCGAAGGCCTGTGTGCATTTGTTGTGCTTCTGAGTCCCAGGCTGGGTCGGGCACAGGAGCTGAGCTAAGTGTGTACCTATGTGCATTTAGAGAGCTTCCAGACCGGCACCACTGCCAGGCCTGGGGCACAGCAGCTGCTGAGTCTGTCCCAGACCTGCCCCAAGGGAGGCGCTTGGGTGTCTAGACTCCAGTAGAGGTTCTTTGGTCACAGCCACTGTCTGAGCACCTCAGGAGGCCAGCCTTTCTTCCCGGGGACACGTACATGGGTGCGCTGTTGCTATGCCGTCTGCAGTCCATGTGGATCCCTGCCCTCCCCAGTGCTCTGCCCTGGGGACAGCCCGTCGGACTCAGGTCGGGCCAGGTGGTAGCTGCCCCTCCGGTTCTGTGCGTGTGTGGGCGGGAGGGCCTTCCTGGGAGAGCTTGTGTCTGGACTGAAGGCGGAAGGGTGCTGTCCGCATCCTGATGGAAAATATGGTCAAGGCTTGGAGATGTGACAGCCCTGTCCTCCGAGCCTCTTGTAGGAAGGATTGTGGGGAGCGGGAGCCCCAGTGCTGCCATGTTTGAGAGAACAATGGCCGTGGAGTTGTGGGAGGAGAGGGGGAGAGATGGAGGAGAGAGTCCAGGCTTGGGGGACACTGGGGTAGGGCGTGTGGCCGAGCCAGTCAGAGGGCAGGCAGGTGTCTGTGGGACCAGAGGTGCCCAAGGATTAGAGCAGCAGCAGGAGCAGGACTGAGGGTTGGAGCCTGGAAGACGGCCTCTTGAACACAGGGAATGGAGCTGGGGCCGGGCGAACCTGGGGCCACAGCACCGTGTGAGGCCGCATGAGGGAGGATGAGGGAGGAACTGGGAGCCCCAGGAGGACGTGGAATAATGGTGGGACGGCCAGGCTTTGGTGGCCAGGGTGGTAGGGGGGCCTTGGAGCCATCCAGGCTTGTGCCCTGGCCTGGATGGGAGAGGATGGCTGCTAAAGGGGGTCTCTGTTAGACTCCCACCAAGTCTCCTTCAGCCAGAAGGTGACTCTGAGGAGTGACTGGAAGTTCATAAACATGCCCATTGAAAATGAGGTTGTTCTGGGGACCATGGTTGAGAAGATACAGCCAGCAGTTGATTATAGAGAATGTTCTGGAAGGATGCCCCCGCCTGTCAGAGTAACCTGTGTTGTCTTTGTTTTTCTCCACAGGAAACGAGGAATAGAAGTCGTGCAGGTGAGTACTGACCACGTCACCCTCCCCTCCCCTCCCTGAAGAGTCAGGGCATCTGGCCCTCTCTCCACACACCTTGTTTTTAACTTCTACCCGGGGTTGGGTAGAACCTTCTACCAGGGGTTGGGCTGGCAGCTCTTGGGCCTGGAGGGCTGCTGTGGCTTTACCAGTGGAAGGAACTGGCGGGTGAAGAGGTGGCCTGGGTGAGGGCCAGGTGTCTGTGGTCCTGGACGCCTCCGGGCTTGTCTGCTGGCCCTGAGGCTGGGCTGAGGGAGCGCGGCCCCGCACCTCTGCCGTGGCTCTCAGTCCCCCGAGATGGAGCCCTCTCCTGGTGTGGACCATTCTCATGTTATGCTGCGTGGGGACATCTCCAAGACCACTCCTCCATTGCCCCCGGTGTTCCCGGACTGCCCTGTGGGCCCTGGGAGGATGGGCTGTCAGTGGGGCGGCTCCTGAGCCTGGTGTTGTGTCACCTTGGGTGGACTGTCAGGTGCTGTGGCTGGAGAAGCAGGGAGGCAGAGGCACTCTTGTCAGCCCAGGGGCCAGCTCTGTGGCCCAAGAGATACACAGGTGCTGATGGCAGCTCAAAGGCTGTGGCCGGCGGGAGGCTCTGGCCGCTTTGGAGGGGGTGGGGCTGCCACAGGCTTCCTCAGAGCTTGTGGGTTGTTTGTCACCTGGAGGCTGCTTTGGTTTGGGGGAAGAGGATGCTCTCACCAGTTGCAGATTTTTCCTCCAGCCTCATCTTGGCTCTGCAGGTTGCACGATGCCGCTGAGCTTTTCTGCGGGTCTGCACTTCCCCACCCAGCAGGAGAGGGCGGCTGGCATCCAGAAAGGGCTAAGGACTGTGCACGGGGTCATTTCTGGTAGATTGGCAGTGCTGCCTGGAGGACTGCAAATCTGTGACTGGCGAGGCAGGGGTGGATGGGCAATCTCTGCCAGGGATCAGGCAGTGGGTGGTGGTACAGGGGAGGGTGTGTCCTTTTGGGGCTTGGTGTCTCAAGACCACTCCTGCCCCAGGGTATGTTGACATATTTTTGTCTTTGGTCTTTCTGACGGTTTCCTCGACCATCCCTGGATCCTTTGCAGATGCTGCCGTGCCCACCCGAGAGGCCTAGACCCAGAGTGGAGCTGTACTTGGAGCTACTATTTGAAGGGCCAGGTGCTTCCCTGATGGGAGTGACAGTCTCTTGTCAGGGTCCACAGGCCATTTCTGGTGCTTAGGGGAAGCGGAGTCTCATGCGTCTCAGCAATCACACTGCTTAAAAGAGAAAGAAAGGTGTCCTTACCCCAATACCTGGTTCCTGTTTGCAGATCCCAGCCAGCAACGCAGCAGGAGGGCAAGGAGGGGCCTTGGAGAATCAGGCTGTGAGAGACCACAGCGTCTTCACTCTATGTGGCTTTCCAGGAAGATTTAGACAAAATCCTTGAATCCACTTAGTCTGTGGGTGGGACGGGAGACTGGAGCCATTATTTTAGCATGAACCAGGCAGAAGAAGAATTATGAAATCCTTCTTGATGTGTCTGTGATGACTTCGGGGAAGAAGTGGCTGGAGTTCCGAGTAAAGCCAAACGGAGCGCTTTCCACGCTGGCCTTTAAAAATAAAGCCCATGGCAGCGCCTCTCCATGAACTTCCTGGCATTCCCTCCTGTGTGGGAGCTGAAATGTTAAGACTTGAGAAAGGCTCTTTGCAAAGACTAGAAGCCACACCACGGTGGTTTTCAGTCAGCGGCTCCCTGTGCCCCAGGCCCTGGACTGGTGGCCCCCGCACCTCGGGGGCTCTGAGCAGTGGTGTCCAGCTTATGCAGCCCTGGGTGCAGTGCATGTCCTTTTGAGAGATGGGGAAACTGGGGTGCAGAGTGCAGTGACTTCTCTTGGGGAGCTCACCTGGTTGGTGGGGGAGTAGGGGCCTCCCTGCTGGTTGGTTTGCCTCTAGAGCCCACAGTTTCTGCTGACTGGGCCCCTCTGCGCGGTCACCGGCTGCTCCGTGCACTGAATGCTTCTGCGCCTGTGGTTACCCCAGCTTTAGCTGCTGTGTAAACAAAGGACCTGGGCCGAGGGTCAGTACCCAAGACTGTAAGATACTGGCAGGCCCTGCGGTGTTTGTCCCTCTCTTCCGCCATCAGTGCGACATGTATTGATGGATATACCGCGTGCACCGGGCCTGGATTCCGCTCACTAGAGGAAGCATGTGTGGAGCCTCTCCGAGGTGGGGTGGGACCACATTTAAAGAAGGAAAACGCGGCGCACCTGGTGGTTCTGGCGTTAAGCTCATGGCTGGGGCATGGACCGTGTGAAGCCCGAGGACCTGGGTTTGAGACTGGGGAACAACCCAAATGATACACAAATAAAAGTGCTTTCCCCTCCCTTCCCCCCTTTCTCCCCTCCCTTCCTTTCTCTCTTAAAAAAAAAAGCAAGTAAAATGTGGGGCTCACCCCTGTGACTCAGTGGTGACTCAGCTGCTAAGGTACTAGCCATACAAAGCCCAAGGACCTGAGTTTAAGACCCAGGGCTGGGGGAAGAAAAGCAAAAGAAAGTGAGTTGTGCAGATTCTCAAACGGAGCTGGTTCCCACAGCTGATCTGCTCCGGAAGGGACCACACTTGTTCCCTGCCTCCCCTTTCATGCCGCCCTCCTGCCAGCTCCAAAGAGGCCGCACGCTCAGTGTGGGGTGCAGGGTGGGGTACGTTGCCTCGGTTCATGTTTCTGGCTGTGTGACCTCGGGCCAGTTGGTGGTCTACCCTTTTGGTGTCTCAGTCTCCCCATCTGGAAAATAGGGTGGTGGTGGGGCCTGTCCCCTTGGCTGGCGGTGAGTGCTCACTGAGTGAACCCGTGTCTGGCACACAGGGAGCTGGTGACCACAGGAGGTTTGTGCACTGACTGTCCCCGAGCAGGGATGACCCTGCTCTGTGCCCCCAGGGCACAGACACCCTGTGCAGGTAGGTGCCCAGGCTTTGTGACTGGGGCAAGAAAAGAACTACTTCCAGTTCTTCACTTCCAGCAAAATTAGAAGACATGCCAACTGAGAAAACGTTAAAGATGAGTTTTGATATTAAAGTACTGTCGTCCTCAATGTATAGTTCTAAAGGATTTCAGCTCTGCTGTGGTGAGTCTCTTTCTACTCCATCTTCTACTTCTTGAATAAGTGATTTCAGCCCTTGCTTACAAAAGTTGAAAAGTGGGGATAGAACTGACGATAAACTCTGTCCTCGTCTAGCAGTGGGCGCGAGTCATCCGTGGACACATGGAGTGCTTTCATAAAAAATTCCAGTTCAGCTCTTGGGGATGTATTTTGAACACGTTTTTTATTTGGACTTAATTCCTGTATTATTGTCTGTTATATTGATGACTTTATGTCTTTTTAATAATTGTCATAGTAATTGAATTCAGAACATTTTGACACTTAGAGCTTCATGATCACAATTTAAAAAATTAATTAAAAAAATTTAAACGTTTATATGCATAGATTTTTTTTTTTCTTGCTTTGCTATAATGATCAACAAAAGGCCTTCAGACATGAACTACCCTGTGGAAGGAGGAAGATATCTGAAGGGCGTGGGTTGGAAATTGGAGTTTGTAGAGGTAAGAAGAACACTGGGAAATTTCCAGCTGTTTAGCAGGATCACTGGCTCTGTAATCATGAGATGGATGATGGCGGGTCCCAAATCGCTATGATATTTAGATTCCATGGATCCATTTAAAAGAGAAATAGTAACAGTTTTATTTTGAAATGTTAATATTTATAGTATGTTAGAAATTACATCCTCTCCAAGTATTTAAACTTACGATGAAAAATTTTAATGTCAACTTAAAAATGCGCAAGTAGATACCTAGTTTAAACATTTATCTGGGGGGTTTTGGTTGGAAGTCCACGGCTTTAGGACGTAACCCCGTTTACTTCTCGGGACCTGGCTGAGGCAGCTGCCGTCTCTGTGAGGATGATGACCCAGGCTCAGGTCACCAAGGGGTTCACCAGGGCTGGGCCACTTGGATGGGGGGCTGCGCTTCCATGGAGCCCCAGAAACACCTCGGCAGGGGCTTGTCTGTGGCCGAGTGGCTGCCCTTCACGGGGCTGTGTCCACGGAGCGATGGCTCAGAAGAAAGACCAGCTGTCCCTGTGCGGCATGAAGGCACACCCAGGTGGCAGGTGTCTGCAGATCTGCTGGGTTCAGTGCTGGGCAAGAGGGCGAGGGCAGAGGGGAGCAGGGCAGTGGGACAGGGGGCCCCCACCCCTGTGTCCTGTGCTCACAGACACCTGTTATGAAGGTGAGAGTCAGAGGTACCTATGGTGACTGTGATGGTCGCAGGCCCTGCGACAGTGTCCTCTTCTGCACCAGTGTAACGCGAATGCTGGATGCTCAGGCTCTGCCTCAGCCCACCATCTCGGGCTTGGGGTGAAGGCCCCTCCTGAATGGGGTGTGAGTGGGAAGACGGACTGTCCTAAGCTGGAGTATTTATTCAGCAGAACATTCCTGGGTGTCCGCTATGCACCAGGCTGCAAAGGAGCGGACTCTCAGGGCCCGCACACAGGTCCCTTTAGCTCTCCGAAGTCTGCAGAGGCCAAGGTGGGCGGGGTCCAGGCACAGCTCAGATGAGGGTCTTTACTCAGCCTGCTGAGTCAGGAAGGCTTCCTAGAGGAGGCCAGTGTGCGCCCGGCCAGTGGCCATGAGCCTCATCCACGGACAGAGCCCAGCTGAGAGCAGGTCTGAGCTGCAGCCCCGACCCCTCCCCAGCCCGTCCGCTCCCGCCCTGGAGCAGCTTGATGCTAACAGACCACGTGCTGAGTGCAACACAGCACAGCCAGCCATCCTGCCCCTTCACCAGTGAGCTGGCCACTGTGCCTTCTGTGGCCGAGGCCCCCCCCCCCCCCCCGTCCCAGGAGCGGGGTGGACCTGCGTCAGGCTGGCAGGGGGCCGTCACCTGGTAGCATTGTCTACTTTGACCTGGTTTGTGGGGCAGGCTGGGGAGGAAGCCCGTGAGGTGTCCTCAGATTTCTCTCTTTATGGCAGCCTTGAATGTGGTGGAAGGAGGCACCTGCCTTGCCGGGCCATCCTCCCCGGCCCCCGCCCTGGCAGCTTTCGGAGCTCAGGAGGAGGTGGCTGTTTGAGGAAAGGGATGGCGTTTTATTCTGACATGCAGTGAGCAGCCGTAGGTGTGAGAAGTAGTCGCTGGTTATAGATTCACTCTCCTCCTTCTAAGAGAATTCTGACGTGACAAACCCCAATCTGCAGCAGCCAGCATTGCTCCTGTGGGCAAGGAAGGAAGTTCCCTCCTGCAAAGGGCTGCACGGCGGCAGCAGGCCTTTCCGCAGCGGTTTCTCCCAAGTCGAGTCGTTGCTTGAGATGTCGGAGCTCTTTCTGTCTGCATTTTCCTCCTGTCTGAACAGACCATGCAGGGAAGGAGGTGGGGTGGCAGACAAGACAGGGAGACAGATAGGAAGACGCGGTCAGCAGGCCCAGTGCCTGGGGCTGATGAAGGACAAGAGCTGCCAGGCACTGGAAGGCGCCTCAGTGAGCACTGCCCGCTCCCGGCCCCCACCAGGGCCTGGAGGGCTCATCCAGGCCATGAGGGCTGCTGCTATGAGGACACAGGGTGTATGTCTGCCGGGGCGCGGGTCTGGGCCGAGCACGGGTAAGGCCTCTTGGGAAGTCAGTGCCTCTTGATACAGAATAAACTGGGTGTAGGTCTGCCGGGAGGTGAGTATCATCACAGGCCATGTCGGGGTCTGCTGGCTGCAGGTGCTTTGGAAGCACCAAGGCCTTGATCATGAGGGCCTTGGCCAGGTGCGCTGCTTGTAGGTGCTGGGTGGGAACATTGAGGGCTTCTCCCTGGGGGGTGGCTGGACGAGGCTGGGCCGGACGGGAAGGGCTGGTCTCTGGAATGGGGTCTGGCTGGAATTAAGGCAGTGGTGGAACCAGGAGACCGGTGGTGGGATGTGGTACCTGAGTGGAGGTTGGGATGAGGGAAAGTGAGGGCCCTGCTCCCAGACTTCTGTCTTTCTGTCCCGGCACCTGGGGACCAGTGGCAGCGGGGGAGGGAGCCCTGGTTCAGGCAGGTGTGCCAAGTGCAGGTAACCTGAGTTCAGCGGCTGAGTCATGAGGCACGTGACTGAGTAGCATGCTTCTCTCCAGAGAGTAAAGATGCTGAATTCTCAGTTCTGCTTTACGCAGTGTACTTGTTACTTAGGTGACAGGTTCATGTGCTTCAAAAATTGTCTCAAAAGGTGTGTAGTTAAAGGTGACAGGTGATGAATCCTGAGCTGGGTCCCCTCTATGCCCACACTCAGCAGAGCGCGCCAGCTGGCTGACCTTGGTGGCCTTGCTGGATTGTTCTAAGTATTTGGAGCCCAGAGAGGACTGAACACCTGTGAGCATTCTGGCAAGGGACTTCGGGTACATTAGCGGCCCTGGTGTTTATGGGGAGGCCTAAAGCCTTGAAACTGGAAGAGTCTATGGCCACCGTCTAGCCACCCCCTCTGACCTTGACCTCATGACTGACCCTAGTCCCTCCAGGGACGGCGGCCACAGGTTTAAGAAGCCATTTCTGCACAGAATGTTCCCACCTGGTCGTTTGGGTCTGTTGCTGGGATGTAGAGAGTTCTCGGCAGTGCTTGACCCCCTAGGAGCCCAGCGACCTGCTTGGAGTGTCTGTTGTCTGGGTTATCTCACGTCCTCATCTTTAAAATGGGGTGATGCCAAGAAGGACCTGACCTGATGGATGCAGAGTAAGGAGTAAGTTTATGTTCCTTCATCCTGTGCTATGAAGTGGCGCTTATGGGCAGAGGTCCGGGGTTGCATCTATGTCGAAATGACTGCGTAAAGATTGGCCTGGTGCAAATGACGTGGTCTTTTGTACTGCCCCTTCCTCCCAAAAACAAACAGACAAACAAAACGAAAACCAACAGAACAAGTAACAATTAGTGTAGATTTTAGCTTAATTTCCTTTTTAAAGATTTTTTTTGAAATGCATATTTTTTTCAAAACTGAAAGTTATTTTCCTTCTCACTTAGGGTATCTTGTTTAACCAAGAGTTAAAAATTATGAGTAAACATGATCATCTTCAGAGATTTTTTTAACAGCAGTGAGGTACCTGGCTGGGGAGGAGTTACGTCAGTTAAGGTCCTGTCACATGTTTTTAACAGCCGTTTAAAAAGATCCCATTTGGAGGACAGTGTGGGAAAATACTCCCGTGATGCTGAGTGCTATTGAGTGCTACTGATGGACACTGAGTGGCTTCAGTACCGTCACTTTTACTTTTATTCCTGCCTTTCGGGCTTGCTGTTGCAGAGAGAAACCAGCTCTAGCGGCTTCTGAGGACTGGGTGTTCTTTTCCGGGCCTCTGAC
Organism: Solenodon paradoxus; assembly: GCA_004363575.1. Classification (NCBI taxonomy): domain Eukaryota; kingdom Metazoa; phylum Chordata; class Mammalia; order Eulipotyphla; family Solenodontidae; genus Solenodon; species Solenodon paradoxus. Next base: position 111,553 of record RJWH01000627.1, on the reverse strand, counting down.
TTGAGCAAGTCCTGAAAACAAAGAACCCCTGCCAGGGGCGCCGAGCTGGGGACCTGGGTGTGTGCCTGCAGCAGCCAGGCGTCTCCAGGACACACCAAGTGGGGACTGGCCCACCTGGCCCTCCTCCCTTGGTCGGCCTTCAGATTTCCGCATCCTCATCGGAAAGAAGCAAGAAAGCACTTCACGCAGAAGCAAAGCAAAGAAATGAGGGAAGAGATGGGGAAAATAGGAAACCATTAAGAGAGCATTTGAAAGAACCAGAAACAAAGATTCTGCTTTGAAAGTGGCCGCTGTTTTGAGATGGTTCTGGGGTGAAGTGTCCAGAGTGTTGTTCCTCAGGAACAGCTGGTCAGCGCCAGCATGGCCAGGTGCCCCGGGGCTGGTTAGAGCTGCTGAGTCTGGGGTCCAGGTGGGAGGTGCACCGTCCAGTTACAGAAGCTTCGGTGCAAACGGTTGGTGCCCGTTTGTGTAGGCCGGGGAGCTTTCGGAGCTTAGACTGAGCGGACAGTGAGTTGACGTCAAAGCCCCAGCTGTATTCTGTGCCCAGCTGGGTGCACATGGAAAAGCGGGAATGGCGGCAGGTGTGACCCTCAGCTCAGCTCACAGACCATGAAGCATCCTGAACCCCTCGGTTGACTAAGAAACTGGCATCTCCCTCTGCAGCCCCTCCCCACCCTCATGTTTCTCTGTCCTCCTGGCCGTGGTACGCAGTTTGCTGGGGAATCACGCTGAAGACCCAGCAGCTCCACGCAGGACGGGGCAGGCCCTGGGCGTCTGTGCTGGCTGAAAAACTCTTGATTGTTCTTTCCTTATTAATATATGTTCTTTGGAGAAATCCTGGGAAATCAGGGCCTAAAAATGAAAACCCAGAGATAATGATGTTTTTGAGTGTTTTCCTCTATTCTTTCCATACACACGTGCACATTCTCTCTCTCTTCCTCTATTTCTCTGTCTGTCTGTTTGTCTCTCATTTATTCATTTGCATTCAGGTATTCATCTTCATTGTTCCCCGCAGCCCAGTGTCACAAACCCGGTTCCTTGGGAGGATGTGGACTGCCCCAGCCACAGGCTTATTTGCTAAAATGCCAGGGTACACCTCTTTTGCCATGTTTTTACCAAACGTACGCTATTTGTTACTTATTGTGCAAATCCAAGCTGGGTTTCTCTGTGTTCATAGTTTTTGACTTGCATTTAAGGAATCGAGGAGCCTCTGGTCGGGCTACTTAAGCTTCGTGGGACCAGTGACTGTCATAGGGAGGTGCGGTTTCCAGCGTCCGCGTGTCCCTGAGTCTGGAGCCTCTGTCCACTCTTCCACTCTGCAGCCTCAGGTTCTGGGAGGCTCTGGGTCTCCGTTACAGTCAGTGCTGCTGTGGTCTTGTTCCCATCAGAGGTTCTCTTCTGATTGACTTCAAGAAATGACAGTGTTGAGTCCAACGCGTCCATTTTGAGGGTGGCTGTGCCGGTGGCTTCGGGCCTGTCAGTGGTCTTCGCTCTCCTCCTGTCAGTCGTGGGTGTGTCTCAGGCTGGCACTCTGGTGGTCCCCAGCACCACTCTGTTACCTGGCTCTGTGCTGGGACTGGGGCTTGCTGGGGTTGGGGGGCCCAGGGCTGTACTCATGCACCTAGTGCCTCTGGGGATGTGGCTGCCCAGCCTCATGATCACGGTGACAGAGGAGCTGTGTGCCATGTGTCAGTTCACTCAGGCCTGTGACCCCACGAGGTGTGCATTGCTGTCAGCCCTGCCTGGGGAAGGGGGAGCAGCACCGGAGTGACTGGGAGTTTGCTCCCGGTTGCAAAAGTGAGGGGCGGGGCTGCAGTTGGAACCCGGCCCTTTGGTTCCAGAGGGCTGATTTGTTATTATTCTTTAACTTTCTATTGTGAAGAAATCACATGCTATGCCAAATGGGAGCGCGCAGTACGAGTTCCGTGAGCCCCTCCCTCAGCATGATGCATGTCACCCGGTGGCCAGTGTCCACGTCACACGGACACCTGCGCGCCCCCACCCAGCTTGTTCGGGGACCAGTCTCACCGTTCCGTCAGTTCACCTGTAAAATTCCAGTATGTGTTTCTGAAACCAGCCCTTGTTCTTGACTTCTGGGTGGGTCGTTCAGGTGCGCGGGGTGCTGCCAGGTGCTGGGGCGGGTCTCCCAGGTCCGCCCTCCTCTGCAGGAGTCCCGGCGCCTGGAGGTGAGTGACGGGCAGCACGGCGCAGGCCTCGGGGCCCCTGGGCGGCTGTCAGAACCTGGTACTGGGCCCGGGGAACTGTGTTCTCTGTCAGGTGCTTGCGGGGTGACCGAAGTGGACGTGAACCCAGCCTTGCTGTGTTTGAACAGTTCTCAAGAGCTTAGGAATGTTGGTTAAATCCTCACAGCACTGAAGAGTAGTGCTGTTATTAGGACGATTTGCTAGATACGACTTTCATGATCCTCACATTACAGCTAGGGAAACTGAGTCAGAGCACGCACCCCAGACCTTCAGGCTGCAGGGGTGGAGCTGGCGCAGGAGCCCAGCAGACACCTCCACTGCCACACCCCTGCTGGCTCCGTGTTATTCCTGAACCAGCACGGGCTTCCCTTCAGCTCCTTCGCCCCGGGGTGTCTTGTACGCTCTCCTACACAGCGCCCTGCTGCCACCCAACTGTCAGAGTAGCCTTTCACTAACGAGTCCCATCCTGTCACAGCTTGGCTGCAGCGGGAAGGGAGCAGGGTGAAGACCCAGTCCTTGGGCCCATTCCCGCTCCAGGGAAGGCAGCCCGACCCACGTCCTCAGGTGCACCCGCAGACTCCCTGTGAGCCGCAGCGCCCACGCGGTTTGCCCTGCCTCCACTGCCTTCCCCACAGCCGGCACGCCCCCCCTGTTCCAGCTGGTGGACTCCTCCGCCTGCCAGACCAGCCTCATGGCTGCTGGCCCCTCAAGCCTCCCAGCACCACGCAGGCCAGTGGGCCCCTCCCTCATCTGGGTGCCCACCTGCCGCGTCATCCAGCCTCGTGGGCGCAGAAGCTCCCATTTCATGGTGTGATCACATACTGTGGGGCCGCCCCCTTCCCTTTCTGCTCCTTAGGGCCACGGGCCACATCTCTTCCTTCCGGGAGCCGGGCCAGCCTAGCATGTGTTCTGGCTTATGATGCATCTTATCAAGAGACCTGGAAACCAGTGGAAAATCATGAAATATTCTAGAAATGCACGAACTGGAAAAGCTCCCCTTCTCATTCTCCAGAAATAACTGCTGTTGCTTCTCCACATTTTCCCTCGGCTTCTGCGAGCTCCCTCCCGCCCCAATAGTTTCTCTGACACTTGCTTAAAACCTTTTCATGCTTTTGAAATTGGGGTGTGAGCATTTCATGTGATGGTGATGAGTGATGGTGCCTTTGCGTGGAGGAAGTCGGGAGAGAACGTGTTTGTAGGTTGTGAAGGGTCTTTAGTTCACGAGTGTGTGAAGGGCGGGTCTGGTGAGCACTCTTGACATTTCCTTTCCAGCACCAGGCTGGTGGACCACGTAGAGCCATTTTGAAAGGCCAGAGTATGCGTGAATGGAGGATACTTTTCCTTAATTTTAGGAGGTGCTAACTTTTAGATAATTTGCTGTTTTAGCTATTCTCAGAAAGAGAAAAGTGAATTGCTCTGATTAATCTTCGTCTTGGGATGTTGTCCGCTTGTTCACTTTTTAGTGGGCTGTATGTTTTACACTCTCTCTCTCTCCCCAAAGGAACAATTTCATTAGCAGTATCAAGGCTGAGGAACAGAGAGGATGTAATATACACTGTCACATCTGATGCAGTGAGGGGACAGCCAGGTAGAGAATCCTGCGTTTCGTGGCAGCCAGTGCATGTGGGGAGGTGAGATTAGTCTCTAAAGAGAAGAAGTACTTTTTGTCCTTAGGAGGCAGAGTTAAAAACCGTGAAGAGAATTCCTAAAAATATTTCTGCCTTCCTAAAACACTGAAGAAGTTCTTCAGTGCCACAAAGAGGAAACTTCTGTTGTGACCTGGATTAAAAGAGAGAATTTTGAGGAGCAAAAGTATAATGGTTTGAGCACATTGTCCGTGAGTCTCTCATTCAGGGTCATTATAATTTGAGGCATCTCTCCTGCACACCCTACATTTTCCCCCAGCCAGCTCCCATCTCCAGCTCCCAGTTCACCTGCGGCTTCATTGTGGAGCCACCAGTATTCATAGTCAGCTGCCAGTCACAGATGGAAATAACAACAGTCTAAGTAAAATATTGTGCTCATTTCTCTGCATCCAAGAAGCTGGATGTACGCAACCTAGAGCTGATCTGAGAACACCGTAAAAAACCCTTTCTCTCTGTGTTTGTGCCACATCTCTATACTGGCTCTAGGCGCAAGATTACCTCCTCGCTAAAGATGACTGCTGGGGCTCCAGCCACCATGTTTACATTCTAAGTTGTAGGAGGACAGTAAGGGAGTGGGGCACCCTCACCTTGCGTCTGAGTCTATTCTATTTAGGCACCCTCCCTGGAAGTTCCATTTTATATTGCTGTCTTCATGGCCGTGGTCCAAATCGAGTGCTCTTACACCTGGCAGCCTGCAGTCTTTGCTGGGCACACTCACTTCTCATGAACTCGGGCTTGTTCCTGAAGAAGACAACAGGGAGTGGGCAGTGGGTTGTAGTAGCTGTGTTGAGCACACCCAGACTGCACTCAGAGCTGGGCAGCTTGCCTCCAGTGAGCCTCAGTTTCCTCATTTGTAAAATGACACACTAATGGATTAACCAGCCACATGGAGTTGTTGGTGGGCCGAGGGCTCGCCTTGGAGGAACAGCGCAGAGCCTGGCACTGTCTCATCCCAGAAGCAGCTGCTCACTATATTTACCGAAGCTGCATCCTTTGGGGCCCGTGGAAATGGGTCGGAGTCTAAATGAGGTGTTATGTAGTTAGCTGACTGGATAGGCAAATGGACCATAATAAAAAGATCCCGTTTCTTTGATTTGTTTTCATAAGAAAAAGCAAAGAAGCCAGAAATGCCTGCAAAGTAAGTTACGTCACTTGGTTTACTTAGAGCAAGGCCGACAGGGATGATTTTCCTGCTCCAGTCCAGTGATGTCCCTGCTGGAGGTGGCACTGGCCTCTCCTGTGCACACAGGCTGGCAGCACTCTGAAATCAGAGTGGGGCTGCCGGGCTGGTGCGTTGGGGCATAGGCTGGCTTGCTTCCTCCCTCTTTCTGGGTCTCCCAGGGTCCAGCCGTGGTGGGTGAAGACATCACTTCTGAGGGTGCTGACCCCTGACCCTGGTGACACCCCCTGCGCCCCCCACCTCCCCCCATGTGCTGTGAGGGCCGGGAGTCCCATGGCATGGCGTTTCCAGGGTGAATCCAGACCTCTAACTTGTCTTTGTCTTTAATCTCTCCCCTTTAACCCGGTGTGTCGTCCTGCCCCCCACCTTGAGAACTCCTTGGGACCCACTACAGCACTCACATCTTCTGTAGTTCTGTACAAGTGGTGAGCAGGGACAGCCCTTCCTGGGCCCAGCTGCTCGTTTCTCATTTCTCCTTTTCCAGGCCTGATCCCAGCCGGGCTGCCGCCTGCGCCTTGCCTTTTCCTGGGCTGGTGTGACAGCCTTGGAGCAGACCCTGTAAGGAGATTCTGGCTCGGGCCCGTTCCTGGAGCTCGGCTGTGCAGGCATCTCTTTCACAGAGGCCTCTGTGAGGGCGCTCAGTAGGCGTGGGGCGGGGGCTCGAACCAGGTATCCGGGGGAACATGGGGGACCCCAGGTTCTCAAAAGAAGGTGCTCACTCTTGGCCTCTGGGCAGGAATCCCCAGTCAGATTGCTCAGAGCTCAGGATGCCCAGGTAATGATTCCAAAACACCTTGGTGTCTCTGGGCTGGGTGTCTGTGAGCCTGTGGCCCTGCTGTTTGTACCTTGCCTTCTGGGGGCCACTGTTAGCGTCCCCACTTATGAGCTGAGAGCACTGTCATCCAGACAGGTGAAAAATCTTTGAAACCCTTGCTCCAAACGAGTGAGCAGCAGGGCTGGGATTCCAGGGGTGTGCGATGGCTGAGCAGGGCCTCTCCTACTCAGACAGCTGAGTCCAGTGATACAGCCCTGGCTCCAGCATGGCCTCTTGGTAACTGCGCAGCTCTGCATAAATGGCCAAACCTCTCTGAGGCTCATGTCCTGGCGCGTGAGATGGTTGAATGAGCTGAGGCTGAGGCAGGGCAGACGGCCTTCTCACAGGAGGCCCTAGTGCCGAGGCCGCATGCGTGCTGGGCTCAGTGCTTCCTTTCTCCAGTCTTAGGGGTGTTGTGACATGCACCCCCCTTGTCTAATTGGGCAGAGATTTGGTCTTGATCCTGAGTCATCTCTAGTGGCAGGTGGGCGTGGGTCCCTGGGCTAGAGGATTCCTGTGGATTCCTGGCATGGGGCAACCCTTGGCTTCCCCTACACCCTGCCTGGGCAGTGTTTTTTTGCAGACCCTGCCAAGTAGAAATATGTTATTTACAGTATTTTGACAGGATTTTCAAAAGCCTGGATGGAAAAGGATGCCTTTGGGGCTGAGCTAATGACCTGGAGTGTGGCCTGGTGGAGAGGCACCCAGTGGGCACCCCTGACTGAGTATTCTGGACTTGCACTTACTTCACTGGAGATGGGGGTGTGCCCCAAGCCAGCTCTGGGCCCTCATCCTCCTCATTTTGTCATCTGAGGCCTCAGTGCCATCGCTTGCCCAATGGGGGCAAGAGCCCCTGCCCTCCTAGAATGTCCTGGGGGAAATGAGACATCCTAGTGTGTGATAAAGCCATGCCTTGCTTGACCTTGGCTATGAACCTGTCTGTCCCAGGGGACAGCCCAGGGACCCCCATCCACCCCAGCCCAGCCGAGACCAGCAGTTTTACTGCCTCCAGAAGTGCGGAGCTGCATGGGACCAGGGTTCCTGCACCTTCCTCCCTGGGACTCTCCGACCCTCCCGGAGGGCTTTGCAAGAAGGCCTAGAAGACCCGCCACTGTGGCTGTTAGGGGCAGCTCGGAGATGCCAGAGTCCCTCACAAGTGCCCTTCGAGCGCTTTCGGGGCAGCGGAATGTGCTTGTCCGTAGTTTAAGGAAGCTCTTCTCCTGAAATGTGCTCCCCACAGACACACTCAGCACATCTTAGTGTTTCCGCTGTTGTTAAATGTTCTACTTAGGCTTGTTTCCTTCTGGCCACATGACATCTCCCTGGGGCCGAGTTACTGGGTCCTCTCGGTGGGCACTGACGTGACGCTTTCGTCCCTGGACTGTGCATCGGGTTGTGATGGGCAGCTGACAGAGTCGGGGCACGTCTGGCAATTTCTTAGGACGATGGCAATAGTAAATTACATGTGTTTTTGGCAGTTAATACGTACTTCTTAGAAAGAGACTCCACACAGCAGGGGTGGCAGTTTGGAGTTCGTCCTTCTGGACTTCCCGATGCCCCCAGGGGCTTCTATGAGGTGTCCGCTTCGTCCCTCCTTTTCTCTCCCCCACGCAGGCCCCGCTCCCTGCCCAGTGCTGCTGGGGCACCCTGTGTGCGCCTGGCCCGGGAAGGGGCAGGTGCGTGTGGCTGGCGCCGCGGTGGCCGGTCCCCAGCCCCGCTTGTCCGGTGCTGCAGGCTGCTTCTCCAGGCACTCGGTCACCCCTCGTGGGCCTTCCCATGTCAGCGCTCTGCTCCTCTTTGCAGAGCCGAGGGCGGAGGTCAGACTAGTCAGAGGCCGGAGAGCCCCCGCAGCTCCCCCCGCAGCGAGCAGCGCGGGGCCGGCCTCCCTCCCGGGCCTGGCCGCTGGGTGAGTCAGGGCAGCCTCCGGGCCAGCTCCGCTCCCAAAGGGCTTCGGTGACCAGCCTCCGAGGTTGAGAAGACAAGTAAGAGAGGTCAAAGCACTTGCTAGGAAGCCTGGCCCTGAATGTGGTCCGGGGTTGTGGTTAGTAGTATGCGAGGGTCCTCCTGCCCCTCAGCTGCTGGTTTGCGTCGGGGAACTGAGGCTAGAAAGCTGTTTCTGAAAAGAAGAGAATACCAGCTGGCCCATCAGATTTTCCTCCCGGGGCCAAGGGTCAGGTGCAGCTCATGTGGACGTGGGTCAGTGAGGGCGAGCCTCCTGACCCCCTGACAGTGGACCAGGTGCTTGTCACTGCTGAGCCTGTGTTCCCCAGCTTTCCTGGACAGTTTTACTTTTGCTCGTACCCAGGACACCTCGGTGAGGGGAACTACTTATTATTTCCCCATTTTTCAGATGAGGAAACTGGGGTGCAGGTGGCAGCCTTGTTTAAGTGACACAGCTAGGGTGACAGAGTGCGCGCGCCCCGGCCACTGTGCTCTTCGAACCCAGACGGGCTTGACTGCCACAGCCTGGGCTCTTTCCGCTCTGGCCACCAGCCCCAGCGCCAGCCGGACCTGGGTTCCCATCTGAACCTGTGTCCCTCTCGAATTCTCTGAGGCTGCCACACACCCAGCGGAGCAGCCCACCCGCCCGCTGGGCCCTGAGCCGGTGCCCACCCCGCTACCGCTGGGGCTCTGCTCTCATTCTGAGCCTGTCCCTCTCATCTTACTGGGGCTCCAACAGGAGGAGCCCCCACCCCGAAGGTTCTGGTGAGGTGACTTCAGTGTGGGGTGGTGCTTACAGAGGCATGGTCACAGAGAAGTGACCAGGTGGGGCGGGGGGTCCAAGAGCCTGTTGTGGGGAGAAGGGCGAGGCCTGGCATGGGACGTGTCCCAGGGAAGGGGAATAAATGCTCTGGCTCTTGCCTCCTGCCCTCGGACCTCCTGTGGGTGCCCCCCTGACCTCGCAGCTGGGATCCCAGGGTGCTGAATGATGTGGTCCTCAGAGGCTGGTTTCCTGGGTACAAAGCAGGTGGAGAGTGGGGGCCAGCAGGGAGTGACCATCACTGTTCCCCTGCTCTGTGACACTGGACCTCGGAAAAATCAGCAGTATGTGCTGTGTTCCTCAAGGTGCCATCCTGGACAGTCGTGAGGGGCCTTACGGTCCTTTATCTCTGCCAGACTCTGGCCCGGGCTCCTGGATGCCCTGTGGCTGTTGTCCCTTGGGCCCTTTTTCTGTCATCTGGTGGGTTGTGACTGATCTTGTGAGAGAGCTGACGCTCACGGGACTGGGGCCTAACAGGCAGGGCCCCTTGTAGCTTTTTTTTAAAGGAAAGGTGCAGGGAGGAATGAAGGTGAGTAGGCAGACAGTTGGGAAGAGAGAGGTGGAAGAAGCATTTTATTTTTTTAGTTCATCTGGTTGTTTCTTGACCCCAGGTCTTGAACGGGGACCTTGGGAATGTATGTGGACTGTGCCATGGTGAACTAAACCGCTCAGCCACCAGGGCACGCCCCTCTGTGCCTTCTGTCGCTGGATGCTATCCAGACTTCAGGGGCAGGCCCCTCTGCTGTCCCCCAGGACATCAATGACAAAGTCTCCACCCATCTGGTGCCCATGAGGGACAGATGATGCTGGAACCACAAAAAAGAGCAGAATGGTGGTCCCCACCTGCCTCAGTGGCCCCACCGGCCCCACCTGTGAGCTGGTGCCCAGAGCTGGGGACTCTGACCCTGTTGCAGCCCTGCCCCGCCCCCCCACCCGCAAGGACTGCTAGCATTGTTCGCTGGAAACTTAGCTTGTGGAGCTAGGAGTGCTGGAGATCATGCGCAGGTGTGCGGCTTCTGGCGTTCCTGAGTCTGTGACACCCACAGAGGGGTGTGGTGTCCTAGGGTCTGAGTGTATGACACCCACGGGAGAGGTGTGGCATTGAGCTTCAGGCCCTGCTGTGCCTGAGAAAGCCTCCCTCCTTCTCCGGCTCCTCTGTCCCCAGCTTCTTACCCTTTCGTCTTGCAGAGAGCCTGGTGGAGCTGTGCATTTGTGTTGGAGAGTCAGGATCTGGAGCCTCCTGTGCTCTTGTGGGGCGAAAGTGTGTGAATGTGCTGATCCCTTTGAAGCGAGCCCTTTGATGTTTGTAAACAGGGCAACTTTCTAGAGAATTCAGGCAGCTCCCCACCCCGGACCTCACGCAGCACAGCTGCGTGTGGCACGTGCACGCATGTCTGTCTCGTGTGCACCGTGGTTTCGGAGTCGGCTGACTGGGTTTGCAGCCTGTCTCTGCCCTTGGCCAGCTGTGTGACCTTAGGCAAGTCACTGTGCTACATACCTTATCGTAACCGGTCCTCCTCTTGCCCTGTGGTCCCTTTGGGGTCAGAGTGGGGACAGGTGCTTTACAAACTGTCAGGTGCCCGAGTGGTGAGCAGAAGTGCCCGTGTGCTCTCTGCTCTTGGCTTTATGGGCTCAGGAAACCTTCCCGGCAAGGCCTGGTTTTCTCCCCTGCGACATCATGCTCCAAAAATGCTCACATGCAGTTTATTTAACTTTAAATGGGGCAGATTCTGAAATGGGTTGTTTATTGTTCAAGTTCAGTTTTTAATTTCTCATAAATTCTCCACAAATTGCTGTAGTACATCTATATTTATTGAATCTGTCAGGGTTGTTTATGGCACCGAGGCCTGGGCTCCCATGTTTGTGGGCTGTTGCCGCAGCAACGTGGGTGTCCAAGGCTGCAGAGGCCTGCAGAAGGTTCTAGAAGAGCTGGTGCTCAGCAGTCAAGCGGGGCTGTGCATCGAGGGCTGGCCTGGGTTGGGTGAGCTGTTTAGGACTCAGGACTCCGTTCCAATCTAACCTTGGCTCTCTTTCCTTGGGGCCCTGCTCAGTCTTCTGTTTTTGCCCTGGGAACCTGCGCCACCCACTATGGGAAAGGCCTGCCGGTGGGGCCTGCAGCTCAGCCAGACAGCAGGTGCCTCCCCCTGCACCTGTCACCGGATAACCTTTCTTGGACACCCCCAAGCCCTGAGCCTAGGACCTCGACTGCTGGTTCTTTGTTCCCATCCTAATCAACTCCACCTCCTGCCTTCCCCTCTGCCTGCCAGGAGTGCACGTCACCTGGCAGCCCCCTCCTCTGGCCAGTCTCCAGTGCTGCATGCCAATCTCTTGCTCTGTCTGTCGGCCTTTTCTCCAGGGAACTGAAGGCAGCTTGGCGGACAGAGGTAGCGCCTGAGACGCCACCCTGGGCAGCCCCAAAAGCTTCACCTGCCCAGCCCCACGCCTGCACGCCCACCTCCCTGACTGGGGCCCTGACTCCCTTGCTGTCTCCTGGGGGCTCAGCTTACAGCCCAAAGGCCCATCACCTGTAGATGAGGCCATGTCACATGCACACTGGACTGGGACCCTTTATAGCAGAGAGCATGCAGATACTGGGTGTGCCCACAGCTACGATGTCCAAAGAGCCAGAGCTGGAGGAGGGTTCCTACGCTGTTTGCGTGAAGGTCTTGAACAGGCAGAACTGCTCCGTGGGGAAGGAAGGCAGGCTAGTTACCTGTGGTGGTTACCTTTGGGGAAAGTGGTAATGCTGGAGGGGGACCCGAAGGGGCCTGCTGGTGGCCTGCAAACGTTCTCAGTTTTCATCTTGGGGAGCCATTTGAATATTCACCAAGCTGCTTGCTGAGGCTGATGCTCCCCCCAGTCCCTGGCCCCTGGTCTTGAACCCAGGTCCATGGTCTCCAGTCTGCACCTTAACTGCCAGAGCCACCGAGGGGGGCAGCATGCATTCATTCATTCATTTATAAACACTTTCCACAATCTTAAACCTATGTAATTTTAACAACATATAAAATTCTACGTGGGCACTCACTAGAGAGGTAGTGATATAGTGAAAATCCCGTGATACAGAATTAGGTATTTATGTTTTTTAAAAGCCTACGATACAGTGAAGCTGCTGTAAGTGAATTGCGATGTAGCAAGGGACAACTATTTTAAAAGGAAAGGTGCAGGCAGGAACAAAAGCAAGTAGTCAGACAGCAAGAGGGAGGAAGAAGCATTGTTTTTATTTTTATCTAGCTGTCGTTCATCTTGTCGTTGCCCCCAGCCCCAGGTCTTGAACCTGGGTTCTTGGGATATCTGTGGACTATGCCAGGCAGACTAACCCACTGAACCACCAAGGCTCACTGGAAGCAGCATTTTTAAGGAAGGAAAGAAGGAGGAAGAGGAGGAAGCACTTTTGTTTTTTCTGGATTTGTGTTCCTACCCCCATTCCTATCACAAAGCCGGGTCCCTGGGCTTTACATGGTCCACACCCTCAGCTGCTGGCTTAGTGCCTGAGCCACCAGAGTATAACTGGGTATCTGGTTTTCCCTTACTGGATCTTACGCTTCAGTAATGGTTTATGAAACATAAATAAAAGACAAAGGAAAAAAAGCCATGGAAGCAGCCACGTGCTGATTTTGGTCGTATGTGCTCTCAACTTCTCTGGAACAGTGGTTCTCAAGCAGCAGTGCCTGCTGCGACGGGGCGGCCCTCCTCCCGGGCAAGGCTCCCAGGACAGGTCCCCCAGGTGGGACACCAGCAGCCCCAGGGATTTCCTTCTTGCCCTCACGGGTCTGGAGCCTCTCTGTCCCTGCGGAGGACACAGTCTGCACCTGAGTCACGGCCCGGGGTCTGGCTCCACGCTGGCACTCCTGTGAACACCTGTGGAGTGAAGGGGCATCCAGTCCCAGGACTTCCAGCTTGCCTTTCTTTTAAACCATAATAGCTTTTTAAATGTAGTATTTATTGAGGGAGCTTCACTTTACGAATATCAAACCATGATGTACAGGCTCCCTATTCCTCATGTGATGGTGCTGAGGGAGAGGGTTCCCTCTTCTGCTCTGTTCTCGGACTCGGGCCTCCAAGCTAGAAAGGGCGGTGCCAGCAGGGGAGAAAACGTGTTTCAGGAGCTGACATCGGCTCCATCGGCCCCAGCGGCACCGGCCTGCGTCCAGCCACCTGCTGACTCTGCCGATGCCGTGTGCGCTCGCCTCCTGTCCCGCCTCCCAGCACCCTCTGTTTGCAGACAGGAACCGGAGGCCAGGGCTGGAGCACACGGTGACTCAGCGTCAGAACTCTGGTTGACTCCAGTGGGTGTCCCCCAGGCCTGCCTCCACCCAGGTGGATGTGGGGGAGGAAGTTAAAGCAGAGCGGGAAAGAATGAGTTGTCGGATGGGCTATGAGAAAGTGCATTGAGGAAAGCCCTCGCCCCTCCCACCCCTTCCCCACCCCATCTTCCCCTCCTTCCTCCTGATCTCGCCCCTTGTGGGCCCAGACGCGGGAGCCTGGCTGTGTTCTCTGCATCTGAGCAGCAGCCCAGCCCACAGCCCCCGAATGATGGTCAGCTGGGAGTGTGTGTGTGGACTTCATTATTTAGAGCCTTCTGGGTTCACAGCAGAGTTAAGCAGGTGCAGAGTTCCCGTGTAAGCCCTGTTTCCCCAACCCCCCACCCCTGCCAGTGGTGCCTCTGTTACAGTCAGTGAACCAACAGGCACGCCATCACCCCACGTCCATACCTTCCACTAGGGTCCAATAGCTGTGGGACATTCAGGTTTGACAAACAGTGACTTAGAGTATTGTGTCATAGCGTTCAGTTGTCATATCAGGTAGTTTCACTGCCTGGAAACCCTTTGTGCTCCTGGTATTCCTTTTAAAGCACTTGAAATACAGACATTAATCAAGATTTGAGCTTTGCCTTACATTAGTGTCCCGGCGTAGGGGGCGGGGGGGTCAGGGTGAGGCTCACGCGGTAAAAACCACAGTTCTCAAACATCAGTGTCTCCGCCATCCCCAGGAGCGCATCTGTGTGGCCGGCCTCACGGTGGGGTCTGAACCCCAGCTCTCTGAGGGTGAAGGCCTGCGTCTCCACCGAGGCTCCTGGTGGCATTGAGGCTGCTGGTGTAAGGGCCCCATTGGAGAAGATGATGCAGACAAAGCTCTGTTGATCCCTCAGAGCCTGGGGGCAACTCTGAGATTGCTCCCTGCTGTCAACTCCAGGCGGGGCTGGACTGTGCATCTGTCTGCCACTTCCCTGGTGCCTGAGTCTGGGTTTGGAGGGGCAGGGGTGCTAAAGTAGGTCGGTGCTGACTGCAGAGTGGGCCAGGGTGGGTGCCTTGGTGCCGAGGCCAGAAGAGTCCTCGCTCTCAGGTGTCTCTGGGTCCCCGACACTCCCATCAGGACAGATGCGGCCCCGAGGTAGGGACAGCTCAGAGCACGATGCCCTGGGTGGGGGTGTCAGCCACATGTGACGCAAGCTCAGGCAGCAGCGTCTGAAGACCCTGAGGGGAGAAGCAGACCCCCTGGATCTAGATCCCAGGAGTATGTGATAAAGACCTTCACTAGAAACTAAGTCTGCTTTGCTTGGTCTCAGAAAACCCACAAGGAAATCATGGAACTACAGCTAGCTTCTGGGAGTGGTTTCTCCAGCACTTGAGAAAGGCCCTCCTGTAAACCCCTAGGCCCCCCTTCGGGCTGTAGGGATGAGTGAACGCCCTGTCTGGCCTGCCCAGAGACTTCGGGGCACACGGCTGCTGGTGGGCAGAGCTGGGATTGGGCCCGGGGCGCGGTCCTCCCTGGCCCTGTGGAACCCTAGGTGGAGATGAGAGCTCCTCCCGAACCAGCTGAGACTGCTGGAGGGGACGTGAAACCCTGGCTCCCAGGAGTGCGAAGTGCTAGAATTTCTCATGCTAGAGTTGTTTTTGAAACAGGTGGCTGTTCTTGAACTTTCTGAGCCACGAGGCATAGAAATAGCCGCCCACCCCTATTTGTTGCTGCTGCAGGCCGCTGGGTTCCTCAGCTTTCAGCTGCAAAGGCTTGTGCTCCCTGCCCTTCCACTGCCCACGCCGAGCGATCTGGCGACGTCCTACTCTTGGGAGAAGGATTGGCAAGAGGACAGTGCAGTCACTTTCAAACCACCCTTGAAGAACCTGGGCACCCTTGGTGCCTTTTTGGGGATGACTTGGCATGCCCCAGTGTGTCCCGTCACCACAGCGATGCCCCTCGTCTTGACTTGTTTTGATTCCCCAGGTTAGAAACCACTGGGCTGAGGGCGGCCGCAGAGCCGGGCACTGGGACCTCCCAGGATGGGGTCACGGAGGCCGTGTGTGCGCAGCCCTGCTGGGCTGAGGGCTGAGTTTGTGGCAGGGCTTCCTGGCCCTCAGGGAGTCTGCCCCTCCACTTGGTGATCATCTGTCACTGTCACTCCCTCCGTGGCCGAGCCCGGGGGTGGTTGACCAAACTTCCCAGTCCTCGTGGAGCTTCCACTCAGTGGGAAGACAGTCTGCCTGTGTAGACTGAAACTCTTCTAGCTCCTTCTGGACACTGCTAGCAAAGCGCAGCCCTTTAACCTTTAATTTCCTTTTTGCTGTGGGGTCAGCACCACACGCTTCCTCGAGGGCCTCGCGTCCCCTACTGGACACGGCCCTTCGTGGTGGGCTGGCTCCCCAGGTGTCTCACGACCCCCCCACTCCGTCTGTCAAGATTAACTTGACAAGCTTCTCTGTGTCCAGAGCTGTGCTCAGCGTCCTTCCCGAGTGGGTGAGGGGAATTGAAGGGGACATTCATTCATGCGGGGAGGGCAGAGGGCCGAGGTGGGACCTGGAAGCATGGGTGGTGCTTTCAAAGGCTGGGTGCTTGGCTGCAGGCTTTCAGAGCTGCAGGAGCCCCCACGGCGACCCACCCCTGACCCCTTGCAGAGGCCGGGACCATAGTTACAGTGTGAGTCTCTTGAAGTGCCCTCTGGAATGCGTGTGCTCAGCAGCGAAGGGCCCGTGTGCAGGACAGGCCTGGCGGCTTCAGCGCCCGCGGGACCAGGAGTGTCTGCCTCTCACCCCTGCTGCAGGGTGTGGTTGAGACAAGCGTGGCCGCATCCTGTCCGCTCATGGCTCCTGAAGACAAGACTTCAACAAGTGGAGCTCTGTTGTGCTCTCTCAGGTGGGCAGCGCACATGGGAGGACCAACATGGCCACTCAGCTGTCTTTACAACGTGCCTCCTGGGGCCCCGGTGTGACCCGGCTCCTGTGTAAACTCGCAGCCAGTTTGCTTCTATTTAAGGCAGTGATTTCCTCCTGCGGCTCCGCTCTGCCCCAGGAAGGCTGATCCTCACGTGCCCTTTGTACCGGGTGAAGCGTGCATCCCTGCAGGGGTTTACCCAGCCCCCACACTCTGTGCTCGCCGTGGTCTGTAACCAAGTCACCACCGCCTCTCCCTCTGCTTCTCTCCTGTCCTCTTGGGTCACCATGATGAAGACAGTGCCCTGGCCTCCCACCCGGCAGCCATCCAGAAAGAGCCTGCTGTCCTTCCAGCCCATGTCAGTTTCTGGGACCTGTTGATTCTCCCTTCAGATGTCTCCTCGGTCCCTCTGCCGCCTGCCATTGCCACACCCGCCCGATGTCCTTGCCTTCTGGCCCTGCCCCACCCCATGGTCTTCCACGCAGAATATCTGACTTAGGTGCAACCTTTGAGATTGTTTTCCCTGCCCTTCCCAGCTTTGTCTGCCACACCCATGCGGACACCTACAATGCAGACTGCTACCCCATCTCTGGCCTCCGCACATGCCCTTCATGTCACCTTGCACACCCTCTCTCCGCCTTCAGACACTGGGCTGTGCCACTTCCGAGGGAGCCCGTCCCCATTCCCCTTCACCCCACCTGTCTGAGGAAATAACTTGCTGAGTGAGGTGTTTATGGCTGGTATCCAGGCTCCTCCCTCTTCCTCTGGGTGCTCCGCCTTCTGCAGTTACCTTTCTCTCCCCTCAGCCTCATTTCATTCCCTAGTAAAGAACCTGGGTTGTGGGAGGCCCTGGAGAAGTCATCCTTGTGTATTTGTTGACTTTGCCCAAGGTCATTCTCTAAGCCACCGAAGTGTTCTTTTAGGACTTTGAAGGGGTGCATGGACACCATTATTCTTTGGTACCTGGGAGCTGGCTTTCCCAGCACATCTTTGCTCTCCATCTTCCCTGCAGTCCCTGCTTTGCTGCAGGTGGCCTTGGTGATTGACCTGGGCCTGATGAGCGAACACTGGTCCCTTTGCCAGAGACTCGCATCCCCAGCCTCCCTGGCAACTCGGGCATTCGTGTTGTAGAGTTCTGCCCTGTATGAGGTGAGGAGCTGTTCCCCCTTCCCAAAGCGCCACTTCTTGATTATTGCCCCTGATCCCTCCTTCCAGGTGCCCTCTGGGACAGGGCACCTGGAGCTGTGACAGCCCTTTTGGGATCACAAGGCGATAGTCATGAGGACTGCAGAGTCAGCATGGCAGAGTGAAAACTCCAAAGTGTCTGGGTTCCTGCTGGCACCAGGCTGCTCACACGTGCTGGAGGCCCACCTCCTTCCAAACGTTCTGCCCTTACGATCTAGGCCAGTTTTAATAGCATTTCTCACAGTCAAATACATCTCCACAAGTGTTCCGAGCGTGGCTGAACTGTTTTTGTTATCAAAGATCACGTGCACCTTTGGGATAAGGACTGGTCGTCACAGAAGCAAAACCTCGAAGGCTGAAGCACGACCAGAGGGAAGGCCATCAGAGCTCGGAGTGCCTTTTCTGTTGTGTTGCCAGTGCAGGTGCCCAAGGGGGCGGCTCCTGGGGTCACGTTCATTTGGACAGACCGAGTCATACCCCGTATGTGGTAGAGGCTTGTTAGGTGGCAAGCAGCAGATTTCAGCATGAAAGAAAAGACTCACAGAAAGGGGACTAAAGGGGACTGCTTGTCTCAGAAAGTCCAGAGGTAGGTGCAACAGGTTCCCAGCCACGAGGACTCACACTTATGCCATCAGGAGTACTTCTTCCCTCTCAAGCTTCGCAGGAAGGTGACACTGAGAAGGTGCGTGCAGTTGCCAGGAGCGCCGCCCTCTTCCCTTCGCAGCCTCGCAGGACGCGATCGGACTTCTTTGCCCCAAATTCCAGCAGAGGCCCCGGGCTGACTGCTGCTGGTTGGTCTCATTGTCCAGGTGGGGATACGTACCAGTTCGTCTTGCAGTTGCCATAATAGCAAAAGAGCAGACACGCAGGCTGGTTTCTCCAGGCCAGGAGCTGGGAATCGTTGCTTGCAGGACCATGCGCCCTCACTCCCTCCTGCCTCCAGCGTCTGGTGGCCCCCGAGTTCCTTGACTTCAGTCAGCACCACCCCGTTTGCACCTCTCCATGTGACCATCCGCCTTACGTCTATGTCTTCACATGGCTCTTTCCTCCCCTTACAAGAACACTAGTCATATTGGATCAGGGCTGCCCCCATGACCTCATCTCAGCCTGACACCATCTGCCAAGACCCTGTTCCCAAGTCAGGCCATGTTCACAGACACAGGGTAAGGACCTTAGCCTGTCTTTTGGGGACAGAAGTCAGCCCACAGCACCTCTTCTTGAGCCACTTTGATCTAGACAGTATGATCTGATTCCTCGGGCTTGAGTCCCATGCCCACCCTGAAAGTGAACAGGGTTCAGCTATCTGGAATTACCTGACTGAGAAGTCGGGGGTGGGGGGGAAGCCCTCTGAGGGGCTGGTCTTGAGGGCAGGTCATGGTGGCAAGAGAGGCAGAAGTGGTGGTGCTGCTTGTCTTGACGTGCCTGGCGGGCCCAAAGCCCTCAGTTTCCGAGGGCCACTGGTCGGATTCTTGTTTCTATGTTCAGCCCCACATCCGTCCTTTGACTTCAGGGTGGGAGCAGGTGTATCAGTTGGGAGGTAAATGGAGAGAGAGCAGCGCCACAGCAGAGAACCTTTGTGACTCACCTACCCTTGACTCACCTGGCCGAGCCCGTGGAGGGGCTGAAGCGAGGACTGAGTACAATGGCCTTGACGCCGGGTGGCCCCCGCCACCTCACCTGCCATGCCGATGTGGGGACGTGGCCCGCTAGGTCACTTAGTAATCAGGCTTTGACGCCAGCAGACACCCCCTGCTTTGGTTGATTGGTGAGTGTCTCAGCTTTGGGAGGCAACAATGGCATCATGGGGCCAAAGGCTGTTGGAGAGCGCAGCACCGTGGAGAATGGAAAAATACCTATTCCTCATTCTCTTTCCAGCTGACCACTCCCTTGGAGCTGTTTTTGTTTGCACCATTTCCCCCTAGTCCTCCCGCAGCCTGGAGCCGGCGCTCTCCGAGGTTCCGAGCCCAAACCTTCGTCCAGCCGTTTCACCACTTCCTCTGCAGCTCTTACTGTTTTTTATGCAAGAGACAGGGCTCACAGTTTTCTTTTATTAGAGCATATGGGTGTGTGTGGCACAGGGACTCATGTCAGAGTCCGGCAGACCCTGCATAGAACCTGGTGCCACTGCCCTGGGGCCCCGAGCCTTTGTGTCCGCCTCTGCAGAGTAGAAAACAGGACTAACCCATGACCCGCTGAATGCGTTTTCCTCTAAGTATGTCCCTATAGCCAGGTCTGTGCGTGTCCGAGACCCCGAGTCTAGCCCACAGAGTCTCTAAGGTGCGCTGATGGCCAGTGGGATAGTGAGGCCAGGATGCTCTGAGGGTTAAGACACAGGACTGGCGCTTTCAGGCCACAGAACAGGGCACACTGGAGGGTGGGGTGGTCACAGGTGCGAGGACCAGGAGTGACACGTCTAGTTGGCGGCGGTGGCTGTGGGAGGCGGTGAGCGTGAGTGCGAAAGGAAGCAGGAGGCAGAGTGGGGCCTCGTCCAGGCAGCGGGGAGCCTGGGGAAGGTCAGCGTGGGTGGGGAGCAGCTTCAGAAGGGCGCTCTGGTGGCCTGGCCCGGGTGGGATCACGTCTCAGCCAGCGCAAGGCTGGACTCGGAAACTAGTTTAGAAGCAATGAAAAGTCTGAACCGGAACCGAGGCTGTAAACATCGATTTAATTGTCTTACTGTCTCTTGTCCCCCAGATCTCTGATTTGCATGTTAAACCGGGTACTCTAGTGGTCTGAGTGCTGTAATTCCGCTGAGAGACACACCTGGCTTTCCCTCTAAGCCTCCCCCATTCAGCCATCTGTTAAGAGCCTTTGCTGGGGCTGCGCACGGCCCGCTGAGGTGTGCTTGGGGTCACTAGGGGAGATGAATTGGAAGGCCACACTGATCCTCATGACCCGCCCTGCGAGGACAGGGGAGTTCAGCGGTCAGTGCCCTGATTGGACAGGCTCGAAAGATTTGAGCCTGTCATGGCCCAGCACCTGTGCTCCTGCCTCTGGCGTTAAGGCCTGGTCAGGGTTCTCGGGGAGAGGCCAAAGGGCACAGGCCGATGTGCCTCTTGCCTGCGCCTCCTTAGTTTCGTGGCCAAACTGGCCCTGGCTCCTGCTCTGGCTGGGCCCTTGGAGTGGTCCCAGTTGGTCACTGTCACTCTATTTCCTTCTTTCTTCCTAACCAGTCTGCTGTCCTGGCAGAGAGGTGCCCCTCCTCCTACCCTGCTGCGCTGCGGCCCCCTGGGCCACCATCCCTTTCTTCTAAGATCCGAGATCCCCACGGGGTAGGATGGGCCATGTGGACTGCTTCAGTCGTCCCTCCAGAGGGGCCTGGGCCATCCAGTCTCAGGGTTTCCATCTGTCACTCGCCAGGGCCACGCAGATGGAGGAAGGTGGCTCATTGACACAGGTCTGGGCTTTGGGCTCTGTTTCACCGTGGACTTCCTCAGCAGGGAGTGGCATGACCTTCATCATGTTCCCCTTCCTTGTGGCCAGACCTCAGCTTCCCCATTTGTGCAGAGGGATTGGACCAGGTCACACACTGGTGACTTAGTGTCTGGCCTTCAAGTGACGTGCTTGACCCACACAGGACTTTTACATTCCTTCCTTTGATTAGTTGCTGGCATTTCAGCCAGTTGGTCACAGTCCCTGCCATTTCCTATTGCCCCACACCAGCTGCCTCTGCTCAGTCCCTTGCCCCTGGCCTTCCCCGGTGACAGCAGAGAGGAGAGAGCCAGGTGGACAGTGAAGAGCCAGATTCCAGAAGGCTGCAGGTTGGGGCCTTTGGGGAAGGGAAGAGGATTTCCGTTTGCTCAGATCTCAGGGTGGACATGGTGTCTGGATTGTGGACTTTGAGGTGGCAAATGCCTCAGGGATAAGGTTGAAACCAGAGCTCTAGGAACGTGTGGGTGCGGCTGTCAGGTGGACAGGGGTGCGCTATGGGAAGGGCCACGGACAGCTTTCTGTGGGTGCTGGGCAGGATGCCAGTCCTGCCGCAGATGCTGATGGGTCCAGAAGAGCTTGTCTTGGGCGTGAGCCCCTGTACCCTGATAATCTCAGTAACAGCACCCCCAGCCCCGGGGCTTAAAGATCTTGGTAACCGAGTCCCTTTAATTGGGCCGGGCCCCAGATAAGAACTAGCCCCCTGCAGCCAGGTCGGGGCTGCCCGAGGCCTGGGCGCACATTCCTGTCTAGTGTACTTTGTTCGAGTGGGCGGGTGGGGCTGCCTCCATGTGGAACCAGGAGGCCATTTTCTCGGCTCTCCAGACATGTGGAATTGCCTATTGGGAGCCCCGAAGGAAAGGTGGGTTGACCCTCTGCCTCTCTCGTATGTGACCCCAGGGAGCCTGCTGGCTTTCCCATCTCCTTCCCTGCTTTGTCTTCTGCTCCTTATCTGTTTTCTTGCCTCCAGAAACCACTTGGCCTGCCTTTTTACTTGCCTTCTTAGGGCGCCCTTCCTCTCCTGTCTGCATTCACAGGTGGATTTGAAGCCCGGCCTCTTTGCCGTGTGATCTTGGACATGTCATTTTAACCCTCTGGCCCCGACTTTACACCCATGAGCCCACCTGGCCTGGATGGTTAGTCCTGTGTCGTTTACACATCACGTCAGTTTGTAGGGAGAGCATCAGAACTTTAATTGTCTTCTCCTTGTCAGAGGCCCCTCGCCTTTTCTCTGCCCTCCGTTCTTGAGCCCCAGCCTCCGGGAGCGCCTGTGCCCCACACGCCCCAGGTCTTGCAGAAACGCAGACGAAATACAGGCTGAGGTGCAGAACTGTCTTCAAGCCCTGTGACGGATCAGCTCTGCCTGCCCTGCTCCCAGCCTGTCTGCGGTAAGGGGTTCTGATCCGCACTCTCAAAATGGGCATGATCACATCCTCCGGCAAGCCTTTGGCCAAGTGGCTGCATGTCAGGGGGTCTTGGGGACCTAAGAAAGTACCAGGCATTTTCCAGCACGCCCAGCATCGGGGCCCACCCCGGGCGCGGACGAAGCTGCCCGGCCAAGGAGAGAGGGCTGCTTCTGTTCTTGGCAGTGCATTTCACTCCCACGCGGCAGTGTTCATCCCGTGACTGGGGCCAGAGCTGGGACACAGCGTGGAAAGAATAGTGAGACGGTCCACGTCCTGGGTCTGTTACAGTGACCCCGGCATTGAGCATTCACTGTCTGTACCTCAGACAGCTCATCTCCTGATCCCAAAGGAAGGACCCGTATTGCACCCACTGTGCTGGTGTCCCTGTCCCTGGGGGTGGTGGTCCTGCAGAAGCGCCATCGCTGCTGCTGTCATCTTGTAGGACACACATGGTATTAGACACAAGGGTTTCTGTGTGAGGTTTCTGGGGTTCCCAGTATCTGAGCCTCCCATTACAGTCGACTCTTCCACCTGGGTCGTGGAGGTCAGACAGGAAGGGCCTTGCTCTCCTCCGTCCTGCACATGGACATAGCCACATGCTGGGTGTGGCTCATGCCTGGGGACTGTTCCAGCCCCACAGCTGACCCTGTGTTTGGAAAGCAGGGAGCTGCGTGGTGGATCCCCGCGGTGGGTGCCCAACAGGACAAGGAGTGTTGGTGCTGGGCTGGGGCTGGGTGGCAGGGCCTCAGCTGACAGGCCTGTGCTCCTGGCTGCAGCCTCCCTTGCTAGGGTCCGGTGTCTGGGTTTGGCCTTCCCACTTCCTGTGTCCTCTGAGCTGCGCAATGGCCTTTGAGTGTGGCCCTTTTCTGCTCATGCCAGCCTAGGGCAGTTCCAGAGCTCACTGTTTCTATGAGAGCACGGAGGATTCCTGTCCTGCCTGCAAGGGAAGGTCCAGGAAGACTTCTTGGAGGAGGGGGCATTCACAGGGGACTGTTGGGGTCAAAAGCCTGGAAGAAGAGGTTGTGGACAGGGTTTGGAAAAAGTGCGACTGCGATGGGGAATATGGACTCTAGTTTTGCAGGAGATTGCTTAGCTCATTTGGTCCCCGCCTCTCTCAGTCCCTCACTCAGAGATGATCAGGTAAACCTTCCTGGCTCACTCTAATCCGAAGCCCTGCCACTTGCCAGAGCAGCCTGGTCCTGGCCTCTAAGCTTCTTTGAATCTCTTTTGTCTTCAGTAAAATACAAAGGACACTAGTGCCAACCTGGCAGGGCCTTTGTGAAGAGCGCAGAGTTGAAGACAATTTGGTGAGCGTGGGGACTTCGGAGTGTAGGTGGCTCTGCCCCAAAGCATGCAAATGGCGATGGCAAGAAAGCCCAAGGCAGGCCCAGACATGGTGCAGCCTCCGACACCTGCCCAGGATTAGGTTCACAGCAGTGGTGCCGCCTGCCTCCAGCTCTTTATTGATTGGAGTGTGTATGCATTTATAGAGCTTCTGCTCTGAGCTCAGAGCAGCACGAGGCCGTCGAACCTCTTTTCGGAGGCAGATCACTTTTAGCAGGAAGAAGGTGACCTTGGAGAGGTTACGTCACTCACTCCCGTTCCCCATGCCACCTAGCCAGTGGGCTAGGATTTTGCTTCCAAGTTTGGCTGCTCACACTCCATCCGGTCCCCCAGAGGGGGCAGGCTTGGGGAGAGACTGGTGCACTGGGGTGGACGCAGAGCTGGCAGGGAAGGCTGGAGACCGGACAGCTAGCCGGGGAGGGAAGGAACCAGCTCCTGAGGCCGGAACCAGCCTTGAGGTTTGCTGTTCTCAGGGAAACTGACCCGGGCAGAGCTGCATGACGGGACCCAGAGGGCTGCCCTCCAGTCCTTGCACCATAGAGCCCTCGGGCAGGAGCCCCGCTCGTGAGCCGGCCACCATGTACAGGGCTCGCTCCTCTGCTCTCTCACACAGGCCCTCCACGCTCAGGTCTGTGAAGTGGGAGGGAAGCCACCATCATTCTGTCCTCCCGGGGAGCGTGAGAGCCGGGCAGATTTATGAGTGTGTAGCCGACCGAGGGCAGTTTTACCCAGAAGACAAATGTTGCCTGAGTCAATAGCAGCTGCACTGGGCCACCTTCCGGGAATCTGCCCTGGGGGGTGAGGTACCTCCCGGCAGGGTCGGGGGGCCTGGGAACCTCATCCCGAGTTTGGGGACCCGGTGTCTGTGGAGCAAAGCGCCCTCCAGAGGAGGCGCTGGAGGTGGGGCTGGCAACAGCACCCCTTTCAACCCCCGACACTGGGTCATCTCTGCTGGGGATGGCCAGAGGGCAGGGTCAGCTCTGGGGTCTCCATCCTGGAGGGAGGGAGCCTGCGTTGGTGGTGACTGAAGTCCAGCAGGATTCAGTGGTCTCTTGGGTACTGTCTGCAGGCCTGACCCCAAGTGCTGTGGATCATGAGACACCGGCTGAGTGAAGGGGAGGGCTCTCCCAGAAGTCAATTGGGATTACTGTCTGCAAAATGAGGAGATGGGGGCGCAGGGCATTTCTGGGGAGTGAGGAGTCTTACTGGCAGGTGCGTGGAGTGAAGGGGGTAGAGTGAAGGGGACGGGAGTTGAAGGCAGGTTGGGGTGCCCCTCCAGGTGTGCGCCTGGGGGGCTGAGGTGGACTTGCAAGGCAGCGCCCCCTGCTGGGGGAGGCAGTCAGTGGCAGTAGTATGGGGAGCTCACCCCAAAACTTGGGGCACATCTTTTGGGCACTCATTTCAGAGAGGAATCGAGCAAGAACACGGTCACAGGTTAGCAAACACCTTGTTTCCAGAAGCAGGGGTTTCCACAGCCTGAGTTTTATGTTGTTACTTGGAGTTTCCCTCTTGGTCTTCAGAAAAGTGGCTTTCCAGGTTTAAACATAGATCCCACTTTCCTTCACCTTTTCTTAAAGAGGATATAGGGGCCATTAAATGCTTTTTTCTGTGTTGTTGATAATTCTCCAACCAAACGGTAAATGGTAGGGAGTTGGCCAAGTAAGTTGTGCTTTATTGATCTTTAAATGACTTGTTGGAAAACTACATTATGCCACAGGGAGATGCTCATTAGAGCCTGTTTAATTAGAGGGTCGGAGCCAAATCTGTATGTAGTAGGATTCCCAGTTTAGGAAAACTAGGTCTAAGAAATGAAGGGATGCGGAGCCAAATTGGGTTCGTTATGAGGTCAAGGAGGAATCGCCTGGTGTGAATAAGTAACTGGGAATTTAAACACTTCTCATAATGGATCTATGCTGATTTGATCAGGACTTCTTTTCAAGCTGAGTTACTTCCTAGTTGGCTGACTCCACAGTCTGCTCTGGGGTGGGCTCCGGGCCCCACCAGGGCTGTGGGTGCTGTGTGGTGATGCTCTGTTGGGCTTTCATGCTGCCCCCCGTGGAAGCCAGGGGGTGTCCCAACCCCACCGTCTCTAGCTGGGTGTTCTTGAGTCCTGTTCTTGAGTCCTGCGCCCAGCTCCCCTGGAGGGAGCTGCTGCCAGGTTTGGGTGCTCTGTGCTGGGGTCCGTGCTGGGGCCTGATGGAAGCTGGGCTGGGCCTTCCCCTCTGTTACTGTCTCTTGTTTCTTTTCTTTTTTTTTAAAAGGAAAGGTGCAGGCTGAAATGAAGGTGGGTAGAAAGTCAGGAGAAGAGAGGAGCATCTTTATTTTTTTATTTAGTTATTCATACTAGTTTGAACCCGGAACTCAAACCCAGGGGTATGTGGCCTGCACCGTTTGGAAGTGATTGACCTTAACCGCTGCTCTACCAGGGCGTACCTCTTTTCTTTTTAAGGGAAGGTGCAGGCAGGAATGAAGGTGAGTAGGCAGGAAGAGAAAGGAGGAGGAAGTGTTTCTCTTTGTTTCATTGTTCGGGCCAGGGATGTGAATCTGGGTCCTTGGGATGTATGTGGATTGTGCTCGACCAGAGGCGGCACTTAACCGCTACTCCACCAGGATGCACCCATCTGGTTTTTTCATTGATAGTGACACCCAACTTCATGTTTCTTGAGATACCTTTATAATCCTTGCCAAATTTAGAATGTTTGTTGGAAGTTGGTGTGAGTTCAACCCTTGGCCTTGGCTTTGAAAGGAAGACAATCTTCCTCTCCCTACCCATGCTAGCTGAGGTCACAGGGGGCTCTGGCCACCTTGTGAGGAGGTACGAGATGCCTTCCTGCCAGTACTGTCCAGCTGAGCATGTGGGGGACTTGGATGATGTGTAGTGGCTTTGTCCTGGGGTTCGGGTTGGCCGGGCGATTTGCTCAGGTCAGGGAGTCCTGTGAGCCCCAGGATTGGGATTGACCCTCCTGGATAAGCCCTGGAGCAGGGAACAGCCTGCTGGTTCAGCCTTGGCCCTGCCTGGCCTTGCCAGCTCCTCCTGATGAGGGGAGTCACTGCCCAAGAGAAGAGGAGCATTGTTGGGGGTAGGGAGA
Organism: Solenodon paradoxus; assembly: GCA_004363575.1. Classification (NCBI taxonomy): domain Eukaryota; kingdom Metazoa; phylum Chordata; class Mammalia; order Eulipotyphla; family Solenodontidae; genus Solenodon; species Solenodon paradoxus. The sequence goes on along the minus strand of RJWH01000627.1, from coordinate 85,349 downwards.
GGACAGCCGGGGCTGTGTCCCCAGGGAGACTCTGTTCTGTGGCTCTCCCAGCAACCCAGTGACCCAGTCTTGTGGTCTGCAGTCCTCTGCCCTGCAGGCATGCTTTTCTCCCTACACAGTTGTTTCAGCCGCCAGGCCCCCATCTCAGTGTCTCCTCACTCTGCACTCTGCTCCTAGGCTGTTTAGCATTTCCCAGCACCCCCCTGCCCCCCCATGGTACTGAGATGAGTGGAGAGAAGTAGCGTGGTTTTCTTGGTGTTGATCCCAGAGTGGAGAGAATGGGACCACTGTTCTGGGAGTTAGGTCTGAGTCTTGGGGAAGTAATTAGCGGAGCAGAGGGGAGAACCCCTGGCTGGCCAGGGTGGGCGGGGGTGCTGAGGCTTTGGGGGAGCAGTGAGAGGTAATGCCAGCAAACGGAAAAAGACTCTCAAGGGGCAGGTGAGTGTGTGCCCCGCCAGGACAGGGGCAGGTGAGTGTGTGCCCCGCCAGGACAGGGGCAGGTGAGTGTGTGCCCTGCCAGGACCGGGGCAGGTGAGTGTGTGCCCCGCCAGGACAGGGACAGCCCCGGACTCTGGCGCTGCGTCTGCCTCAGACCTGGCCTGTCCTCGTCACCGCAGGTTGCTCACGCTTGCGGTTCACGCCCCAGTGGATGATGTGGCCCTGGCTTAGCAGGTCATCGTGTGTCCAGTCACCAGCCACAGACATTCACTAAGCCCCCACCTCACACAGGTGCGAGGTCCAGGTGTGCAGATGTCCAGGAGACTAGGGTGGTCCCGGCCTTGAGGGGATTGGATGGGGGCAGGGACCCCACCCTAGCCTTGGTGGAGCCCACACCCTATTTCCATTCCTGGTGGAACGTTCTGGAAAGGCGCACAAATCAATGAGCACAAAGCTGTGGGCTGGGCAGAGAGACTGGAGCTGCCTTGTGAGCAGACCTGTGGGGTCTCCAGAAGAAGGAACATTTTCTGGATCAAAATCACAACGCTGAAGAACTTCTCTTGGTTCTGGTGAACACTATGGCTTTGCCTTTGGTTGCTGTGGGCTTTCTAGAACCTTCCTTCCAGCAGAGGGGGCAGTTGCCATAGGAACCACTGTCTGCTGCAGGCAGAAGTGACCTTGTTAATGGGGGCTTGGGCCGGGGGTTCGGTGTGGCCAGGGTGCTGAGAAGAGTACCGGGAGGCAGGTATCCGGCCAGGGGTCAGGAGGGGCCGCCTGTTTGCAGGGGTGCGACTTCGGTTGGGTGCTGGGGCCCTAGCATCAGAGCCCACTCTTTCCTCCCTCATCCTCGGCTTTGGAGACTGGCCACCAGCCAGCAGCGCTTCATCCCAAACCCTCAGAGGAACTGGTTCCTCCTGCTCTTCCCCTCCCAACATGGCTGCCCAGCTCTAGACCTTTCCCATGCTGCCCGAGCCCTCCTGTGGCCCCGTCTGTCCCTGCATGCACACGCGCCTGCTCCCCTCACGAGCCCTCCCTTTCTCCAGAGGCCATGGGACCTGAGACTCAAGACCCCCCAGCTCCTCTCCCTCCCTCACAGACGCTTCGCACACAGTGCTTCTTGTCTGACCGGAGCCTCTTCACGGAACTCAGTTCTGATCTTGCCCCTACACCTTGTTCCCCAGGCTCTCCACAACCCTGCACTCCTGCCTGCCTGGGGCGCCGCAGTGGGACCTTGCTAAAGGCACCTGCTGAGATAAGAACAAGGAACTGTGTGCTGGGCCAGCCTGCCGGTTGTCACACTGCTGTTTCCTCAGCCCTCTGTGCAGCTGCGCTCCACCCCATCAGCGTGACCCCGACATCGGCCTCTGTCCCCTGCCTTCCCCAGCCTTGTTCAGATGACCCAGTCCGCCTCTCACCTGTAAGCTGGCTGCAGTAACAAATGACAGAGTCACAGACTCTGAGTGCAGCTGGCAAATGCATTTGAATTTGCTGATTTGCTCTGGAGACCCTGGGAAAACCCCCAGCCTGGTTTCATTCCGATATCTGCTTAGAAAGCTGCACCTTTCACATATCTGCTCTCGTGGAGTCTCTCACCAGTGTCTGAGTCTCTCCCTGGTGTCTCTGAGTCTCTCCCTGGTGTCTCTTAATTCTTTCCCTGGTGCCTCTGAGTGTCTCCCCGGTGCCTCTGAGTGTCTCCCCGGTGCCTCTGAGTGTCTCCCCAGCGTCTCTGAGTCTCTCTGGTGTCTCTGAGTCTCTCCCTGGTGCCTGAGTCTCTCCCTGGTGCCTGAGTCTCTCCCTGGTGTCTCTTAATTCTTTCCCTGGTGCCTCTGAGTCTCTCCCCGGTGCCTCTGAGTCTCTCCCCAGTGTCTCTGAGTTTCTCCCCAGCATCTCAGAGTCTCCCCGGTGTCTCTCAGTATCTCCCCGGTGTCTCTCAGTGTCTCCCCGCCGTCTCTCAGTGTCTCCCCAGCATCTCTGAGTCTCTCTGGCGTCTCTGAGTCTCTCCCTGGTGCCTGAGTCTCTCCCTGGTGTCTCTCAGTCTTTCCCTGGTGCCTGAGTGTCTCCCCGGCGTCTCTGAGCTCAGGCCCTCCCAGCAGCTGTCACTGCAAGCGGACACTGACCAGGCCCACCCCAGAGAGAAGGGCTGGCTTTGCAACTCAGAGTAGCCGCCATAGCCATTATCACCTGTTGACCTGAGCTTAGAAGCAGCTGCCCAGAGCCGGGGTGTGCCCTACAGTCAGTGGAACGTGGTCTGTCTCCAGCGTGAGTCTTCTCCACTCACCACTGTGACAGCTGAGCCGGCCACATGGTCCTCCAAGACATCAGTAGTCAGAAGATATTCAAGGCCTCAAACTGCCCTTTCCTGGCATGATGGGATCCTTGGGGACTCTCTCCCCAACCTAGCTCAGAGTTGGGTTAGATGCATTTTTTAGAATATTTTCTGTGACTTGACTTTATTCTCTAGAATTTTCCTGGTTACACTGTCTCTCTTTTCAAGAAGGAAAAGTGCAAGTGGGAATGAAGGCAAGTAGGCAGGCAGAGAAGGGAGGAAGCATTTTATTTATTTAGTGGCTCTTCTGGGTCTCGCTCCACCTTCCATCCCTACCCTGGGGCATAAACCGAGAACTTGGGATGTACCTGGACTGAGTTTGGCCGGAGGTGGCGGACCCAACCACTCGCCCACCAGGGTGCGTCAAAGGGTACATCTCTTTATGGAACTCTTGTTGGTTCCCTTTGAAGAGACCCCTCCGGAAGTTAAATGAGTTGACAGAAGTGAGGTGTCAGCTCCACACCCACCCAGTGCCCTAGTGCCCAGATGCGTTCAGGAAGGGTTTAGCGGTCTACCCTTTGCCGACCTCCAGCTCGCCAGCCTTTTACAGCTCCTGAGAAGTCTGTGTTACCGACGCCCGTTTCATTTGACATGTCCCAGCACCTTTCCAAGCGATTTGAGTACTAAGCAGCTTTTTTCCATGGAATGTTTTAAAAAACTTTTTAATACTCCTTCATTAATATCATATCAAATATAGCTTGGAAACAGCCCCAAGGAATGTGCTCTTTGGACTAGAAATAAACGACTAAAGAAAGAGTTACTGCTTCAGGGCTTGAAAAATAATCTAATCTACACAGGCTCTATAGAAATTTGACTCAGAAGTTTTCCTCCCTTGTTGCATTGTTGAAGTGAATACACAGTTTATGTTTTTGGCTCAGAGAATTCTTAGCTGCTGTGGTGTGGGCTGCCACTTGACATTCTGGGAGGAACGGGGACATGAAAGACGTCTCGAGACGTTCCAGCAGCAGTAGGGCGGGTGGAGGAGAGGGATTACGGTTTGGGACCTGAAGGGAGATCCTGGCTGGGGTGGGCAGCTGTTCTCCTACTGAGAGTCCAGAGCAGGCCGGAGGCCTCAGAGAGTCTGGGGGCCCCCTTCGTGAAGATTAGACCCCAGGTTACAGACAGAGAAACGATGGCCCAGTGTCATATGGGGAGTCCTTGCCAGGCCTCTGACCTGGAGCCTCTGTTCTCCTCAAAGCATCATGAGTTTTGAAATTCTTACCAAGTCCCCTGTTCCATGGGGCCATGAAAGTGACCACTCATGAAGTGGCCCAGCCTAGGCTTTACCATCCTCAGAACTCTCTTCCCCTGGATGGTCCCAGGTCCTCATCATTCGGGACTTGGCTCAGACAGTGCTGCCCAGGGAGGCCGTGTGTTCCCCAGCTTGAACTGCTGGGGCAGCGCCCAGACTGGGAGCTTAAACACGTCAACTTTATTGGGGTTCTGGGCTGGAATCAGTGGGATCACGGTGTTGTTCTTTCTGAGGGCCTCGAGGAAGAAGACGCTCCATCCTCCCCCCGGCTTCCAGGCTGACAGAGATGTTTGGGGTCTTCGGCTTCTAGAGGCACCACCCTGGTCTCTGCCATCATCGCCTTATATGCACATCTGTGCCCAGATGACCTCTTTTCATGAGGACACTAGTCACACAGGAGCAGGGCCCTCCCTGCTCCAGTATGACCTCATACATCTACAATGACCCTATTTCCAAAGAAGGTCATATTCTGAGGTAATGGGGTCAGGACTTCAATATAATGTTTTGGGCAAGCAACCCATAATAGCCCCTCTCTGCCAGGTGCCCCCCACTCTCCCATCTTGCTCTGTACACTGATTTATTTGATGTTGTCAGACTACCTGACCATTTCCCTCCACTGGAGTACTGGGTCCTGAGAACAACGATCTTGGCAGTCTTCTTTCTTGCTTTTTCTTTGGTGCTTGAGTAATGCCAGGCAAAGATTATTCCTAGTGATTACTGTATGTATGTATGGATGGATGGATGGATGGATGGATGGATGGAATGGTGGATGGATGGATGGATTGTTGATGGATGGATGGAGGGATGATTGATGTAGGGATGGATGGATGATGGAGGGATGGATGCATGCGTGCATGCATGGATGGATGAATGATGGGTCCTTGGTTGCATGGATGATGGATAGATGCATGGATGACAGATGGATTTGTGGATGCATGAATGGATGGATAACTGGGTTGATGGATGCATGGTTGATGGATGGATGGATGGATGAATGATGGATACATGGGTGGATATGTGAATGACTGTCTATATGGATCATAGATGAATGGGTGGCCAATAATGAATGAATAGTTGAAAATAGCCCTGTGAGGCAGGTGCACTTAACCCCCTTACCACCGACATATATTGAGGTTTAGGGAAAAAAGGACACAATAAAGAGCAGTCTTTCATGTATGATTTGTGAAGCAATAGCAGTTTCTTTTCTTTAAATCTTAGAGAAAGAGCAGAAACAAGTCTTGTTATTATTGCATTCTTGATGTTTTGAGAGCTTGTCAAATGGGACACTTGTCACCTCATTTTATTTTTTCACATTCCAGTCAGTTTCTGCTGACGTTTGCCCTGTCTCTGTAGGTGCTGTTCTCTCACACTTGCTGTGTGAGGCTGACGGGGATGCAGCAGACAGGAAACAGCTTCCAGTTCACCGCCTGGAGGGAGGGTGGTGTCCAGGCCAGTCTGTGCTCCGTAGGATATCCTGAGACCTGCAGGGAGTGAGCAGCAGGGTCTGCGAGGGGTGATGCTGTTTAAATTCACCTGGCAGGGAGCTCAGCTGGGGGATCATACCTTGCCAAGACTCAAGTTTGTAGGTTCAGGACAGTCAGGTGACATGAGAGAAGCCTGTCTGCTGGGGACTGTATCTCCTTTCTGCGTCCATCCTGCATGTTCTTGGTTTTTCTCTGTGGCCCAGGTCGCCCATCACCTGTCTAGCCAGAGGTTCCAGGACCCCTTCCTTTGGTTGGTTGGTGAGAGTGGCTTACAGAACTTGGGTGGTTACTTACTGTCTCCTGGCTCATTGTAAAGTCGTGCTGCGGGGCGTGGGTGTGAGTGTCAGATGAGTGAGACGTGAAGGCCTGGGGAGTGGGGACGGTGCAGAGACTCCCCCAGCACCTCCACGGGGTCACCGGCTGGAAACGTCCCCAACCCCGCACTGTGGGGGCTTTTATGGAGGTTCCTCACGTAGACAGACCCGCCACTCAACCTGATTCCCTTCTGGCGGGTGCGGTGGGGTTGACAGCTCCAAGCTTCTAATCACTGCCTGGTCTGCCCGGTGGCCACAAGCCCGCCAGGCATTGCCTCTTAGAACCAAAGACGCTCCAGGAAATTCCAGGGGGTTATTATTTCACAACTGGACTCTGGCGGGGCCGGCTGAGAGTAGTGTGGAGCTCTGCTGGCTCGGGGGCTGCTCAGTCTCCTAGTCTGTGCTGGACTGAACGGGTGAATGTTTCAGCCAAGCCTGTGCTCAGGGCTGCAGTGGCCAGACTTCTCTCCAGATGAGGACTGAGGTTCGGAGAGGCAGTGACACGGGCCTGTCCCTACATCTGTCCACCCCGTCGCGGGCATTGCTTGCAGCCTTTTGAGCAGAGAAGTCAGCTCAGCCCCTCTGGGCTGCTCCGGGGGCTGCACACTCTCCTGGGCCCCGGGCCTCTGCAGGCAGAACATCTTTCATTTTGCAGCCAGAAAGGGTGAGCGGCCCCAGCAGGGTGTGGGCCAGTCTTCTGATGAGCCCCAGGGGCGGGTTTCTGATCTTACTGTGAGTGGTTGTGCGGGGGGAGCACGTGTGGAGCTTGGGAGAGCCTGAGGACCACGGCCCAGAGAACCTGCGGGGCCAGGGCCTCACTGTGCGTCTGTGTGGTGAGTGCGCCCCTGCTCTGCTTCCTTCCCCTACAAGGTCTCCTCCTGGGGATGGCATTCCACCGTCCAGCTGCTGTGGCATGCACCCCCAGTCCCGGGCTGGGCACACTGCCCGTCAGCCAGTGGTTCATAGCTCAGAAGCTGGGTCCCCTTGGGCCTAGAGTCCTTGACTGACTCTTCTGCTTCCACCTCCCGAGGTGCCAGCCAGGGGTCAGTGCTCAGGACAAGCTCTTTCTGTAGACATGGGCGCCTGGGGTGCCGAGGCATTTGGAAGGACAGATATGAGGAGAGGAACTCAGGGAAGCCCCATGGAGTTAGTCCGCAGTGTGTTTTCTGTTCCGTCAAGTGTTGGGTTGCATTTAGCGAACATTTGTCAAGGTCCCTGAGCTACTGTTCTAGGTCCTGGGGATGCCCGGCCCAGCCTTGCTGGTGGGACCCCACTCTCTTGTGGAGGAGTCAGGGTGCAGGCATGATTTCATAGCTAGAAATCATGGTGCAGCCCTGAGGGCTGTGCAGTTGGCTCTGCGGGCAGAAGTGAGGTGAGGGCGTCACTCAAGCTCCGTGTTTGTGGGGGCCTAAGCTGTGAGGTCTGGAAAAGGATTCCACTTTTGAGTTGGGAGCTGGAAAAAGCAGTAAGCGGTCCCCGCGTGGACAAGGGAATGTGTTTGCCTGTCTTTGGGGTGGGGGGGGCACATTCTAGGCCCAGGGGTCACTTGGGGTGCGTCTCTAGTGCAGGACCTGAGTAACGTGGCTTCGCTGTCACCTGGGTCTGCTTCTGCTTCTGGAGTGAACGGAAACTCTCCTTTGGGCCCTGAGACGAGGGTGGGCTGCCTGCCTGGTTCTCGGAGGTGCCCAGAAGAGCCTGGCGGGCGGGGATTTGTCCTGAGCACCAAGTGGTGTCCTGCATCTGCTGGACACCACTCTGTTCCCCGTCTCAAAACAGAATATTACAGTCCACAGGGATAGTGATAGTATTCTCATTTTACAAATGTGGAAACTGAGGCACAGAGCACTTATGTCAGTTGCTCTGCCCAGAGGCAGTGGCGCCTCCTCCTGTCTGGGTGGTGGGGATGTTGGGGAGTCAGAGCCTCGCTCGCTTGGACCCAGCTGGGCAGGATCGGTGGCTTCTTTCAGTTGTCAGAGCTGACTTCTGGGCCCTGGGGTGCAGGTCTTTGTTCTGTCCTCCCTGCCCAGCCAGCCTCCTGCCTTGGCCACTAAGGGAGACAGCGGGCTCTTGTGTTGTCTGAGCTTGAACTCCAAGCACCGCTCAGGCGGTGCCCGGCGTGGCTTGGAAGCATGGCACCCCAGCCACCCTCTGGCCATGGTGGGTGGCTCTTTATTGAGACGCCCTTGTGACCGGCTGAGAGGGACCCATTAGCCCCCTTCCGTGGAAGAGAACAAGTCCCTGGGAAAGTTCCCTTTTCTGGGGGCAGAGTGTGGTCAGAGGAACAAAATGACAACATTGAAATGGCTTCACTTCCACTTGAACCTGCATCCACCCTCCTGGGAAACCAAATCTCCGAGGTGTGTCCCACCCCTCCCTCCCGTGGCCCGGTCTCCTCTGAGGTGCCCCTTTCTGCTGTGTTCACCCCCCAGTGCCACCCCTGAGCCCCCGCCTCCCCACAGGTCCCTCTTCCGTGGCACCCCCCTCCAGGTCCCCCATGTCCCCAGGTCCCCAGCATCCTGCCAGTCTCCTATGGGGCTTCCAGAGCCTGTCTGAGCGCCTCCTCCTGAGGGGCAGCCCTGGAGACCTGTCTCTTTCCAGCCCCCAGGGAGAAACAGAAGTCACCAGAGACCGACCACTCAGGGCGACCCCTCTGGCCTTGGCCTCCACCAGGACCAGAACCCGCCTGGTGATATGTGTCCCCGGCTGCCATTCTCGTGAAAGGGTTTTACTGGCATGAAAATGCTTGGAAAATACACAAAGGCGGGTGGCCGGCTTCCAGAACTCAACTGTTTACCTTCAGTGGAGTGGCCTGGAACTCCAAGAGCTTATTTTCCAAACAGCCACGGTTGTCAGGTCCACAGGCCAGGGCATCTCCTGGGCCCCCCAGCTCCCTGTCGGGCCCCAGATTCTCCAGTTCGTGCCCCCTGTACAGGAGCCCCAGAAGCTCCCTCTGCAGACGCTGCGTGGTGGGGCCTGCAGAGCGACCCCGTGGCGCGCGGCCCATGCCTTCCGCTTGTCGTTCCCGGGCTGAAATCCTGTCCCGAGTGGCGCCTGTCGCAGTGGAGCCTTGGGCTGCGTGAAAGCGGGCTTGCGCCCATGGTCCCGGCTGCTTGCTGGCCGTCCTCGCCCCTCTCACTGGCCGCACCGCCCTCCTTCCTTTGGGTCGGTCAGTCTGACAGCGGGCTGGGTGGGAAAGCAGCAGATGCCACATGTGCACAGCAGGTCTGCAGTGTGGCCTGTGTTTAATCACAAGGAAACTGAGTCCCAGGAGACAACAAAGCTGGGTTGTACCAGGGACACCTGGCAGGGGCGAAGCCCAGATGTGGCCGTTTGACCTCTGTCCATGCCCAGCAGGGCCACCTCCAAGTGCGTGGCCTCGCTTGGCTGCCTTCCTTCCTGGGCTCTGGATGTCGTGGTCTGTGAAGGTGGGCCCGTCATCCCCACTCCTGGGCTTGTTCTGAGGACAAAGGTGCCCGTTCCTTCCTGGAGCCCCAGATGACATGGTCATCTTCTAGCTGCTCCTTTTTTGTTTTGTGTGCAGGCTAGTCTCCAGGGGAGGGAAGAGTTGACTTCATTGTTTTCTCTCTGTGCTGTCTGTGGGCTTTTGACTTTGTTTTAGATACGAGCACTCCATTAACATCTTTATTGGCAGACAGTTAGAAAGAGGACTTAAAGGCACCAGCAGGACACACGTCTGGTGGCCTGGCAGATACGTCCGCCGCAGTGCAGTCCACTTCCATCCCAAGGACCCAGGTTGGGGAACTGGAACCAGCGGCAGCGACCAAGATGAACAACTAAATAGATGAAATAAAGTGCTTCTTCCTCCTCTCTCTGCCTGCCTGCCTCCTCTTCACCTTCATACTTGCCTGCACCTGTCCCTTAAGAAAAATGCTGCCTGCAAGGAGTGCTGCTCACCCCGCAGGTTGAAACAGAAAAGACTTTAAATAAGGGAGCACGACCAGGTGTGGGCAGGCTTGACGGAGCCAATGAGAGGTGGTGGAGGTGACATCTGGTGTCCCGTTGTTCTAGTGCACCCTGGGAGCAGTCCCACATACATCCTGAGGCCCCCGGTTCAAGACTCAGGACTGTAGGAACAACCAGTGTGAACAACTAAATAAAAACGAAGTGATGTGTCCTGGCGAAGCAGCCGTTAGGCCCATCACTGCTGAGGGACACAGGTAACATACCCCTGGGTTTGAGTCCCAGGCCTGCAGGGAACAACCAGTGTGAACAACTAAGTAAAAACAAAGTGCTTCTTCCTTCTCACTCTTTTCCACCTGCTTGCATACTACTGCCATACTTCTGCCTGTCTTTCCTTAAAAAAAGATGCTTTTTCTGTCTTTCTCTTTTGCCTGCCTGCTCGTCTTCATTCCTGACTATACCTTTCCCTTAGAAAAACAAAAAAAGAGGAGGTGGGACCCCAAGAATGGTGAACTGTCCCCCTCCTCCAGCCAAGGGGATGGGCACGAGAGGCTCAGGAATATGCCATCTTTGGCTGGTGCCTCCAGGTGCCAGACTCAGGCCAGAAGCGGGGACAGGGTGAGTGTGCTTAGGGCTAACCTGCCTGGGGAGGGATGGGACTGGCTGACAAGCTCAGCTCAGACCTGGGTTTGTGCCCCAGTTCTGTGTCTTCTCATCCATGTGCCGAGGTGGTTTCAGGAGTCCTTCCCTGCCCTCAGGAAATCATCCTCCACCCGTCGCGTGGCGGGAAAATAAAGCGAAGTGAAGGCTCGGCCATCAGAGCACGGGGCTTGCCTGAGCCATCTCTGTAGTTGCAGCACCGTTTCTTTACCTATAACAGTCTTGCGGGAGCCCTCGTGGGGCGGCATGAAGGCCGGGCTGGTGGCCTTCTCTGGCCTCTGCTCAGGCCAGTTGGGGGGCGTCAGTCAGGTGCTGCGCTGACTCTGTGGGCTCCAGGGGCCCGGCCGCAGGTGGTGGTGGCCGTGTACCAGTGGCAGGTATCTGGCAGGGTGGGAAGCTGGTGTCAGGCAGCCCCGTTGCTGGTGGGTGCTGCCGTCTCAGGTCAGGCGGTGCCGGCTGCCTGGAAGCCCTGGCTCCCTGGGCCGCTCTTCCTTGCCCGCTCTCCTGAGAGAGTCACGGTGTGGAGCAGCGTCACCCCATCACAGGCTGCCTGTCACTTTGTCACCACACATGCCGATCTCAGCGTGACTTACAAACAGCTGGTCTCAAAGCAGTGACTCCTAGATCCGGGAAGATCAGAGCCGGGACGAGACTGCGCAGTTTCCTGAAGAGGACTTGCTTGCCTCTCAGTGTGCGTCTGGCTGTGTGACTTTGGTCTTTTGGCTTTGACCTCCGGAGGCCTGGTTTCCCTCCCTGAAAAGTTTAGGTTGTTGGCAGGTGCGATGCGTTTGGTAAATGCTCTCTCCGTAAGAGGATTTTACAGTGACACTCGCTTGACCTAGCTTGGCTGACATACATCCCGTTTTAAATGGGACTGTACTGATGGTTTTCCTTTTTCCCCGCGGGAGCCCTGAGCCTGGTCTGTCCAGGGGCCCAAAGCCCCGTCCCATTTTGAAATACAGTCAGCCCACCTGTAGCTACTGAGCCTCCCCACTTCTGTGTGTGTCCTGTCTCCTGGGGAGCCTGGGGCTCGGGGACAGAGGCACAAAGAACCCCTGGAGGGACTCGAGGTCTGTCTGTCTTGTTGTATCTCCCACAAGGGTCAGCATCCCCTGCTCCCTCAGGGACGTGCGGTGGGCAGGAGCAGAGGGGCAGAGGGCGCAGGGCTTGACGGTGTTCCTCTTCTGTGTCCTCCCTCGCAGCTGAACCTCAGCCGGCCCATCGAGGAGCAGGGCCCCCTGGATGTCATCATCCACAAGCTGACGGATGTCATCTTGGAGGCTGACCAGAATGACAGCCAGTCCCTGGAGCTGGTGCACAGGTTCCAGGTGAGTGAGGGTGGGGACACGAGGGGCTCTGCAGCCTGGTGGTCTTCTGCCGCGGTCTCTCCAGAGAGAAGGCTCTGCCCTCACAAGATGTGGCCAGTGGTGGGGGAGTGTCTCTTGGGCGTAAATGGGACCAGGCACTCTTGTGGCCTCCGTGTCCTCAGGCACGCACAGCGTGACTAGTGGCACAGAGGACAGCCCCTCTTGCCATGTTTGGAGAAAGGTACCCACAGGGCCTTTGCACTGGGACAGCCTCGCTGCTCCCTGAACCCCATCTTGATGGAAGCAGTCCTCATGACCTTGACTCCCCTGTGCGTCTCTGGGCATGGCTGAGATATCCCCTCCTCCCATGCCCAGGCCTTGACCTGCAGTGACCCACCTGCCACCTTAGGAGGTGACTCCCTCCCACCCCCCTGCCCCAACTTGGCCAGTGTTTTCTCTGTTGTGGATGAGCACGTGATTTCGTCCCCTGGAAAGCAGCTCAGGGTCACGAAAAATCAAGTCATATTATCGGTAGAAAGACAGAGAAACAGAGGGCCTTCCTGGTGGACGGAGATGCTTGAGTTAGCGCTTTCAGAGTGTGATGAGTGGGGATTTGACAACCTGTATTTCTTTATCAGGACAAAGGGACACCCCTTTGCTTCCTGGCCACACATTGGCCCTCCTGCTGACAGCATTTTCTTTCCCACACATGCACTTGGGGGCCATGACCTCAGCCTTCTCCTCACCCTCGCCTGCTTCCTCGGCGACTCTGCCAGATTCCTGCTTCCCTCATGCAAGTGGCCCAGAAGCAGTGGCCTGGCAGGCGGCACCCCTGCCTGGGGATGTGCTGTCCCCTGTTGCAACCTCCAGGGCCCTTGCTGTGTCAGAGGCCCCAAGTCCTCCTTACCTGCTGGGAAGGCCCCTCTTGCAGGGCTGGCAGCCATGGGGAACGGAGCTCTGCTCCTCCGTGGTCTCACCCTGAGCCTGACTTTAGTTGTAGGGTGGTGTTCACGCCAGGAGACACGAACAGTGTCTGGAGGAGAGTCCCCTCCGGGTGCTTAGTAGGAGGGTGGTGCGTGCCGGAACGCTGGCCTCCTGGGGCCTGAGTTGCTCTCTGAAATGGGGGGTGGACATCTCCTGCTGCGTAGTGTGGGCAGCTGCTCAGGGGAGTAAAATGTCTGTCACCGTAAGGGCATCAGCTGAGGGTGGACAGCGTCCCTGCTGCTGGGGGCTCAGCACCCCCAGCGCTCACTGTGTCACCACCATCCTCCTAGATAATGGCCGAGAGCCCCCGCCAGCCCTCTGCCTGGCTCCCCCATCCCGTCCCCTGCCCCCCACACATGCACAGAGCTCAGGGTGGGTGATGCTGCACAGTAAAGGAGAGCTTTGTCTCCTGTGTTCCTTTTCTTGGTAGAAATGACAGAGCACGTCAGGGGGACCTGGGACTGTGTAGCTTAAGGGTGTCAGCTACCAGATGCTCTTCCTGGGTGGGGACAGGGTAGGGGGTGGTCATGATTGGGTCCCACCCAGGACACTCACACCCACCGGCCCTCAGATGACCCGGGTGAACTCAGAATAACCCTCCAGCCCTCGAATTTCTGGGATAGATTTTCATTGCAGCCTGTGCTCCAGTATGAAGCCGGATATCTGATAAGGCCAGGATGTTTCCTTCTTTGTGAAGGGAACAATCCTTGGGGAAAAGGGTGACAGGCTGCACTTTTCAGAGGCCCCAGGAAGAGAGGAGACAGGCGGGCGCTGGCGTGGAGAGGATGGAGAGCAGGCCGGGGAAGAGGCCCACTCAGAAGTGCACAGGCCTTCCTTCCACCTCCAGGCGCTGACCTGGTCATCCCACTCGGCTGTAAGATTCAAGTTCAGATCCAGATTAGACAGACGGACATGTGACCTTAATCACGCCTGTCGGTTCAGTTCCTGGCTTAATCTCTTTCTGCAGACGTTCTCAAAGGGGCTGTGGGCTGGGCGGGAGGGGGCCTAGGAACGGCAGAGCCAGAGGGAAGTCATTCTCAGAGGCTTTCTTTCGGGAGAGCAGAGCCCTGGGCTTCAGGTCTTTGTTCTGAGCATGAGCACAGAGTAAGATGTTTCCCCTGGAGGGCTTCAGCTCCACGGGGCCTTCTCCCCAGAGACACTCGGGTCCCCGGGAAAGTGGTTTGGGGCCCTGTGGATTGAGAGATGGGTTTCTGAGATGCTCCTGTCAGCCCCACAGCCTGTGCAGTGCTGCCATGGGCCTCCCGCCCGGGGTGGGAAGCACTCCCTGAGCTGTAGGTGGCGCCTCTTCCTGGCTGCCCTTGTGGACAGGTTGGCGGGTGGGCCTGGGGCTTACTACGCATCAAAAGCTGTTGTCATAGCAACACCTTCCCCAAGCTTTAAAAAAAGTATTGGCCTCCAGAGGACTTGGCTTGGAGAATCATCGGGATGATTCAGTTGTATTTCTGCACCAAGGTATGTGTGCTGGCAGCAGCCTGGTGCATCTCTGCTGAGACTCTGTTGTCAGTCCCTTGGGGACCCTGCCATGTGGACAGGAGGGGCCGGCCCTGGGGCCTCTTCCCCCCTCAGGGGTCTCCTGACCTCTCAGCTACTTCTTCCAGGAGCAACAAGAGCCTTCTTTTCGCTATGGCATCCGTAACCCCCATCAGATGGGGCCCAATCAGTCCCCCTTCTGCTGCCCCTTCCAGCCCCAGAATTCCCAGAAGGGTGTTTGTGAGTGTGCTCCATGAGGCCGGCCACATTGTTGCTCCCACAGCAGCTGCCTAAGCCCAAGTGCCTACCCACCTCAGTGCCTTTGCACACGCTGCCCCGGGCTCAGAACTGCCCACCTGCACTCAGCTTGGGTACCCCTGCCTCAGGCCTGTGTCCCCACTGTGACCAAGGACACGTCTCCTGCCCACACTTCATAACTTTGTGGTTTCCTTCGCTCCCTTGGGAAGTCTACCACTCTTTATTGGGTGCCTGTGTCTGTCTCTCCTCTTGTAGGTACACTGCACGTGACAGGGATTGTGTCTGCTGCAGGCTCCCCTGGGATCCCCATTGACACACATGTGCCTCATACACAGGACTTGTGACCGTGTGTTTGTGAAGTGATTGCATCGTGGGTGCTGGGTGGGGCAGGGTGCCCTGGCAGGTCTGTGGGGGCTCCTGGGGTCACCAAACTCAGGGCACAAGGTGGGAGGGGGCCGGGAGGGCATGTGGGGCAAAGTATGCTGCCTGTCAGAGGCACCGGGCTTTTGCCTCCAGGCGGGACTGGTGGATATAAGGGTGGGGAGGGTTTTTTCTGCCAGGCTGTGGGGCCTGGGCTTTACTGTCTGGGCCAGGGCTGCGGAGAGAGATGATCGGATTTAATTGGGATGAGAGACCCTGCTAAGGACGAGGGCCTTACAGCGTGGTGATCTCTGAGCAGGAAGGACACAGCCAGCGTCGGAGCCTGGCCATTTGAGGCGAAGGCTCCTGGAGGCTCTGCAGCGCCCATCCTCACCCGCTGGTCCGAGTGGCCCGTCCCGCAGCCGTGGCAGGCCAGCTTTTGTGCAGCCTCCTGGCCCAGCATGCACAGGCTCTGCGCGACCAGCTCCTGTTGTTCCGCGGTGCCTGCCAGCTATTGGTATGAAGCGGTCTGGGAAGGAACCCCTCTCTTGTGGGTGCAGAGACTGCAAGCTTCATACGCTGGGTCTGCAGGACATTCTACCTGGGAGGAAGCGGGGTTGCATCGACCCTAATGCCCCAACCCCCCCTGCCCTGGTCCGTCGCAAAAAGCAGCCGTGTTGAGGCAGAACTACAGACCATACAGTTCACTTATTTAGAGCGTGTGACCCAGCATTTCTTCGTGTGCTCGTAGGCACGTCACCCATCACCGGTCGCTTTAAGCCCCTTTAACTGTCCTCACCTGTCCCTGGGTAACCGGCCCTTTCTGTTTCCATAGATCTCCCGACCAGGCCTTTTCTCTCAGTGCATTTTATGTGGCTTTTGTGGCGGCTTTTTGCGCCTGCAGTTTTTCGGGGTTCACCTGTGCGCCGGCCAGCTCTTCCTCCGTCTTGCGGCCGCGGGGGATGCGTTGGCAATGCTCGGTGCTCGGTGCTTGCCCTCCACGGCGCATGCGCGCTGTCCCCACCCTGCGCCACGCCGCTGTAAACCGCCCTGTGCCCGTTCTTGGGTGGCCGCGTCCCTTTCTCCTGGATGTACATCCCGGGGGCAGTCGTTCAGGCACGTGCTCTGTGGAGGCCGCCAGACCGCCTTCCGCGGCACTGCCCCTTTTCCTGCGTCCAGTGCCCGTGTCCACACCGCGCAGCAGGTGTTATCTGGCTTTGCTTATAGCCGCCCTGGCAGTTGTGAGTGGCATCTTGGCTTTGGTTGAAATTTCCTGACCACCCAGAATAACAAGCGCCTTTTCATGGGTGCGTGGCCCGTGGTCATGTTCCTGGGGGCCCTCGTATCATTTCTGTAAAGATGTCTCCCCCCGCAGATTGGCGGTTTGCTCTGGACTGCTGGCCTGTGCTGAATGTGGTCAGGACACTGATCCTGGAGCCCGGGTCCATGCCCTCCCACCGCTTGCTGCCAGCTGGTCTTGGTCCCACAAAACAGGAACCCCGGCGTTCCTCCCTCCAGGCTCCAGAAGGGCCAAGGGTGTTCGCAACCTGAACACTGGGAGGAGGGAGCAGGCATCTGCGGGGGCCTGGCAGGGGGCTGGGAAGCAGCTGTGGGCCGCCCAGCGGTGTGACTGCAGTGGGGATGCCCACTGCCTTTGCAGATCCAAGCTGCAGGACAGGCCTGGCCACGCTGCTGGAGCAGCTCCAGGCCCAGCACAGGCCCAGGTCCCCTTTTTGCCGCAGCCCACCCGGGATTGCCTGCAGCTGAGAGCTGGGATGGCAGAGCAGCTGCTGATGGGTCCTTCTGGCAGAGACACAAGAGCCCTGGGAGGATTCCCTCGGGCTCCTCGTTTCCACCCCGAGTTACTTGTACAGCTCAGCAGCCGCCCTGCTCCACACGGCCATGACCGAAAGCAGGGAGGCAGGGACCATCTGCTGGACAGGGTCTTAGTATAGTGCACAAGATGGCAGCCCCGCAGCCCCTTTCTGAAAGATTAAAAGGTAGCGAAAGTACTTCCTCGGGATGTTGCGAGAGCGACGTGCGCGAGGCCTCGGTGCAGGCCCGTGTGGAGAGCCTTCTCTGAGCTTTTGTGGGCTCCACTCCCCCTGCTGGTGTCTGCTCGTGCGCGGGGCCAGCGCCCGGGTCATGCTCCGCCCGACCTGGCACTGTGCTGTCACGGCAGCTGCCGTCATCGTTAGGACTCCTGTGGCGTCCACACCAGCGGCCTCAGCTGCAGGGCCATCGCTGCCGCCCTGTTTTTAGTCGTAATTGGAGTCGGTGAGGTGAGCCAGCAATGATCAAGTGTCCCCAAAGGGAGGATGTGCTCTGTGACAAGGGAGCAGAGACAGGGACTAAGTAGGGCCAGGCAGGCATCAAGATGGTGTGGAGGCTGTGCCCGGCTCCAGCCCTCAGCAGCGGCGCTCCTGACCCTCGGTCACCCTGCCTGCAGCACAGGTCTGGGGTAGAGCACCGGCGGCGGTGTTGGGAGCTGTGTGCCCCCAACCTCTAGGGCTTCAGGATGGGTTCACAGCTGCCTTGACCCAGTCGCTGTCCCCTCAGAGGTATAGCCGCTGGCAGCTGACGCTGGGTTCTGAGCTGCATTCTGTAGGGGTGGTGCGGAATCAGATCTAATCAGATTAGGAAGACAGCACCTAACCTATCAAAAGTTGAGTTTCTGTCCACTTGGGCGGAGCCTGGTGTGTGGACTCCTGGCCGGTGAGGTTAGAGCAGGGCCCCTTGGTGCCAGCAGAGGGCTTGGGTGCCATTGCGGAGCCATGGGGAGGCCACTGTGTCCTGGGGGCATCCCAGGTGGCCTTCTCTGCTTTGGGAAGGTCCTGTCTTATGCCACTGGACTTGCAGATCAGTCCCTGGAAAAGTAGAACCACATCCCATTTTTCAGGTGAAGAAACTGGCCCTGGGAAGTTAGGTCACTTGCCCAGAGTTGTTCAGTTAGAATGTGAAGGGACTGTAGCCCCTGCTATCTGCAGATGTGCCTCAGAGGGCACTGGCTGGTGGGCCTGGGGGTGTGCGTGCCAGTGGGTCGGCGTCACCGGGGACGAGCCACCATATCCAACACAGCTGGTGCCACCTTATGGTCATCTGTTGCCACCCTTTGGCCAGGGAGGCAGAGCTGGGCATATCCTGTGGCTCCGGCCCCTGAAAACAGATCCTCTCCTGGGGTGACTGCGAGGTCAGCCTCTCCGACTGCTGCCTGGGTCACGAGGCCCCCGCTCCTCCCCAGGGGAGCTGGCCCCACAATCCGCCCATTGTGTGCCCGGATGGACGGGCGGGCGGGGCCGTGAAGCGCTCTGCGCCTGGGAGGTGGGTGCCGCTTTGCGCCTGCTCACCATCTGCAGGGCCTTTCCTGTGCCTGCAGGAGGTCCCCCCAGCAGAAGCAGGACTTTATGACTCTGTCACCAGCCTGGAGCAGAGCTGGACTCTGCCCAGTGCAGAGTGGGTGGTGGGGAGGCGACGGCTGCACCGGAAGCCTGAGCTCTGACCCGACCGGCTGCGTGTCCTGTGTGTGAGGTGACCAGGGCTCACAGCGTGGGGTTTGAGCTGAGCTGGCCTGTGGGAATACTCGGGTGTATTAATGACATGTTTCCACTTTTTCAGAGTTGCTCCCCTCAGCGCTGCTGACTTGTTGGGCCAGATAGCTGGGGTGGGACCAGACCTGTGCCTCCCGCTTCTACCTCCAGATGCCTGGGGCGCCCTGCCCCCACTCGTGGTGGCCAAGCAGGTCTCATGCACTGCTGAATGGCCCCTGGAGGGCAAGCCTGCCCTGGTTGAGAGCCCCTGCCTTTCTGGGAGCCTCGGGGGTGGGGTCAGCAATGCTGTTCCTGCCATCTGAGCGTGGACTCCGAGGCTTGTGGACATTCACCTGGTTTTAGAGGTCAGGTCATGTGCCGTGGTTGGGTCACTGTCTCCCCTTGCCTCCTTCCTTCCCCTGGGGGCTGTATGCCCACAGTGAGGCCCGGCGTGGTTTCCTTCCACGTCACGGAATTTGTCACAAGGCCCTCACCCCACAGGAGTAAAGCCAGTCAGGTCTACTGTGTGCTGGGCCTTTGCTGACCTGAGTCCTCTGGGGACCTTCCCGCTGCCCCTTCCTGCCCAGCCCACGCAAGGTGGGGGTGTCCGTGGCCCCACTGCTGGCCTTCCACACCCCTGGCTTCCAGCCCCATCGGGCCCGTATTTGTCTCTCCATTGAGCTGTGAGATAGCTTATTAAATGACAGTTCTCATCAGTCGTCAGGAATCTTTTTTTAAGGCATTGGAGGGAAGGTAGGGACCGAGGGAGGGTGGGGGGAGAAGGAAGCACACATTCGTTGTTTCAGTTGCTTCTCGCGACCCAGCTCTTGCAGCCAGCTCCTTGGTCTTTATGTGGTCTTCACCTCTGCGGCAGGCTCGGTCGGTGCTGAGCCCCCAGGGCGTGCCTGGTCGCCGCGTCTTACTGTTTGCTGGGAATCTAAAAGACACACAGTCCAGCAGTAATAAGATGAATCGGAGGAACACGGCCCTGGCCCCATGGATTTATATTCGTGTGTGTGTATGTCTGTCAGTCGGTCTGTTGGGGTGATGCTACGAAACACGAGGAAATGGAGAAAAAGGTAACACAACCTGCGGTTATGGGAGTTCTAGGGAGAAGGAAGATCAAGGCCCGTGATAGTGGGGCGGGGTGGGGGGTTCCTGTCGTGTCCTGCAGTCCAGGAGTTGAAGCCCGAAAGACCAGGGCAGAGCCAGAGCCCCTGCTCAGTAGCTGCACTCGAGCACGGTGGCTGGAGGAGCCCGATGGCCACTGGGGTGCAGCAGGAGGTCAGACAGTGGTCTCAACATGAGGGGTCACTGCTGGTGTCACCTTGGCCACTGTGGCTGTCTCTGCTGTCACGCATCCAGAGCCTGCGCCGGACCTGGGAGGACCTGGGTGGCCGAGTGCAGAGCTGAGCGTCCAGCCCTGTGCTGGCCGAAGTGCCCCCTGCTGGGTCCTGAGTTGGGCAGCTCGTTGCAGACTCTGCAGAGGTTCCAGAAGACTCTCCTCTCCCCTCTGACAGCAGTGGGTACCCTGAGTCCAGGCATACCCAGCAAAGCTTAGACAGGGAGCCTGGGGCCTCGGTTTCTTCTGGAAGCTAAGTCGGACTCTAGCTGGAGGGCGGTGGGTACTGGGGGGTCGAGGGAGCTGGTTGAGCTGGCCCTTGGCCTAGATCTTGGGGAGCGCCCAAAGGAGGGGTGGCCCCACAGGCTCACCTGAGCAGGTGCATGGAGTTCCAGTGTGAAGCTTCCTCTGCCCCCCGAACACTCCAGGGGTCTAGGCATCTGCTTTGGGAGTGAGGGTGCTGCTGCTGGCTATAGGAGTAGCTTTTCGGTCCTCTCTCTACTCCACTGTCAGCTGTGACGGCCAGTTAACCCCGTAGACGCCCCTCTGGCCCCGACAATGACTCAAATGGAAATGACAGCCTGTCCCGTCCTAGCATCGGCCTATGAGGCGATGCTTTCTCCGGCCAACACCCTGACCTACTGATTCCTGGCTCTGGAGGCTGCGGTGGCCTGGCTTTTATAGCCAGGAGGACTGAGTGCCATGGTGGTGATAGGGCCTGTGACATTTGCCAGGTGAATGGTCTGGCCAGGCACCTGGCCAGCCTCTTGCTGACAGAAGATGGAGAATGCATGTAAATTGGTGCTGAAACTGGGGACAGAAAGGGAGGTATGTCTTCTGTGGGGGCCTGGCAAGGTCGTGCCTCTGCTGTCTCACACTAAGTCACAATCAGTGTTCCCTCCCAGCTCTCTCCTGCAGCGTTCAGGTTATAGTCTGGCCAGAGGTAGATTTTCAGGCTCTCTGCTGCTCCATGAACAAGTGTCCCCACAGGAAGCCCTCAGAAGATGACACTCATCCTGGAGGCTGGCGCCCCCTCCTCTCCTTGTCCTCTGAACCCTTTTTCCATGCCAGCTCTGTCCACCTGCAGGGATAGGTGGGGCTTCCTGCTTGGGCCCTGCCCTCCGCTATGCCCGTGTTTTCTCCACCTCCCACCCGGCCTGGGACTGTGAATCCCACCCGCCTGCCCAGGATGTGATTCTGGATTCTGGAGGCAGGGCCGTGCCTGCTCTGCTGGGCTCCCAGCAGTTCTGGCTGACATATTTGGTCATAGGTCACACATGTTGATGGGACAGATTCGAGAATGTAGTCTCTTCACCCTCCCGCCCAGTTGGTGGATGAGCAGCCTTGAGCCTTTTCAGGGGGTTCTGTGTATGTGAACAAAGTGAGTCTCCCCCTCCCTGCGTGCGTGCCCCCCAAGCCATTGTAGTTACATATATTGAAGAAATGATTTCCTGCCAGTCCTCGTTCTTTTTGATGACTTTTCATGATATTGCTAAACGGCCTTCACACCCCTTTCTTAACGAGTTCTCTGGTGATGAACATTTAAGACGTTTCTAAGCATGGTTTAGAAATGCACCGCAGCGGTTAGCTACCCGTGTGCACGTGTTTTGGTGCACACGTGGGGAGACCTGTGGGAGACTGACCTCAAAGCAAAAGTGCTGAGTTTGTGCTTTCTTCATTTGACTGTTGCCCAGTTTCATTCCCTGGAAGTGGTAGTGGTTACTCCTCCACCAAGTGCTGGTCCACGCTCCACCACGCCTGGATGCGTTGCTAACTGGTTTAATTTGACACAGGGCACTATCCTCGAGTGCCAGGATCCCAGCCAAGTCTTCCTCACCTGCTGTTTTAGCCTCTGGGCCCTCAGGGCCCCAGGAGGGGCTGCATCTCACCACCAGACTCACACCACCTGTCTGGACCTTGAGCTGGGGCCACCTTGCTCCTGTCCAGTGCTCACCCCACCTTTCTCTTCTGCATCGGGTGCTGTAAGACTAGCTGTCCTTATGGGTTTGAATGAGACTGAAGGGCACATGACACTGTGACTGTCCTTCCACCAGCTCTGCCAAGTCACAGAGACAGCATTATGTCAGGGGTCAGACGGCATCTCAGTCCTTCCCGGACAGCAAAGTCTGGTGCACACTGGCACGGCGCCTGACGTATGGCCAGGCCTCATCACTCCCAAGCTCAGGCCTTGGCCCTGCTCACCGCTGGACCAGTCACTGCACACTCATCGCTGGCCCCATCACTCCCAGATCCAGGCTCTGTCACTTTAGGATCAAGTCCAAATTCCCGGGCTGCTCTGTCTCCAGCTGTCTGTCCTGCTCTCTGTCTCACAGCCTCCCTCGGATTGTGGCCGGCAAGCCACGCCTGGCTCCCTCACCCTGTGCCTTTGCTTTAGCTGTCCCTCTGCATGGAAGGCCTTGTCTCCTCCAGCCCATGCTGTGACCCTAGTGACTCAGGTCACTGGGCTCCGGAAACCTGCTCTCCTCCGCTCCCACCTCCCTTGTGGCTGGATTCCTTTTGCCCACTTCACGCCTGTGCCCCAGAGGGCAGCAATCCTCACTCCTGCCTGTGGTCACCCCGACGTGGCTCCCCACTGAGGAGTCTACATGAGTCTTCTTAAAGACTTTCCGTCTCCCCGGCCTCAGGCTCTCGGGGTCCTCAGGCTGAGTGCTCAGACACTGGTCATCTCTCCAGAATACAAACAAGTGTTCATTAAAAAGCAGTCTTTGCTGATGGGGAAGCTCAACCCTCCCAAGGAGCCACTTCAGAAGTTAGAGCTGGTCAGATGGCACCCTCCACACAAGGGCTGGGTCTCTAGGGACCGGAGCCTCACCGTGATGCGCAGAGGATGGTTGCGGGTCTGCTTGGGCTCGTGAATGGGCATGTGTTCCTGGCACAGAATCACCATCTGTCCCTCGTGGGCCTGTCCAGCTCACCCTCTTGCCTCTGTGGCTGGCACACGTTTCATTGCCTGGCGGAGACTGCGTCCTGAGCCATGAGTGTGCCACAGTGCTTGTGGACAGCTATGTTGGGGTGGGATGAGTTATTCTGCCCTCCTGTTTATAGAGGGGAGACTGGAGATGCAAATGACTTCAGTGACTAAGAAGCACGTGTACAGTTAGTGACAGTTCTGAACCCAGATTGCTTGACTCTGCTTTTGTCTTACCTTCCACAGTACATCAGGGTCCTCGTGTTGGGACCGGGACTCACCAGGGGCATTTAGGCTGAAAGAGGTGGTCTGCAGTGATTGAACAGGGATAGTTGTACAGGTTGTACACTGCACAGCTCAGTGGTAGACTGAATGGCACCCTGCATGGCTGGACTTGGTGGTTCTTTGGTGTGTACTGGCTGCTGCCACAACCTCCTCACTCCCGGGAACCCACTCCCAGGGTTTAGCTGCACCAGTCTCCAACCCTATGCCGGACCTGGCTGCCTCTCCAGGCAGTGATGTTTGAGCAGCCATGGGTGCTAGGCTGTATGCGGCACATTCTGTTGAATCAAGGCACCCAGACCTCCTATGGATTCCTGTCCATGGAGTGTAGTTTGCTGTGAGCCGAGATTAATAAGCAGATCTTCCGGGTGGCGCAGGAAAGATGTGCCTGGGTTGGGTTTGGCCCCTGACCTTGGTGATTTCATGCCTGTGAATCACAACTGATTTCCAGGCTGCACTGGTCTGCCCAGAGGATTTATATTTGTCCTCTATAGAAAGCTTGCTTACATGGCTCATCCCCCTTCCCCAGGTGGAGCTGACTCTCGGGACAGGTTTGGCTTCTACAGAAGCATCCTGTGCCCATTGCCTCTGCAGGGCCCACCCCTCCCCACAGCGCTGGCCCCCATGGCACTCTTGTGTGTGCCCCACAGCCAGCCCGCGCTCCTGGGCCCTGCAGTAGCAGGTGCTGGTGCCTCGTCTCCTCTTCAGAGACTTTGAGGCCTCTGCCTTGGTGCTGCCGTTTGTTTACTAAGAGGTACCTGTCTTCGACTGAGCGAGTGTGTTCTGCTCTGGGTTTGGGAACAGATGTGCAGATGCTGGCCCAGTAAGGGTGGCCCCTGGGGACCTCGGGGCGGAGAGTGAACCACCGTGGACCCTGGGCTGGTGCAGGAGGAGCACATGAGTCCACAGCTGCGACTGACCGTCTGTGACTCTGCCCCTGGGAAGAGGGAGTTGCAAACTCAGGCCACTTTTCCTCGAACATCTTACCTTGTGCCGACACCAAGTGCCATGTGCTTGGTTTCCTGGCAGAAACACCAGGCTTGAGGCATAGGCTAGGCTTGGGAGAACATGAAAAGGCTGACTTTTCTCCTTTTGACACAATTTAAAAGAGCGCCCCAGAGCAGTCCTGGTCCTGGCTAGAATTGACACCTTTGCATTTAGCCTGGCCTCCCCCTGCCTGGTTTGACTAACGAGCTCTGGAGCCAGACCGCCTTGCCAGGGCGTTGGGGTGCTCTGAACCAGTTTCTCTGTCTGTCACATGGGACTGATAACAGTACCTCCCACATCAGGCTCTCGTGAGGAATAGATGTGTCATTTGCACTTGGAGGGTGTGTAGGAAAAGTTCACTGCCGTCATCACCGTTATTGAAATGATGCTGGTTCATCCTAGAATCTTGCCAGCACCTCCATTGTGGTGTCAAGACTAGAAGCTTCCTGGCTTCCAGCCTCCATTGGTGCGGAAGGGTCTACTTAAAAGCCAGCTTTTGTGCCGACCCCTGTAAGGTCGGGGCTTGGGCCATGCCCTCGGGAAGAGCCGGCACCGAGGTTACACGGAGCAAGCTTAAGGTCATCTCCTTTGCCATCAAGCCTGAGAGTAGTTTTTAGCAGCCACAGGAAGTCATGCCAGTCCATCATATCTGTGTTTACTGACTCTGGCTGGAATGCACGAACCCTGCATCCCAGGACTCTGGGACCCGCCTGGGCACACACTGTGGGGTTCCTAGCGCCAGTCCTCATGATGGGCAGGATTCTGAAGTTCTGGGGAGTTTGGCGCCAAAGGGGGCTAAGTCCCTGAGCACCCACAGCCATGAGCAGTGGTGACGACTGCCATACGTGGGCTGGCACTGTGGCACCGAGGTCCGCTTTTCATCCCGACAGTCTCCTCACTGATGGCTGGATCCCCGGAGGGAAGTTCACACTGCAGCGCGGGGGCTGGACCAGAGCTCGCTTGCTTTTTCAGATTGAAGAATCATTTGCTCATAGTTACATACGAACCTTGTGAGGCGCTTGTGGGGTTTTTCCCAGCCAGAGGCACCAGGACGCAGCTCCAGATCATCCGGAGAGCGGTGCTGCACCCCAGAGCCAGCGACTGGCTGCCCGCCCGCCCGCCTCCCATCTCCCACCTCTGCCCTCCCTCCGTGGCACCTCCTTCCTGGACGATGGAGTTGCAGAGAGCGCATTCAGGTTCTGTGTTCCTTTCCTGTTCTGTGTAAAGCGTCGCCACCAGTACAGCTGCTCAAAAAGACACATTTCTGGCTACACGTCTTCTGTCAGCCAGATAGCCGGGCCCAGCCGGTGTGGCCAGAGTCTCTGTTTCAGGATCAGCCCTGGTGCTGTGGTCTCATTAGAGACGCGACTGGGGAGGGGTCTGCTTCCCTCCGGGTGTTGGCACAACCTGGGTTTTGGTTTCTGGCTAGAGGCTTCCCTCTGCCCGCCAAGGCTGCAGCTTTTTAGTACATGGCCCTCTCTGTACTCTGCTCACTATGTCACACTGGGAAGCCAGCCGCAGAGAGAGCAGGAGAGTCTTACGTGGCCCCGTGGCCCATGTCCTGGGAGTGATGTCTCCTATAGTTAGAGCTGTCCCAGGTCCTGCCTACACTCAAGGGCAGGGGATTAGCTGTACATGGACACACACCAGGGAGCATAGAGATCACGGGGACACCTTAAATGGAGCACCAGAAGTCACATCCTGGTGGCCCATGAGCACCCAGGCAGGGGTTGGTCAAGCAGACTGAGGAAGGTGTCAGAGGAAACCCCTTCCTCAGCCTTCAGGCGCAATGAGCTTCTTCCCACTTCCCACAGGACATCTCTTCCTGGGGGTGGGGACAGGGACAGCAGAGGGAGGGAGGCAGGTCACCAGACTGGGAGATGACTTCCAACCCTGTCCACGAATGGCTTCCAGCCTGGTCCCCCGCAGGGCTCCTGGCCAGCAGGCTTTCTGAAACTCACCTCCAATCCTGTAATTCTCCTCAAATGCTTCTCTGCCTCCCCCACCAGCCTTTAGATGAGCAAGCAGGACGCATGCCTGGTGGTGCTTTTCTACACTCACCACGCTGTCTGCTGTCTTTGAGAGTCCCTGGGTGCTGGGTCGGACGCACGCTCCGTGGTGCTCCCGTGAGCCAGCGACCCCCAGGAAGCCGTTGTTCGGACACTTGCTGCCGGCGACCCAGTAGGAGGATGCTTATCCCACGGGAGGCCTGGGCCGCTCCAACCCTTTTCCTTCTGCAGCCCCACTGCGTCCTCTCTCCTGCTGGACCTGTCTGGTGCGGTGGTGCACAGATCGGGCCTGACCACAGTGGGGAGGGCCCGGTTTTACCTCAGGCCTGGTGGCCTCCAGCTGCCATGCATATGACTTCTTCACAGGTTGGGGGATGGGAGCCCAGGCCCAGAGTGGAAAGGGGTCCCCTCTGCTGCCCTAGCTCCTCCCACAGAGCACAGTCCCCACCCTGAGCTCTCAGTCCTGCCTCGCAGTTGGGTGAGTCTGTGCCCACTGACCCTCGGTGCACACGGTCCCGCGGGCAGTGTTGGCCACCAGCTCCCGGGCGTGATCAGGGAGGCCCCCCCACCCAGAGCGCCCGGCTGGTGGGATGATGTCCACTTCATCTGAGTTCCCTTCTCTGGCTTGTGTTTTTAGCACCATATCTAAGAAGTCATTGTCTAGTCCAAGGTCATGAAGATTTACACCACTGTTTTCTTCTAAGAGATTTACCGTTTTAGCTCTTACCTCATCGGATTTTTATAGTAAAAGAAACGACACTTACAAGTCACTTTATCCAGCGAGTCTGGTAAACGATAGCTGCCGTTATTTTGGAGTCATTATCGGTTATGATTCTTTTTACTTAAAATTTATCATCCTCTTCATCATAATTAATGTCTCGTGGTGTTTCCCATGACTGCCTTCTCCTCCTTCCTGGAAGATAATCTTGGGGCTGGAACCCATTTCTGGCACAGCTCGGGGCATGCAGGGCTGAAGGAAGGGGGCCTTGGGCACTTGCCCCCTGCTCCAGTTTTCCCCAACTTCCTGAGATGGGGTATTTTCAGAGTCTCCGGCTCAGCGCTCTCTCCTGGCCCATTCCCAGCTTTGCGCTGTAGCAGCTGCATCAGCTCTGGTTTCATCTGCCCCTCATCTGCCTCCCTGCCTGTGCTGGGTTATTTGGAGCAAATTCTAGATACCTTGCATCTGTGCATTGTTGCATCTGTGCATCTCTGAGGAACGAACCGCCATCTTCTAAAGAGGGACCTGCGGTATTAACGGGAGAGGCCAGAGACCCCTATGTTCCTGAGACCCCAGGTGTGGGGACAGGATGGGACAGGACAGGACGGGGCAAGCTGCCCCTGCTTCCCTGCATGGCCCCTCGGGGTCTGCACTCAGGCCACTGTGGGAGCAGTGTCCGCCCAGACTTAAGGAGGAGGGTAGCCAGCCCAGCGCAGCTGTCAGCCTGCCCATTCTGCTGGGCAGCTGGGCAGGGCCAGCGCAGAGACCTGGGGTCAGGTTTGGCTCTGAGAGTCTGCTGCTCAGTCCTGAGACCCATTTCCTGCTTCTACCTGCCGACTCTACCCATGTTCACGACTCCCTGCAGCTCGCGGACAGGCTGATGCACACAGGGAGCTGGGGCAGGGCTTGAACTTGGGACATCTGCCTACATCTGCTGTTAGATGGGAGAAGAGCCTGTGTCCTGCTCGCTGCCCATTTCCTGTCCATGCATGGAGCTGCAGATGACGCGGTGTCTCTGGCGCGCGCCTTGGTCCACTCAGTGGGCTCAGACTTCCAGTGGGGAAACCTTGATGTGTCCCTGACCCAGCAGAGGGCCTGGTACCTGTCTTGACATCATTGTTCAATGAGTGGGGCTGGTGAGGGGGACACCTGGCGGCTCTGTGCCTCTTTGTGCCTGCTAACAAACAGTCAGGGCTCCGGACACCCCCGGCCCTGCTGACCGACACGTATCCTGCTTTTCCCGCTTTTCAGTCTGCTTGACGTGGGTGCGGCCCCATCGCTGAGTTCGAGGCGCCTTCCTAGGTGTTCTGGGCAGACCCTCTGAACTAACAGTGTTTATCATTTGCCATGGAGACGCTTGGGGCCTTTCTTCTCTGAATGGTGATAAAATGGTGCTTTTGGTAATTCTAAGAGACTTGTGAAAAATGCATGAGGCCTATAATACAATAGATAAACTGAAAGCTTGGAAGAAAATCCACTTGTGGATTGCAGGGTAATTGGAAAAACTCTTTCTTTGCCCTCTCTGTCCTTGTTCCCAAAGAGATTGCGTTTAGGAATAATTCTTCTGTTAATACTAATGCTTTCATCTCGGGTCAAAAGCTTGTTGGCGCCTGCCTGTCAGATATTTTCTCCTTGGCTTAAATTCATGTCTTAATGATTCCGAGCTCTGCTTTTAAAGGTCACTGCCCTAGTGCATAAAAGGGGACTCAGAGCCGGCTTTGTGCTCTGTGGACAGTTTCTCGGTACTGGGGGCAGTTGTGAGCGGGTGGGAGAGGTGTGTCCCTGTTCTCCATGACGCTGTTGTGGGGAGATCAGGCAGCCCCCGGGGCAGGCACTCAGAGACTGCTCCCTGAAGGACGAAGGACGGCAGCGCCACATGTCTGTCCCTACATCCCCTCCCTGCCTCCAGCAGGTGGCTGTCCACCCATCCTGCCCAGGAACAGCCCTGTGGCCTTGAGCACCGGTCCTCGCTTTCCTCCAGTGTCGTCGTGGGGGAGGCCACCACAGCCAGAGAAGCGAGTGGGTCTCGCAAGGTGATCACGTGGGACCTGTGTTTCCTGACGCTGACTCCCCCCTCCACCTAGGCTGTACCCCATGTGTGGTGGGGAGCACGAGGCCAGTGCCTGGCTGACAACTTGAATTTGCCCTGACTCCAGAGTGAACCCAGAAGGCTTCCGCTTATCCCTGTGTGCTGTCGATGACGCGAAGTTTGTTGAGTGGAGAGTGTTTAAAATTAGACGTTAATATAGTTTCCCCCGCGTGTGAGCTTTGTCTCATGAATGACGTGTGCCCACGCAGTGTAGACCTGTTTTAGGTGAGTGACCTCTGATCATGGCCACTGGGGGCGCCGGACATCAGGAAGGGGGCGCTGGGCTGGACGCTTGGTCTGAGGGCAGCTCTGGATAAACCTCCTAAGGATATTTCAGCGCATCCCCAACCCTGTGGTGGCAGAGGTGGGCTCCTTGCCTCCCCTGCCCACTTGTTCAGTGAGCAGGGCGGCCAGTAGCTGAGCTGACTTGCTGCTGGTCCAGTCTCAGGAGGAGGAGGAGGAGGGCGACTTCTGTTCTGCGTTCAGGTCCACGGACTGTGTTGTGGGTAGAGGGCACACAGGTTCATGGGTGTCAGAGCGGCAAGAAGGGCTCCCCAGATGTGTGCACCAGATGTGAAGGGGTCACCTCTCAGGGATGGAGAATTTTTTATAAAAACATTCAGAGAAAAAGAGCCCAGAACCCACGCAGGGGAGTAGATATTGGGAACAGAGACAATGCGTCTCTGGCTTTTGTGTTGAGAGTTGATTACTAGGAACCAAAATAGTTCACAGAAAAATAGAATGATTCCAAGTGGCACTTTCTCTTGTTGATGAGGCATTCTAGAAAAGCAGCATCATGGCTTTCTTCCTGGCTCTTGCTGACCACAGGCTGGCCCTATAGTCCAGGGGAGAGAGGGTGAAGTAGCTGGTGTCTTCGTTTCTTTCCTGGGGCTGCCCTAGCAAACAGAGTGACTTCAGAAATGGAGGTGTATTCGCTCACAGTTCAGGAGGCCAGAAGTCAACTCAGTGTCTGCAGATCAGTCCTCCCAGAGACTGGACTCCAGGCCTTTGTCCCAGCTTCTGGTGGCGGTGGCAGCTCTCGCAGTCCTTCCCTGAGACTACGTGACTTCAGCCGCTGTCTTCCTCTTCACAGGCTTCTCCGTGTGGTCTCTGTGTCCCAAATTCCCTCATCTTCAAGGGTCCACCCTAGGCCAGCCTGACCGTATTTTAGCTGCATTACATCTGTTTAGATGCTGTTTCCAGAGCAGGTCCCATCTGCAGGTGCAGGGGGTTAGGATTTGACAGATCTGTAACAGGGCACGCAGTTCAGCTCACACAATAGCTGGCGAATGGCCTTCTTCACGCAGTCGCCTCTCTGAGCTCCTCTTGTCACTCCTGCGTTCCATTCTTGTGTCTGCAGAATCGGTGTTTTCCAGCCTGAGGATGTGTCTGCCCTGTGGGCTGCTCTGGCCCGCTGATGTGGCCAGGCTCCTGTGGGCACAGGGGACAAGTGGCAGGGCCAAGGAGCCCTGTTCTTTCCCTGGGAACATTTTGCTCTGTTCGTGTCGAACTCTGTTGTAGGAAATGGTTTCTTGTTCCTCAGGTGCTTAAGCGCTATTTTTCCCAGACCATGCCTTCCTTAAAGACTGGTCTTATCAGTTCCTCTTGGAATTTGCTGTCTCACTGCGAAGCGCTAGCACTTGAATAAGCCCTCCTGGAAGCGGGCACCAGGGGGCCATGTGGCGGGTTTCTCGGGGGCCACACCTCCCCACAGAGCATTAGGAACCCCAGCTGTGTCCCAGAACCTGTCCATTGGTGCTGGGCACTCTCCTTGAGAGCAGTCCCGGCGGGTAGCCTACTGGTTTCAGGTACGGCTCTATCCAGGGTCACACGAGCTGACCCAAAGTTTCTCTCCTTTGCGCGACTGTTTCCTGTTTGGACTCTGCCTTGAGTTTGGTTCTCTCGGGTCCCTCACATCCCAGACGACCATTCCCAGCTGCCATTCTGGCCGTCCTCTTCTCCCCAGTGAGGGAAATGTGTCTGTGTCCCTGGCTGCCAGGGACTCGAGGGGACAGGACACCATGGTCCCACCAGAGTCGCGTGATCCCGCAGGACTGAGCTGGTGGAGGCAGCTTCCCAAGACCGTGTTGTGCCCCAGACCTGCGAGGGCTGCGGGGTGTGGGGGTGAGGGAGGAGACGCAGGCGAGGGCGGGGGAGGCCTTCCAGATGAGCCGCCACCCCCCTGACGGAAGGAGTGTGTCTTCCCTGCAGGACTACACCGACGCCCATCCCGAGACCATTATCCTAGACCCCCTTCCTGCCATCAGGACCCTGCTCGACCGCTCCAAGTCCTACGAGCTCATCCGCAGGATCGAGGCCTACATGAAAGGTAGGACATGTGCGACTCAGTGTCCGTGGCAGGCAGCCCCACTGTGATCACAGCGGGGTCACTGCAGCAGCGGGAGGACTCCTCTCTGTGACCTGTGGAGTTAGCAGACACCAGCCCCCAGGCGCTGTTTGGGGGAGGGGCTCCAGCCACTTCAGGATGGTTTCGTGGTGGTGTTCAGACGAGAACCAGAACTGGGCGGCGGTGTCGGGACAAACCCGTGCCGTGTCCCGCTGACACGGGACAGGGAGCAGCCTGAGGAACAGCTGCTGCAGGGCCACTGCGGTTATGTAACTGAAGGAGACAAGCGGAATCCCAGGGCCTTTCATCAAACACGGGCTATGTGCAGTGGGGAGCCCCCCGGGCATGAGCTGTTCTCACCGCAGGAGCCCCTCTTCCCGGAGCATCTCCTGTCAGCAGCAGGCTGCGGTCCCTGAGCTCTCGTCCGTGTCACCGTCTCCGCGGGCCAGGGCATCTCCGGAGACCTCAGGTTGCCTTTCTGAGGTGCTTGCTTATGTGAGAAGGGCTTTCTGGGAAGATTCATGTTACTAGTAACCTTCTCATTCTCTTTGCCTCACATGTTCTCTCCTGAGAGCTTGTGCTTAAATTTAAAGACGAGCACTGTGTCTGGGCCCAGGTGCTGGTCTGTCCCAGGTGCTGGTCTGGGCCCAGGTGCTGGTCTGTCCCAGGTGCTGGTCTGTCCCAGGTGCTGTTCTGGACCCAAGTGCTGTTCTGGCCCAGGTGCTGGTCTGGCCCAGGTGCTGGTCTGGACCCAAGTGCTGTTCTGGCCCAGGTGCTGGTCTGGGCCCAGGTGCTGGTCTGGGTCAGGGGCTGCGTGCGGGGCGTCAGGAGCAGCACAGGAGAGGCAGCTTCTGCTCCTGCTACCCAGCCTGTGAGTGTGGCCTAAAGGGGCTGCCTTGGACCTGATTGGGATGGTGATCCAGCCTCAGGAATTGTGTGTGTGTGCGTGCGTGCGTGCCTGTGTGTGTGTGTGTGTGTGTGTGTGTGTGTGTGTGTGTGTGTGTAAGAGGACCAGGTCATTGGCTCACAGGGCCAGAGGCAGTCTGTCTGCAAGGGGCCCAGCCCTCCCTGGCCCAGCATGGGATACGAGAGCAGTTTGTTATGTCCATGCAGAGTGCCCAGCACTGGCCAACCCTTCTTACAGTCTCTCTTTTAGTGCCCATGAAGGTGGGCATGGTCACCTACTCCAGTGTGACAAATGGGACTGGGGGCTCTGAGGGCTCACAGACACGTTGACCTATAAGTGCAGAGCCAGCTGCCAGGGTCTCACCAACTCAGCCTTTCCAGCCCCTACACTTGGCTTCATGTTCATGACTAGAGGACCCTGGCCAGCAACCGTCTGACATGGGTGCAGCCACAGGCCAGGGCTGGGACACTTGGGGAGTCCTTGGTTTGCTAAGGAACCACAGATGAGCTGGTGCTGAACCAGGCTTCTCTGGAAGTGACCTCGAGGCCTCCTCCCTGGGAGCCGGCATTCACCGGGAGGGTGAGTCTGGCCTCGCTATCCTGGGGCCCAGACGGGTAGGCCTTTCTTGCAACCATCCTTTTTGCCTGGGGTCTGCAGTGGCCAGTGATCACTGATGCCAACTTCCCTTCCTTTGTGTCCCTTTTCTGGGTTCCACCCGAAGCCAGATGAGAATGAAGATCTGTCATGATGTTTTGTCTCAGTGTTGGTTCCGACAAGGAGGGGCATGCTGGACACTGGGCAGAGGAGGGACCCCAGCCACGTCTGCTGTCCGCCACACCACTGGATGAGCCTGTAGAAGAGGAGCGTCCTGATGGGATTAGGAAAGTGCCCTAAGAGGGCTTTTTTCCCAGACAAGAGCACAGACTTTGTGGGGTGACGGCGGAGGTGATGTCCAGTCTGGTTTCTTGCTGCTGTGTGGTCCCTGCCAAGTCGCTTGGCTGGCCCTGCTTTTCTGCAAAATGTGGGTTATGAGTGGTTTATCTGCAGGGTGCAGGGTTGGGATAATGGAATGACAGCCTGTGAGCACTTCAAATGGCCCTGACCCGGCACGCCAGGGGCCAGTGTACCCACTCTTCCGGGCCTGCAGCATCTGGGTCCAGGAGTCTGTTTCTGTTTGCAGGGGTGTCAGGGCAGGGGTGGGGGCAGTTCCCTGTTTGGTCAGGAGCAGGGACTGGCCACCGTCAACACTGCAGTGTCTGCAGGAAGCAGGACCGCCCCAGGTGGATGAGACCACGGGAGTGACATCCCAGGTCTTCTAGACAGGGCCAGGGTGTCAGCAAAGTGGGTGTCAGCTGAGGCATGGGGTCCTATGAAGTGGGGGGACTGGAAGCCTCCCGTAGGTGGGGACTGCCTTCCTGGGCAGCCGTCGGAGGCATGTGAGCCAGTGAGTGGTGAGAGAATCCATTGTAGACAGATTGGTGCAGACGTGACCATTAACTATACCCTGTTGTGGGGGTGATGCACGTCTAGACAAGTGTGAGGGACAGGTGACCGGCTCCCAGTGGGGAGAGTCAGAGACCCTGTGCTGCAGTTCTCAAGGAGACCTGTGTCATCAGCTCAGGAGAAGGTGCTGGGTATGTGTGGGGATCCCCACTCCATGCTGGGTGAGACCTATTGTCCAGCCCAAAAGGTGGGCATGACTAGCAGGGAGCGTGGGTGGGCCCTGACGCAGGCGCCTACATTTCCTTATTGTGTGTGCTGAGCCAGGCTGGCGTTCTTCCAGGGGAGCAGCTGAAGCCTTTTCCTGCCCCCTCCCCACCGACTGCAAGAGGGGCTGTTCCTGCTGAAACGCTGCCGGCCCCACCTCCTGGCCTCCTGGAAGCCAGGCTTCTCTGGGCTTCAGAGCCCCCAAGACCCAGGCCTGGCTCTGACCCCTCGTCCCCTTGAAATGGCCAAAGCCCCGTGTGCGAAATTGGGGCCATGAGTGGGCAGTGAGGTTTTGTCTCCCTGGCCCTGGGGGCAGCAGCTGGTGAAGCGTCTGGGGTTGCAGGGCAAAGGGCCCTAGAGACGGGTCAGAGCTGACGACGAGGGGTGGGGGGATCTCAGATCCTCCCCCACATGCTCTCTGGAGTGACAGATGGCTGTCCAGACTCCAGGCCTCCTGGGGCGGGGGTGCACACCACAGATGGAGCGTCTGCCTGTGGTTTATGGGGGTTTAATCAGCACTCATCTAGTGCTGCTTGGAAGCTGGATTGAAGTGGAGTAATGTAGACATAGAATGAAGGGAAAACAGCATTCCTCAGACTCTGGGAGAAGTGATTCCCCACAGAGCATCAGCCTGAGGGAGGGCTCAGCTGTGGTCACTGCAGGGCCTCTCAGAGGTGCAGGCTGGCGGTGGCCCTTAGTGACCTGCAGAGGACTGTGGGTGGGAGAGGAGAGGGCCGGGAGTGAGCCCCACGTCTGTGGCCTGGGTGGCAGGGCCTGCTCAGGTCACTGTCCTCGCCGCCCACCTCGTCCCTCCATGCAGACATGCGGGGAGCGTGGGAGCACTTTGCATCATCAGCGACTTGAGCTTTCACGACCCTGGGAGAGGAGCGCAGCTGTCAGGGCCGGCACGCAGAGTCATGCCTGTGGCCAAGCCAGTGGTGCCCACACGTCAGCATCAAACTCTGCCCCATATGGAGCAAACAGAACTCTGGGTCTTTCTCTCTGAGGGCAGCAGCTCCCTGGGGGAAGAGAACGGGCTTTGGCTCCACAGACTTGGCTCATGTCTCAGTGCCCTGGCGTGGCCTGGCTTGTCACTGGCCTCTGAGCCATTTGTTCATCCGTAATATGAGTTGCCATCGCCTCCATAGGGGAGGTGGCCCTATCACCTGCAGATCGGGCTCAGAGTTCGGAAGCCATCAGCGCCTGCTCCCTAGTCCTTCCAGCATCTGGGTTTTAGTGGGGAGGCTGTGGCAGCAGCCCTGAGGGAGTGACAAGGTCAGGGGGCATGGAGGACAGGGGACTGCCCCACTCCAGTCAGGGCCAGCTTCCAGCCCTGAATTTATGTGGGAACTGAAGTTCTGGATCCGCCCCCCGGGAAAATGCCTCACATCTACCAAGTAGGCCCCTGAGGCAGGCTTACCTGTGGCCTCGGGTGCCCACCTGCCTTAGTGCCAGCCCGCCTCACCATCTCCCGCCCTGACCTGATTAGTGGTGCTGGCCAGACCCCAGGCTTCCTCTACTCTGCTGGCACTCAGACTGCAGGACTGACCCTGGCCCTGCCACCTGCTGGTGACCCTGACCCACAGCACCCCTCTCTGCCAGCCTGGATGGCACCCCTAGGCCAGTCCTGGCAGTGCTGTGTATGGGGCTGTCCTCTTCAGACACCCAGCACTGTCCCTGATTCCTTCCCTTCCTTGTGATGACTTAACCCCCCGCAGACTGAAAACCCCCAGGAGCTGGCCCACGCTCCTCCCAGCTCCCTGGGCCTCCTCCATAGGGCAGACAGATACACGACTTACTTGTTGGGCAGGAAGTCTCTGACACTCTCATTTGCACATCAGTGTGAGTTCAAGGCCTACCTAGCATCTTCTGCTGAAAGAGATCTCAGGGTGGCGATGCCTCTGCATGGAGATGAAGAGAGAAGCCCAGGGATAGGACTGACTCAGGTCACTGCGTCCCCCTGGCTCTCAGACCAATGCCCTCTCCGTCCTCACCCCTGCAGCAGTCTTCTTAGAGACAGGGCCACAGCAGATACTCACCTGCCTGGGCTCCGATCCTGTCCTATGCCTCCCGGCGTGCACTTGGGCAGGTTGGTAACTGCCCTCAGCACCAGGTTTCTTGCTGCCAAATGGGGACAGCGCCCTTCTCATGGGGTAGTTGTGGGCCTTAAATCGGCAGTGCATGAGGAGTAAGTTCCCAACAGTCGAAACCTCTCCTAAGCAACACTGCGGGCTTCCAGGCCACACCCCGCGAGTCCTGAGCTCCTGAACCTCAACATAGCACCAGGTCCCCTTTGATGTGGCCTCCACACCCCTGGCTCGTGGGACCTGGCACCTCAGGGCCTCTGTCTGTCCTTCCCAAGCCCCCGCCCGTTTGTAGATGCATAGCCCGACTTTATTTCCCCAGATGTGGGTTTCAGAGCCATCTGTTAGGTGGTACACATGTCTTTCATCATATCTTTATTGGATTCTTAATTATGTCAGTATTAGAGATTTGTTGTAGCGGTCACTTTCTAAAGCTTAGTGTAATTCTTTAATAACGTTAACTTTAGACTTCTCCCAAAATGTACAGAATTGTACAGAGTTCCTGTGTGCCTGTCACAAGCTGCCTCTAGTGTTAACATCTTGAGTGACCACAGCACAGTTACCTAACCCAGCGCGCATGCAGAGCGGGACTGTGTCTGCTTTTGAAGGAAAGGTGCAGTAGGAATGCGGGCGAGCAGAGGCAGGCAGGCAGGAAGAGAGGAGGAAGAAGCGCTTTTATTTAATTTAGTTGTCCATCTTGGTGGTGTCCCCCTTGCTGCCCCCTCTGGCCCCAGGAGGCAGACTGGGGTCCTTGGGATGTACGTGGACTGCGCTCAGTCGGAGGTGGGGGACCAAACCGCTCCTCCACCAGTGCACGTCAGAGCAGATTCATTCAACAGTGTTCCCAGTGGTCCCTCTGCCACCCTTTTCTTAACCAGGGTCCAGTGTGGCTGTCCTTCCCTTCGGTCTCCTCCCATCTGGATTGGGCCTTAAGTTGTGTGTCTTCCATGCCCGTGATGTGGGAAGAACCGTGACTGTCTATTCTGTCAGATGTCCCTTGATCCGGGTCGGGGGTGTTATTGGATGTTTTTCAGTGATGAGGCCTCCTGACATGTCTCAGTAACTGGTCAGAGTTATGGTGACATGTCTGTCGCCTTTCTCCACGGTGCGCTCCTGGGGATTTTTGGTAGTTGGCATCATCCTGCATCTCCTGCTTCTTTGCGCTGTTGTAGTGTCCCTAGAGGGCGCACAGTGACACAGCTGCTGCTGTGGCATTTATCAGCCGGGCATCACACGGGGTTAAAAAATAAGAACACCCCTCTCTCTGGCACCTCCACAGAAACCCAGGGGAGGGCAGCTGGTGGCATCCCAGCATGACGTACGTACACATGGAGGGCATGGCCAGGGTGAGGCGTGAGGGAAAGGAGAAGGGAGGCCAGACAAGTCCCTCCACTGCAGGACCTCCCAGAGCCTCCTGTGTGCTGAGTGCGCCTCTGCAGTCCCCAGGGAGGGGCTGGACCTCACCCCAACGGTAAGACACCCTGAGGTTAACATTCCATCCCCTTTCCAAGGAGAAGTGCAGATGACATTGTGGTGCTCTCGGGGATGGGACATGGCTTAGCTTCAGAGATGGAAAAGGAGAAGCTCGTGTCTCAGAATCCAGACTGCACTGCATTCAGTCTTTCCCACAGACTCACCTTTTTGCAGGGCTTCTGATGAGGGCCTCTCCTCCCGCCACCCCAGGGCGCCTGGCCTCGGAGCCTCCTGACTTCTGCTTACCTCCAGCTCTGTGGAGGTCTGATCTGGAATTCCCTCCCAGGGGTCAGGACCCTGGTTCCCGCCAACTTACCCGGAGGAAGCCGTGCTTGCGGTGAGGCTCCAGCCTCTAGACCCGCTTGTGCTGTTAAATATCTGTACCTGTAGAGATTATAGACACATGTCTGTCTCTCTACACATATAATTTTTTGAAGATAACCAGACACAGGGTGATATTACACCTGTTCTCCTGTAGCTTGTTTGTGCCCTCTTCATAAATATCTTGACTTCTTTCCACATCAGCCCCTAATGTGGGATCAGGTCAGCTCTGCCCTTTCTTGGTGACAGCGTAATGTTTCAGCGCGTGGAGGAAAGACTCACACTGCGCTCGTTATGTTGGGCTCCTCGGGTCATTCCAGTGTGATTTGGGTTTTTTTTTTAAATCAACGGGGCTGCAGTAAACACAGATCTTTGCATATTTCTGTAAAATTAATCCCTAGAGTGGAATTTCTCCATCAGAGATTATTATAAACATCCCTTGCATTGGCAGATATTGCTGGATTGTTCTTTAGAAAGCCTGAACTGATTTTTACTCCCGATTGTACCCGTCTGCTGGGGAGGGCTGCCCTCTTCTCTACGCCTGCATTTCTTCCATTATTGGCAAGATTGAGCATCTATTTGTGTGTTTATTGGCCCTTTGCATTTCTTCTGTAACTCTTCCCGTTTGCTCATTTCTCTCGTGAGTGGTTAGTCTTTTTCTTACTGTGTGTCTCATTGCTGAAAAATGGAGAGACTGGTGTAGGGAAGCTTCATTCCTGTGCAGGGCCAGGCTAGGTTTTCTCTCCTGCTTTTAGATTACATACTGCAGAGAGAGCCCTTCAAACATTATTTTTAAAACCAAAAAGGCTGCTGCGTTTGGGAATTTGGAGCCGAGTGGGGGCGGTGAGTGTGTGCTGGGGCCCTAAGGGGCCATAAATCAGTGGAAGCAGCTGTCCCGTGGGTTCATCCACACTCCAGCAGCCCCAGCAGCCATTCCACCGCCCCAGCAGGGCTCAGGAATGTCCGTGGCTCCGTCAGGCTATGTCTGGCTCCTCTGCTCCTGGGCTCTGAACACATCTGGGCCCTGGAGATGAAACAGGCCAGAAGGGAGGGAGATGGCTTGGCTTGCTGCTCGGCTTGCTGCTCAGCTTGCTGCTCGGCTTGCTGATCAGGGAAGTGCCCGCCGGTGACACTTCTTTCCCTCTGCCCCTGCCTATGACAGGAGAGGTGGAGTAACTTTCTCAAGGTGATGGCAGGCCACACCTTGTCGGGAGGCACAGCCAGCTGACACCCTCTCCTGTCCAGCCAGCTCTTCCATGGGGGCAGGAAGCTCAGCGAGCGAGGGCCTGGCTGCTGCCTGGGTCGCCCTGCAGCCTGCTGCCTTTTGACCTGGCAGAGGAACAGCCTCTGGGTTCTTCTGGTCCCTCGCACAGTGGGGGTGACACCAGGAATGCCCCCACGCCGTCACTCTGAGGGCAGTGGCACTGACAGAGAGCCTGGCCATGCTCCCAGAGCCTCCCCATGGGAGGCTCAGCAGTGTTCAGCAGCCTGAAGGCATTTGTCTGCTTGCAGGTCTGGGGCTGTGGGCTCAGCAGGGTTCCCAGCCCCCGTTGACTCCAGACTGTCAGGGTGTCCAGAAAGAGCCGCTAGAGCCTTGCCCTCTGGAGGCCCATGTTCGGGTGGCAGTTAGGGTCCACTTCTCAGCGGCAGGAGCCGTGATTGAAAGCCGCCTCGAGCCTGGCTGCTGCAGGCGGCTGCCCTCCACGCTGGGCCGGGCTCCATGCCCCAGCGAGGGAGCAGGCAGTCTCTCCCTCAGGTCCAGGAGAAATACCAGGGGAGCTCTGTCCTGGGCTGACCTGGGGCACCGAGCAGTTCCCAGAGTGGGAGTGAGCTGGTTTGAGAGACTGAATGAGACTGGTTTCATGCAGAGCGTGGAGGGGTTGTGTGCGTAGGCAGGGTCTCCGTCTCAGAGGACCCCAGGCCGGGTGGGAAGCCGGCTTGGTCCTGAGGGCAGCGGGGCGGGTGTGGCCTGGGGGGCACAGCACCACTCTGGTCTCTGCATGTCGCCCCCCGCCCCCAGAGAGGAGCACCATCTGGGCCTGGTTCCTGTGTCCTGAGGCCTAGGGTCCCTGCATTCTCTGTGGGGGAGGGATCTAGGTGGTTCTCAGGAGTCGGCCTCCCCACCAAGCTTGTGGGCATTCTGAAGTTTCAGGTGCTTGGGGATCTGGACAAAGGAGCGATGCCCAGTCCTCCTCCTGCCTGGGCAAGCAGGCCTTTCAGTAGCCTGGTTCCCGTGCATCATTGCCTGTGGGCCGATGGCACTGCTCTGTCTGAGCGCCTTGGTGCCGGAGATATCCTCCCTCTGAGGAGCTGTGACTGTCGCGGTGTCGCTGGCCCAGGGAACAGACCTGACCCCACTTGAGCAGCAGGAGCTCCTTGTTCCCTCGTGTGCAGGCACTTGGTCCCAGCACAGCAGCCACAGTGATGGTGCCCCACAGTCGTCGCAGGTAGCGGGTGTGCATGTTCACTCCGCCTTGCTTATGTGGAAACTGAGGCACGGGGAGGCAACCAGCCCAGGGCGAGACTTCAGACCCGGGACTGGGACCCAGCAGCAGCCCCCGACTGCACTCATGTCCTGCTGGCCACGGAGCCTCTTCTCCCAACAGGGGCAGACTTCCAGAAGTTTCCATGAGTCAGCTCCCCAGGGCCCACACCCCCGGGCAAAGCAGTTTCAAAGGCCATAGCTCTTAATGTCTTAAACAGACATTGCATTTGCATCTCACCAGGGCTATGAATGGGTTGAGGATACACACATCCCATTGTTTCCACTCTTTTGAAGCCCCACACAAATCCCTCCACTCTGGGGTGACTGGGAGAAATGAGTCACCTACTGCAAGCAGGACCAAGGACGCAGGACCAGGGGACATGTTGGGAGGCGCAGAATGGGGACTGCCCTCAAGTGTCACCTCCGTCCCATCTGAAGGCGGTGAGGGGAGGATGGTGGAGGCCTAAGCACAAGAACGCAGGTGAGGACGCCCCAGGAGAGATGCCCCAGGAGAGATGCCCCAGGAGGCGAGGACGGACCAGCGCCTTAGGGAGGACACACACCGTTTTCCCTGACTGGATGCCGGAGCCCTCTGTGGCCCAACCAGATGGACAGGACAGCACTGTGGATGGTGGGAGCAAAAGAATTGCAGTGGGAATGAGAATGCCCTCCTCACCAGGCTTAGGCCTGGGTGCCATTGCTTCCCACTCCTCTCAGGTTCACCCCACCCGGGCCTGACCACTGAGGTCGCTGTCCTAGACCACCAGCGCCACGTGGTGGCCATCCAGGGATCTGCGGGCCCCTTTCTCTGCCGACATGGGTGATGCCGGCTGGAAGCTTCTCTTTTCCTTGAACCAGCGCTCACGACTCCCTCCTGTCCGTCTCTGTCCCTCTCACATTTGTCCTCGCATCAGGAGTGTTCTTGCTGACGCCTGCCTTCTCTGAGCAGCGCTGGCCTGGCCCTGACCCAAGGAGCATACTCCCTTGTTACTAAACCAGAGTCCAAGCAGAAGGGCTTTAACAGATTACCAGAACCGAGGAAACTGAGGCAGAGTATAGTTGTTGACTAGATTTGTAGCTGATATGAAGCAGGGCTGGGTTTAGCCCAGGCAGCCGGAGCCCTGGCGTGGCGCCCCGTCTGTGTGGAGGCGAAGACACCGCCCGTCGCCGAGAGCAGCACAGGCCCAGGGGAGCCCAGCCTGGGGCCTCCAGATGTGTGGGCGGGAGGCAGTCTCGCCCTGGGCTGGGAGAACCGGCAAGAGTTGCCCAGGTGAAGAAAGGGCCTGTGGGGCCAGGGACCAGTGTCTGAGTCAGGGCATCGGTTTCTCAGCTCTCTGAGACAGATGGCAAAGCTGGATCCTGCTGACGCCCCTGCTGTGCCTGTCAGTGACCAGATCACCCCAGTGCCCTCATGTCACCCCCTCCTAGACACAGTCCTTTCCTGCCGCGCAACGCGGGATCCTGGGAATGGGGAGTGACCCAGGGCAGGAGGACTGAAACCCAGCTCTGAGAGGCAGTGGCAGGGTCCCCCACAGGCAGACACCCTCTGACCTCTGTGAACCTGCTTTATATGGGGCCACCTCCCTCACCCTCATGTGTTGGGTACATGCATGAATACCGAGGACCTGGCCCCTGCGTCCTGCTCGAAGGGAGATTTGCATAGATCAAAAGTCTCGCCTTCACCACGGCCACCGGGTGTCTCCTCCTCCCAGGATGCAGCCAGAAGTTTTCCCCCTCAGCTCCTCTGGCCCTTGAGCGCCACTCTCCACTCTCTGGACTTGGGGTCCACTGCTGGGACTCGCCTGCTTCTAGTGGCCCCCGCCTTTACCTTCTCCAGTGAGGGTGGCAGAGAGCGAAGACAGGGCGGGGGTTCAGTTTCCCAGGGGCTGACATTTCAGTTCCTAAAAGAGCACAATGCCCAT
Source organism: Solenodon paradoxus (assembly GCA_004363575.1). NCBI lineage: Eukaryota > Metazoa > Chordata > Mammalia > Eulipotyphla > Solenodontidae > Solenodon > Solenodon paradoxus. The sequence continues at coordinate 43,425 of RJWH01000627.1, read as the reverse complement.
CTGACTAAAAAAAGCCTCTTTCCAGCTCCCATCCAGAAATAAAGACGAGGGATAAATAAGCAACAGTCGCCTTTCTGGGGAACCAGAAATAGCCCGTGGGCTCCCGAGCTGACTGACAGCCTTTCTCCGCCTCTGTTTGGGAGAGGAGCTGGCAAAGCGGCGAGGTTCCCACGGTGGAGCTGGGGGAGTCAGGGCTGTCGTCCTCATGTGGGTGGGGCCCACCTGCTGCTGGCCCCAGACGTGGGCTCCGCTGGAGGGCCGGCCCCCTTCCCGGCCCCCCGTGAGCCAGCCCGTGACCCCGTCTTCCTCTCAGGGGCCGGGTCCAGCTGGTGCATGCGGACTGCCAGGCCTTTGGCGGGTTGCCCCCCTCTGCTGGGCACACGCTCCCCCACATACCTGGTTGAGTGAGCTGCTCCCCAGCGCCGCACTTTGCTGAGCCCTGTTTTACACTTTGTGTTTCCCCGCCAGCACCATGGAGCCTCACATTTTCCTTATCAACCTGCTTTGTTGTCTAAGTCCCCTCGCCTGGAGCATCAGCTCAGCGAGGACAGGGTGTCCCTATTCCATTGGCTGCTGTGAGGTGTGTCACAGTTCTTGGTGGTGATGAATGGCTGTTGACACCAAAGTGGGGAGCAGTAGTACTTTTTAACTTATGGGGACTTCACGGGCATGGCAAGATGACTTTGGATGCAGGTTGTCAGAAGCGGCCGCTGCGTGGAGAGTGCATCCCCGGGGCGCGGAGAGCTGCAGCCCCGGGGCGCGGAGAGCTGCAGCCCCGGGGCGCGGAGAGCTGCAGCCCCGGGGCATAGGACCTGTGATCCAGGCGGGCGGGTGCCTCCAGCCTCTGCCTGCAGGCTCAGAGCTGTGTCAGAACTGCCTGCACCCAGCACAGGCCTCTTGGGGGTGACTGTGTGTGACCAGAGGCTCTTCTCAGCCAGGTGATGTGGCCTCGGACCCCCAGACCACAGAGAGTGCGGTGGGCACTGGTGGGCCTGCTGCTCAGGGCGGGCAACGAGCTCCGAGTCAGGACAGCGACAAGGCGGGACGAAGTGCACGTCTGCTGCCGCCACCTGGCTGCTGCTCTCACACCAGAGATTTTGGAAGGCTGGGGTGTCTGGTCTCCTGCTGGGTGCTGTCATTCACTGGCAGTGTCTCATCCCTGCCTCTTATGGGGACCCCCAGCCATCTGGAGAACTGCTTCTTTTGTCCTGACTGACCTGGCCCCCGCAGCTTGCCGGGAGGAGGAAGGAGACACCACCTGGCGATGCATGTTGCCCAGCGTCCTGCAGTGGTGGGCGGGCTTCTCACTGCTGCTGCTGCTGAGAGTTTTCATTGATTTGATCCATGTACCATAAAATTAACCTTTTTAAAGTGTCCCTGCAATGCAGTATTTTGAGTGCATTCACACAATGGTGCGACCATCTCCTCTGTCTTCACTCCAGAATGTTTTCCTGGCCCCCAGAGAAGAGTACCGACCTACAGTCTCCGCTCCGCCCCGTCCCCGGCAGCCACGGCCCCCTTGTCTCCGTGGCCTCGCCTGTTCTGTCTTTGTGGATTCAAAGTCGTGCAATCTGTGGCTTTTGTGACTGGTTTGCTTCACTTAACACCTTTCTAGTGTTCGTTTGTTTTGTTGCCTGTATCAGGACAGTCATGCGTGACTTCAAGACAAGGCTCTGTGCTCTGAGGAGAGTGTCACTGGGCAGCCGTTAGAGCGTCATTACACAAACCTGAACGCACAGCCTGCCGCACACCCTTGCATGTGCAGCCCAGAGCCATGCCCGACTGCTTCATTCCTTTTTCTTAAAGGAAAGGTGCAGGCAGGAGTGAAGGTGAGTAGGCAGGCAGGCAGGAAGAGAGGGAGGAAGAAGCACTTTATTTTTATTTAGTTCCCATTGGTGTCCCAACAGAACCTGAATGTGAGCCTGCCTCCCTGGGGTGTCTGGTCTGCACTCCTCCAGAGGCGGCTGACCTACCACTTCTGCTGTCCTTTTTACGACGGAGTAATATTCCATCTAATTAATATACCACTTTTTGTTCACCCGTTCATGGGCTATGGGCCTTTGCTACTCTGATTTATGAATAACGTTGCTACGACTCTCCCCGACGGGTTTCCCCTCTCTTGCTTGTGTGTCTGGGGTGGAGCTGCCGGGTCATGCCGGAACTGTGTTTAACCGTTGGAAGAACTTCCTCCCAGACTTTCTCCCAGGCAGCTGCACGTTTTGCACTCCCAGCACTGTCTGCGCTGGTTGTTGTCTGCACTTTTATGATCGCCAGCCTCTGAGACGCGCAGTCACTTCTCACTTTGTCTTGATTTTCCTTTTCCTAGTGACTGATGATGTGGAATATCTTTTAACATGCTCACCGACTAGTTGCAGATGTCTTTTTCAGAACTGTGTGTTCAGATCCTCGGCCCATTTTAAAATTGGGTTTCTGTCTTTTTATTGTTTGGTTGTTAGAGTTCTTTCCTATATAGATCAGAGATATGCTTTGCATACATTTCCCCCTGTTCTGTATATGTGTTAATAAGCATTATGTCTTCCTGCTGGATTGATCCTTTAATCATTGTGCAGTGTCCATCTCTGTCGTTGGTTATGCTTTTTAGATGGAAGTCTGTTTTATCTGCTCTTGAGTATAGCTGCTCCTGCTCTTTTGTGGTTGCCATTCAACTGTAGGATTGTCTTCCAGCTGTTGACTTCAAGTTTTTGTTTATCTTTTGGAAGAAGGTGGGTTTCCTGAATGCAGCAGAAGGTTGGGTTGTGCTTTTAAATCCATTCAGCCACTCTGTGTCGTTTTAACTGGTGAGTCCAGTCCATTAATATTTAGGGTGACTATTGATATATATAGCTGCTTAGTGTCATTTTATATTTTGTGTTTTGTATGTTGCTCCAGATGATGACTTTCTCTTCCTAGGTCAGATGGTGCAGTTATGTTTGATTGATTTCGCCTTTTGTTTTCTTCTTCGCTTTCTCCCTGGGGATGTATTTTGAGATTACCCTGAAGTTAGCATTCACAGTTCTGTGTATGCTGCTTAACTGTATTTGAAAGCATATTAATCTTTCTCTCATTCTAACTATCCACATTTTTGTTCTCTTCTCTTCCCCCCCACTTTTAATATTTGCTGTCATGCTGTTTATCTGTGTGATTTCTTTATGCTTTATAGAGCATCCTTTAATATTTTTTGCAAAGCTGGTTTTATGGTAATGAACTTCTTTAACTTTTGCTTGTCAGAAATGGTTTTTATCATTCCTTTTGTTCTGAATGATAATCTTGTCGAATATAGTCTCCTAGGTTGAAACTCCTTTTCTTTCAGCACTTTGAATATATTATGCCATTCCCTTCTGGCCTGTAGTTTCATTTGAGAAGTGTGCTGACAGTCTTATGGGGGCTCCTCTCCATGTGACACATTTTTATCTGGATGCTTTAATAGTCTTTCTTTATCTTGTATTTTTGACATTTTGTTGACAATGTGTCTAGGTGTATTTCTGTGTGGGTTTCTTTTATTAGGAACTCTTTGAGCCTCCTGGATCTGGAGGCTTGCTCCAGTCTTCAAACTGGGGAAGTTTGCATCTATTATTTCTTCAAATATGGTTTCTGTCCCCTTTTCTCTCTCTTCCTCTGGGACCCCTATGATGCTAATGTTGTTCCTTTTGATGTTATCATCCCAGAGGTCCCGAATGCTGTCTTCTGTTCTTTGAATTTTTTATCTCTTTGCTGGTTTGCTTGATTGAGTTCCTCTGTCCTGTCTTCCCGATCACTGATTCTATTGGAAGCTTCCATCCTATCGTTGAGCCCCTCTTTGAGTTCTTTAATTCAGTCATCATGTCTCTTACCTGCTTGATGTCTTGTTTTAATTCTCTTTGTTTCCTGACAATCTCGTTTTACTGCCTCTACTGATTTCTGGATTCCCATGAGCATGCTAATCACCGTTACCCTAAATTTCTCTTCAGGTAATTTATATATGTCTGCTGTATTCATATTTTCCCCTGTGTTTTTGATTGGATCCATCATTTCATGTCTGTTTCTCTATGCCTTTGCTCTATTCCGCGTTCTGTTAATATTTCTGAGGGTTCAGTTTCCCTGGTGTTGCGTAGATTTGACTTGACCAGGATTGGCAGTCAGCCTGCAGTTTTGCCTCTACACACAAGGTGGTGCTAGCAGGTAGCATTAAGGTTTGGGGCTGCCTTCTCACTGTAATCCAGTGGGTGGGGTATCAGATGGACGGGATTTCTGGTTGGCGGATATGCAATATGCGGGATTTCCACTCAGTGGACCCCAGGCTCTGGCGTGAAATGGTTGTGGGAGGGGTTTGATTTGGCTGCTTTCTGGTTATGACTGCAACCAGTGCAATTTCACCACGCAGACTCCAGCTCAGCTCTCAGTGCGCTGGCTCTCCTGTCACCTGCTCCCAAGTCAGCCCACCATGGCTCCACGTCTCAGCCCCACTGGGTCGCCTCTTGCTGCCTCCGCAGCTGCTCCTAAATCTCCTAGCCTCTCCCCACTGTGTGTCCGGAGACTCCCGAGCTCCATCCCAAATCCAAATCTGTGGCTTAGCTGAGAATTGCGCCGGGTGTCCTCATCCACCATTAGTCTTCAGCTGTTCTGTCTCCAGTTGAAGTGCCATTCGTTTCTTGATGTTTATCTCAGGAAAATAGGTGGGTTTTGGGGTTGTTGTTTTTTTCAGGGTCTATGGGGAGAGACCCAAAAGTGTCCTATCAAGTCACCATCTGGAGGTCACTCTTCTCCCCCCATTCTGTAGATGGTCTTTTTCAATTTCCTGATACAGCCCTTTGAAGCAGAAATATTTTTAGTTTTGATAATATCAAATGCATTTATTTTTACTTTGGCTGCTTGTGTCTTTAGTGACTAAGAAACCTTTGCCCGATTGCACTCATGTGATTCAGGCAGCTGAGGTGCAGACCATGTAAAGCCCATGGATCCAGGTTGGAGACCCAGGGCTGGGAGTTTAATTCAGTGTCATAAAGATTGAAGCCTATGTTTTCTTTAAGAGTTTTGTCTCCTATACATATACTGTTACTCATTTTGAATCGGTATTTGTATATAGTGTGTGTCAGGCTCCAGCCTCATTCTTTGGGTGTGGATGACCTGTTGTGCAAACACGTTTGTTTTCTTGTCTTGGCCCCTTTGTGAAAAATCAGCTGACTGTCGATAGGAGTCTATTTCTGAACTCCCAGTTCTGTTCCATTGTTTTGTATTTACACTTTATGCCAGCCCCATGGTCTCTTGGTCACTGCAGTTTTGTGGTAAATTTTAAAGTTGGGAAGTGTGAGTCCTTCAACTTTGTTCCTCATTTTTCAAGGTTTTTGGCTCTCTGGGTCCATCGCATTTTCAGATTTTAGGATCAGCTTGTTTGTCAATTTATGCAGAAAGGGAGTTGGGATTTTGATGGGAATTCTGTTGAATCTGTAGATAAATATGAGAGTACTGCCAGCTGACTAATATCAGATCTCCTGTTCATGAACATGGTATGTCTTTCCATTGACTGACTCTTGAAAAATTTCTTTTAACATTATTTTGTAGTTTTCTGTGCTTAAATCTTTGTTAATCTCTAAATGTTGTTTTTATTTATTTATTTTTGATGCTCTTACAAGTATAACTGTTTTCTTAATTTCGTATTTGGGATTGCTCATTGCTAGAGTAGATATATGATTGCTTTTTTCTATATTGATCTCGTACCCTGAAGTTGTACTGAATTAGTAGCTCTAGTTGCTTTTGGGGTTTTGTTGTGTGTGGGCTCCTTGGAGTTTTGTACACAAGGTTAGGGGATCTGAATAGAGGCACTTTTGCATATACAGTCTGGATACTTTAATTCCATTTTCTTGCCTGCTTGCTTTGGCTACAACCTCCAGGACTGGAGAGAAGTGGAGAGCACAGGCTCCATGCCTTGTTCTTGATCTTAGTGGGGAGATCCTGTCTTTCACCCTCAGTAGGCTGTGTCTGTGGGGGTTTGTAGATGTCTCTAATCAGTTTGAGGAAATCCCATCTGTTCACACACACACACGTGTGTGTCTGCCCACAGCAGGGCGGAAGGGTGGCCCCAACAGGACTCCTGCGCACATGTGGTCTCACTCTCCTTTCATCACAAGTGTTACAGCTGCTTGTGTTGTTCGTGATCACAGAGACGCTGTTAGACAGTCTAAGAATATGCTGTTATCTTCCGGGATGCATTCTGATGTGACTGCGGGGTTGGGTGTCTGACCGGGAGAGGGGCTCTGAGGGTGGCCCCGGGCTGGGCCTGGACCGCACAGATGCTGTGCTGACACGGCTTCTCTCTGTCCCCAGACGACAGGATCTGCTCTCCACCCTTCATGGAGCTCACAAGCCTGTGTGGGGACGACACGATGCGGCTCCTGGAGAAGAATGGCCTGGCCTTCCCCTTCAGTGAGCTCTGTGCTTTCGGAGGGTGGACAGAGGATGAACTAAGCATACATGGAGGGCATGGCTGCTGGGGAGGAAGGCCTGGGTCCCACCCGCCTGCACCTTGTTCCTCAGGTGGCATGGGCAGAAGCTGGCCTAGTGGCCTCCTGCTAGCCACCCTGAGGAGTAGCCGCAGCTGGGCCCCTGGCCCTCCTCCTAAGGGGGTGGGAGCTGTGGGCTTCCGAGGGTCTGCCAGGTGGGGCTGGTGGGTGACCCCGTTAACTCTGCTCTGCTCTTCTCCCCACCCCACAGTTTGCAAAACCAGAGTGGCTCATGGCACCAACTCTCACGAGGTGAGTGGAAGAGTGGGTGATATCACTGCCCTCTCCTTTCAGCTGCTGGTGTCGCCCTGAGGGGCCGCTGGAGTCTGTGCAGACCCCCAGCTGTCACTCCCCCCAGCTGTCTGTACCCTGTGCCTGTCCCATCCCCTGGGCCGGGATGAGTGTTCCCCTTTGAGCCCGTGCAAGTCACACCCCAGGCTGTTCCTTCCTGTGGCCTTTTTGCTCCCTCCTGTGCCGAGACCTGGGCTGTGTCTCACAGGGGTCTGTTCACGAGGGGTCCCAAGTGTTCTATTTAAGAGGAGGTGGAAGGGAAGGGCACCACCTACCTGTTAGAGTGCCTAGGCTCACCCAGCCTCCCAGCATGCTATTCAGTGACCTGGGCCCACCCTGGGGACCTAAGATATGAGTCCTGCCCAAGGAAAGACAGTCCTGGAGGGAGACCTGCCTGTGAGGTGTGGTCAGGAGCTCGAGGGGGTGCAGCCTGGCTGGTCCTTAGACTCACACCAGGAGCAGGTCCTTCGGGCACACAGCATTTGCATGTCACATGCTCAGGGGCACAGCCACCTCCCTGAGCAGGCCCATGGGCAGCACACTGGGCTCTGGATGCGTGACTCCTGTGAGACCCCCTAGAGGGCCCCGCGGGAGACCGGCCTCTGGCAGCCCCGCCATCAGAGTGCTCCCAGGAGCCTCTGCCTGAACACAGAGTTGCACAGATGTGCTCACGGGGAAGTGTCTGCGAGCGGCCGTGCAGGGTGAGGTGCATGTGGCAGCAGGTCTGTCTGCAGGCCCGGGGAGGGCATGTCTGTTGGGAAGCAGTGTGTGGGCGGCTTTGGCGAGCCGGGCTCACTTCGACGGTGCGTGTCCCGAGGTCAGGAGCTCCCGTGCTCTGTCCTCATCCCAGGCCTGCCGGAAGTGTGCTCTGTCCAGGCCTGGGAGGGAACAGGAAGGCCTCTGAGCCGCCAGAATCGTGTCCCCAGAGCTGCCCTGTGGGCAGCAGCACCTGCCTGCCAACCTTCTCCCTGGCCCTGTCACCCCCAAAGTGTCCTCTGATTAGACCCGCCTAGAGCAGAATGGGCCAGCCTGCTAGGGTACCCCCTTCTGCTGTCACACAAGAACTTTGGAATCACACTGACGTGCGACCAGTTCTGCTCTGCAGTTGGTGGCGTGTCCTTGGGACAGTGACAGAGACTCTCTCTGCATCTGTCCTGCCCCGGAACTGGGGACGGCAGTGCTGTGAGAACCAGAGTTGCTGGCAGGGGAAGTGTCTGATCAGCTGCTAGGGAGCCTTTTGCCCTGAGGCTGCTGGATCATTTGGAAAGGGGCGATGTTCCTCGATCCAAGAGCATCTCTGATCAGCTGGAGGGGTCAGTGCCCCCCGGGGAGCTGTTCTGCCCCTCAGTCTGGCTGTCCCAGTCTGACTCTAAGATGTGCACATGCGCGCCCCCTCCCCTGCACTCAGTGTGCCACCGTGTCAGGAGGGCCTCTTCCGGGCTCAGAGTTTGAGTGTTAGAGACTCCTGGGGTTAGAGACTCCTGGAGGCCCCCCAACAAAGGGTGCCCACTAGGGTGTGCCCCTCGGTGCAGGGCTCCTTGCCAGTTCAGGCGTCCCTGGGGCCACTGAGTGCAGCAGGGATGAGACATCTTTAAACAAGAAAGCCAGGCTTTCTGCTTGGGGTCCTCACCCACACCCCAGCCTGCCCAGGTCCAGTCCCAGAGCCCTAAGCCCCTAGTTCAAGAAAAACCAGGATTACATTTCCCAGATCACTCTCTGCTTGCATTTTATGTTCATGGAACAGTTTGGGTTTTTAAATTTTTAAGCCAGTGCATCATACTAGTTGGTGGTCAGGGGAATGTCCTCTTTAAACCCCTGGGCCTAAAGCTCAAGGCACTGCAGCACTCCCCCTGGTGGTCAATGGTGCTGTGACAGGTGAGGAAGGTGGAGCTTAAACTGGGTGGGTTCCCTGCCTGTGCCAGGCCAGACCCATCCAGCATCTGGCTTTCTGCCTGTCCTACTCCCATCAGAAGACACTACAGCATCAACTGGCCACACTTTCCACATGTGGCCTCAGTCTCTACTTCTGCCTGTGCCCTCCCCCTCCAACCCTGCAGCAAAGCGCCAGGGGTGTTGGGTGCCCTCTGTGACTGTTGATGCAAGGGACAGCAGGCGGTCAGCTGTCCAGGCCATTACACCCACTTGCAGCCCTCACGTCTGGTGCTCTTCCCTGGGCCTTGTGGACTGAGGGGTTCCCTGTGGTTCTGGAACCAGGAGCTCCAGACCCAGCCTCTGCCACCTTAGAGGATTTCCCCAGCTGCCCCTGAGCCAGCCCCAGCTCAGTCCCCTGCCAGGCCTGGGAGCAGGTGTCCCCAGGCTTGCATGTGTATGGCTCCTGCAGACTGAGGGCGGGGCTTCACACAGGGCAGCCCCATTCCAGTCTAGGTCGTCAGTTCCCAGCAGCCCCGAGGTCTCTGCTCCCTCACTGTGACGAGCTGGATGGTACTGCCCACCGAGGTGCGCTGTGAGGACAGCGCTGGGCGACTCACCTGAAGGGCCCTGACCCCAGGCCTCTGCTCCCGCCTGTGTCTCCTGCGACAGAAGAGTGGACTTCAGCTCCATTCCCTGGACGAGTATCTGCACCACCAGCGCAGCCCCTACAGCTGGCCCAATGCAGGGCATTTCAAATCCTCACAGCGGGAGCCACTCAGTCCCAGATGTTTTGGGGCATCTGCAGGCCACAGAGCCAGGATGAACGTGGCTCTGAAAGGTGACACGCCTGTGCATGAGGCCGGAAAGGTGGTGATCTCATGGCCTGGACTCCCCTCTTTCCCCAGATGGCCATCGTGTTCAACCAGGAGGGCCTGAGTGCCATCCAGCCTCCCTGCGTGGTCCAGAATTTCATCAACCACAACGCCGTGCTCTACAAGGTGTTCGTGGTCGGCGAGGCCCACACTGTGGTCCAGAGGCCCTCGCTGAAGAACTTCTCCGCCGGCACCTCAGGTAACGAGCCCTGTGCCCTCAGGGCGGCCAAGGCCACGGGCGGCACGTGGCATCAGCTGTCTGTCCTGCCGGCTGCCCAGTGTCACCTGGGCTTGGGAAGGGATGCTCTGAAGGTGGACAGTTGTGTCCCGTGGATGCAGTTGGAGAACGAAGGCAAAGCCCCTATTCACCAAGTGATTCCAGGGGAGCCGCCATGAATTCTGGGAGGCCCTTGCAGCTTTCTGTCCCCATACTGCTTCCTGGGGCCCCACACACGGTGCAGCTGGAATACTCCTGATTGGTCCTGGAGGGGAGCGAGGAGGGGCCCCTCGCATATTGGGAGACCACCCCTTGCCTGGTTTTCTCCCTTTTCCCAGAGAGGCATTCCCTTTGGAAGCAGAGTTCCTGCTGCCTCTGCAGCTGTGCATGGCGGCTCCGCCCGCTGCCTGTGGGACTTCTGGTGTGGCCCTGGGCGAGACAGAGGCGGACAGTCACCCCGCCGGGACCCCACGGGGCTGAGGACACACTGCGCTCTTGTTCTGCATCAGTGGATAGTGTCCCCAAGTGTCCTCGGTGTCACGTGTGGTGGCATTTGCAGGCTGGGGGTGGTCTGAGGGGGTCTCAGGAGGCTCAGGGGCTCCCAAGGCTCATCTGCTCCCCAGCTCGGGTGGCTCCGGCCCTGAGGCACAGCCTACTGGTCTGAGGCTGCTCAGGAAGGGTCAGTGGTTGGGAAGGCGTCGCTCTGGCAAGTTCCAGAAGCCTTTGGAAGGGCCAGAAGTTTGCACATTCGTGTTTGCTGGAGAGCTTATCTCCACGGAGCACGCGAGTATGTCTGCCTCAAGTCCTGCGGCTGTCACCATGCACCCTTGGTGGCCAGCCGCTCGGCTTGAATAAAGTGAGACAGGACTCTCCCTTTGCCCTCCTTCCCCTCAGGGCACTTCCTCTGGTGCGCGCAGCCTTCGTGCCAAGCTGGCCCGCCTCGCTGTGGTCCCTGCCCCATCCGTCGGGGCTGCTGAGGGATCTGGGGGTCAGGACCAATGTCTGGAGGGCCTGTGGCTTTTTTCCAGAAAGAGGCCTTCTTATTAGCAGCAGACCACAAGAGACTGACTTTTTTTAAATCCTGTGTTATTTTCCTGATTATAAAAATTATGTGCTCTAAATCTATACTACATATATTAGATGAAAAGGAGTTATACCTTTTTTTAAGCTAAAACCACTCGTCTCTGAAAGAGTCACCACCAGATTCCTACCTTCTGCACAGAGTGTCCATTTCCCTCCTTTTTCTCCTGGTGGCAAAGAGCTGGACTAGATCGTCTCAGCGGCCTGCATCCTGTGCCTAGGACGAGGCCCCTGTGTGTCCCCTTATGGCCATTTACCAGTTGCCAGTTTCCATAAAATGCAGACCAGGCCAAATAAGTGGGTCAGCAAGCAGAGAAATCTGTATTTGCAGTGTCTGCCTTCCTGCCCCAAAGCTGGTTCTGTGTCACTGATGTCAACCAGGAGCTAGGTGGGCTGTGTTTTTTTCCACATGAGACATTCTCTTTCCACATGAGACATTCACGGGAGGGGCAGACCAGTTTGGCCCACGCTGGCTTTCTGGTCCCCACTGCCCAGCGGCAGCCCCAGGTCGCTCCCGTCCGTGTGGGGAGGTGGCTCCTTGAGTGGCTTCTTCTGGGCCTGGCCTGAGACAGGACACTGCTTTGCCCTCCACACCTGTGCTCTTTGGATTCTCAGGTGCACTTTTGTTTTAGGATATAAAAAAATTTTTTTTTTTTTTTCAGTAACTTCGTTTTACAAATGACATTAAACTCATAGGGGCAGTTTCCCTACTCCGCGGAGCTCTGTCAGCACCCCCTGCCTCCTCCACGTCACCAAGTGTCCTTCCCCACGTCCAGGGGGCTCCGCCAGCACTTGTCCCCTCCCCGCCCCAGTCCCCGTTGGTCACCTCAGTTCTACTGTGAGTGCCCAAGGGTTGGCTTTGTTTCATCTGTTCCTTTGTTTTGTCTGTTCACATTCCACCCGTGAGTGAGGTCGTCTGGTGTCTGTCTTTCTTCTTTTTGACTTGTTTCACTGAGTATCATCCCCTCTAGATCCATCCATGTTGGTTGAAGTGACAGGGTTTCCTCTCGTCTCAGGGCTGTGCAGTGTCCGTTGTGCATATGGACCACGTCTTCTTCATCCATCATCTGACGTTGGGCACTTAGGTAGTTTCCGGTTCTCAGCCAGTGCGAACGGGGCCGCAGGAAGATGGGGCGCCTGCATCTCCGCGGGTGGGGCTTTGCGTCTTCCGCGTAGACGCCCAGAAGTGGGGTGGTGGGATCATGGGCTCTACATCTGCAACTTTTTGAGGAATCTCTACACTGTTCTGCACAGGGGTTGCACCAATTTGCATTCCCACCAACAGCGCAAAAGTGTTCCCTTTTCTCCACATCCTGGTGGTTGCCAGACTTCTGGGGCACAGCCAGTCTCAGTATAAGGTGATGTCACGTTGTCGCACTTTTGTTTTTCACACACGGATGTCTCCCGAGTCAGATGCGCCCTGTAACTGGCGGCCTCACAGTTGCCTGGGTTGGAGCTGACATCAGGCTCTTATGGAGACGCTGATGTTGGCCCGTGCCGGCCAGTGGGACCCTGTGTTGCCCGTGGGTCCCGGTCTGAGAGGCCGTTTCCTCCTGCACCCACGCGGCGTCCAGATGCCGCGCTCTGCTCCGCCTTCCTGCAGTGGGTTTGTTGCTCCCTCCCCTCTGCTCTCCTTCCGGGACCTTCTTCCCCTCGGGGGCACGTGAATGAAGGCCGTGCCACTGACCTGGTAGAGCAGGGCTCCGAAAGGCAGAGTCAGTACTTCCAGCTCGACCTCAGTGACGTCACCCCTCCCGTGCAGCGTGAAACAGCTGTAGCCGTGCGCACGAATGGGCGTGACTGTGTCCAGTCAAGCTCTGTTTACAAGCCAGGGTGCCGGCCTGCAGTTCGTACTGCTCATTGCCCACCGAGGGCCTCTGAGGCCCATGACGCCGTTTCCTGGAACGTGCCACGTGCCCAGCCCTGTGGCAGGTGCTGGGATCCTGCAGGGAATGAGGCCATCAGCCAAGATGCAGAAATACCAAGAACCGGCTGTGGTGTGGGCTGCGTGGCTTTGGGGTACCGCTGGTTGTGAGCCTCCTTTGCAGGGTGGCCAGGTGTTAGGGATGTGGGGTCTGGAGTAAGACCTGAGCCACTGTGGGTGGGGCTGCGACATGCTCTTCACTCCTGGAGACTTGAGGGTTAAAGCAGATGAAGCAAAGGACAGTGTGTCCATAGCTCGTGGCCATACCACTGAGTTACTGGGGTGTTTGGGTCTAAACTTGTCCCTTACTCTCACTCTTTCCAAGCTGTTTCTCATTGGTAAATTGGGAGCAGACTCCCCCATCCTTGTCCTTGCCCCGCTCCCCTGCGGGGAGCTGGTGGTGGTCCTTCAGGGACCTGCGTATCTCAGGAACAGGGCATGCCGGGCCCCACACAGGGACGCTCCGCTGTCAGAGCAGGCCTGTCCTCCCAGCCACTGTGTCAGAGCTGCCTGGGGAGCTGGCGCCAGGACACACTCTGACCCCCGCTGACCCGTCTCAGCTCCCTATAGCCAGCTGGTCTCAGCCAGGAGCGGCTTCCAGCCACTCCCAGTCCCTCTGATGCCGATGAGAAAGGGCTGCTCTCCCTGCCCTCGAGTCGTCTGGCCGAGTCCCCAGGTCAGAGTTAGCCACTGAGTGACCTGTTTCGTCCAGTGCAGTGGGCACCAGGGAGGGCCCTCCGAGTGCCCGGCTCCCTCCCTTCAGCTGGCACAGCCAATGTTCTCTGGAGGCTCCCTGAACTTGGCTGTGGTGACCTGTTTTGGGTGACCCTTCTCTACCCAGGCCTGCTCTCCACCCTGGCCATCGCCTTTGGGGACTGAAGGGGTGGGCTCCCTAAGCTCGAGAGGTCCAGGCCAGGCTGGGTGATGGGGCGAGGAGGTGAGCTGTGCCTGCAGAGACCAGAGTGTCCCAGCTGCTCCAGCCCCGTCATGGGCTTTGCCACCGGAAGGCCCAGTCTTCTTGACTGTCTGCGCCCCACGTAGAGGTCAGCGGGCTGCCTGGGGCAAGTCCTGCAGGGTGTTTATTTTCCCCAGGCTCCTCCCCAGGACCGTCTCTCGTGCCCCCGGTCTGGACCAGCTCTGGTCGGAGCGGCGGGAGGACTGTCGGGTACTCCAGGGCGGCCAGGGGCCCGTGTGGCCGGCTGGCGGGAAGGATGCCAGGTACATGTCAGCGCCTGCCTGCTTGGCCTGCGCCCGAGTCACCTCCTCACGCATGATTGTATGGTGCCGCAGTCCCACAGCCGGTGGGGGCGTTGGCGGCGGGGCAGGCGCCCTCCGTCTGGCCGCGGCGCACAGTCCCCTCGGTGTAGGGGCCTGGTCCCAGCACGAGCACCGTGTCCTGAGGCGCAGCCAGCGCGGTGCCCATCCCAGGTGGACGCTCAGGGGCCACACGGGGCTCTGGCCCAGTACAGCCTTTGCCCGTTGTGGAGGACATCAGGAGGGGAGACAGACAACCCTGCCAGAGCTCAGCCCGAGGTTTTGTGATTCCTGCCTTTGTGTGTCCGCGCTCTGACCAGAGACCACCCGAGCTCACTCGCCAGGACATTCCCACCCCGGACCAGTGACGCACCCGCGGCTCATCACTCTCACAATTTTGCGTGGGGGCCGCCTCTCTGGATCCCAGAACCGAGGGCCTGGCTGCAGTGGGAGGTGGCGGGAGGGGTGGGGAGGAGGGGTGGTCTTCCAGGGCTGTGCCAGCTCCCAAAGCCAAAAGCAAAGTACCATGTGCTCTCAGATACATCTTACCGGTGCCCACGTTTGATTTTCCGTTTTCCCCTAGTTGTGAGACAGCAGAACCCTTGGTATGTTAAAGGGTCATGTGCCAAGTGGCAGGCTGACCATTTCTTAAATGCTGCCCAGAAAGGAGTCCCATGGGCAGGTGCTGGGAAGGGTTGAGCAGACTGGGCTGGACGGCAAAGCCGGACCTTCCCTGGGCCTTCGTTAGACAGCATTCCCCACACCCGGCGCCCCTTCACCCCTCTGTCCATTTCTAAGACACTCTTTGGGGCTGGGGCTCTGGTTTGGGGGAAAACCAGATATAGCACTAAATGATACAGCGTCTCCTTGGGCTGGGGGTGCCCGGCTCACCTCGTCCCCCGTCCCTGCCGCTGGAGCTGAGCCCAAGGGAGCCTTGACCTGTGGCCCTTGGCTGGGGTGGTGCTGCCCCCTGGTGTCGGGTGGTGGATTCGCCATCGCTGCCTGGAGCTTCTGACTCCCTATTGTCTTGGCTTTTTCAGACCGGGAGTCCATCTTCTTCAACAGCCACAGTGTGTCAAAGCCGGAGTCTTCCTCCATCCTGACTGAGGTATGTCCATCCCACATGGAGGTGCAGGCAGCTTCACTGGAGCCTGGAGGGGCCGGGACATTCACCCCACGCCAGGGCTGGGAGGGTCCAAAGGGCACCCACAGCCACCCTGCTCACCAGGGCGACCACAGCTGGAAGACGTCCGCCGTCCACCCTCGGCGTGGGGTCTGCCCCGCCCCCAGTGACGAGGTGCTGAAAGACCTGCTTTCAAATCTGCCTTTTCCCTGGTTAAAGCGGGGGCCAGAGGTGGCATCAGCTCATTTTGCTTTCTTTCCTGCCCATGTGAGTCCCATATGCATGGCTAGTGCCCCCTGGGACTATAGGCACTGTGACCCACTAAAGTCACCCGTCTGCCACTCAGCCATTTTCTCATCTTCAGCCTGCAGAGAGGGTGGGCCCAGAGACACCGTGGGGCGTGCAATCCTCCCCTGGAGTCACGGCGACCCCCAACCCCAGTCCAGGCCACTAGTCAGGACCCCCCAGGACCGACTACACGTCCACATGTAATGACGGCGACACAAGTGCAGCGGCCTGTCTCTTCGGGACACGGCCCCTCCTGTAGACCTGCAGGCCTGGCAGGCACCCCTTGTCATCCCCTGCCCACTGGGGGTCCCTCCAGACCCAACTCACCTGGCGCCGGAATCCCTGCCCTAGCCTGGCTCACCACCTTCCCCGCCGCAGTGACCCCCACCAGTGGACCCTGTCCTCTTACCAGCCGCAGGCCTCCAGACACTGGGCGTGGAGTGGGCTGTGGAGTCATTTCAAGAGTGTGAACACCTATGAGGCTGCCTAGGGTCAGACCCAAGCTCCATGGTGCCCGGCGGTGTGGCCTCCGGCACATGACATTACCTCTCTGAGCCTCTATCTCCATCCTGCCCTGGAGGGTTGTGGGGTTCAGATGCCCGGACAGTGCCAGGCAGCAGTGAGTATGCAGAGGATCCACTGTGATGGGGCAGGGAACCGCACCAGCACCTCTCCCCTCTGCCGCAGTCACCGGGCAGGGTTCCCGAGCCTCTGTCTTGTCTTCGCATGACTGTGTGGTTTCGGATGATCAGAGGATTTCGGAAGGATTTCTGCGCTGGCTTGGCTGAGCCGAGAAAGCACGTCTGTAAACAGCATGTGGTCGTGAGACTTGCTGCTAGCTCACCCCCTGTGCCTACACCCAGCCTGCAGTGCTGGCGTCTCATGACCTGTTGGTTGGGGCGAGAACACAGCCCAGAGGGGCAGGTCTCTGCCCGAGTCAGGCAGTGGGCATTCGCCCGGGTTGCTCTGGCGAGTACTGTGGCCGAGCTGCCCCGTCGGGATGAGCCTCTGACCCCTCACTTATGAGAGTGACCAGGAGGCAGGCACCCGCCCAGGCCCAGCAGGCGCCAAGTAACAAGCCAGGCTGGCACTGCCCCTTAGGATGTGTTTCCCCACAAGATGCCAGGGACGTCATGCTCTCGAGGGGCCTGGCCTGTGTGCAGAGTCCCCGGGGGTGCTACGGACAGTGCCCAGGGGTGGGCCCCCACTCACATCTGAAAGCTTCCCGTTGGCCTGCCAACGTCCTGTGCTGGGTAAGGGCCATTTGTGCTCAGTGCCCAGCATCTGTCCCCAGCCTTTCTGACCCAGTTCCACTTTTTTGTTTTAATTCACGTGGAATTTGCATAGCAATCTGCCAGTTAAAAGTAAACAGTTCATCTCAGGAATAAGACTTTGTTTGGGGGTGGGAGTCGCCGGGGGAGGGAAGGAAGGAGGAGGGAACAAGGTGGTGGTAAAGGCTCTAGAACCCTGGCCACGAGTGTGTGTGTGAAACACACGGTGAAGTGCGAATTCAGCAGCCTAAATGCAGACAGCGATGTAAGTGGGAAGCAGTTCAAAATAAGTGAGCCATTCTGGGGCATTGGGTACATTCCTGGTCCTGTAGCAGCATCTCCTGTTCAAAGGTGTCGTCGATATCTGAGAAGACCCTGTCCTGCTAGGTTCTCCCCGTCCCTGCTCCCTCCCCGCTGCGGAACCCCCGTCCACTCATCTGCAGGGACACGCGTTGCTCTGCACGTGGAAGTGGACTCAGGATATGTGACCCGTTGTGTCTGCACTTGTCACTTAGCCCAGTGCTTCCAGGGTCCATCACGTGTAGCCTCGTGTCCTGGAGAGACTTCCGCTAACTGCAGCCCCGTTCCTGCAGCCGCTCGCCTGTCGTGGGCCTCGGGGCTCTTTCTGCCTTTGCTGATGTGGCGAATGCTGCTGTGAACACGGGCAGACAGAACTGTCTCCAGTTCTCCCAGCACAACCTGGGGCTGCGACTGCAGTTGCATGGTGATTCTGTTTCACTGTTTGACCCAATGTGACTTGTATGTCTGAGGATCGCCCCCTCTTCCCCTCTGATCCCTGGGCCCACAGTGCCCAGGACTCGAGGGCCTGCGTGAGTCCAGTTCTCACAGACTCTGAGGTGACATGCTGCCCAGCTAGGCTTGTGGTGTTCCCCCCACATCCGTGGTCTCAGGCTGTCACCAGTCAAGCCTGGGACAGAGGCCTCCTGGGTCCCGTTTTGCAGATGAGCAGACTAGGTCACGGGAAGGTGAATCGCTGAGATTTCGCAGCTAGGATGTAACCATCCAGACTCATCCAGATTCCCGACTCCAGGTCCCAATAGAAATGTTCTGCTTCCTTGGAGCCTCAGCCAGGCCAGGCGTGAACCCACGAAGACTGTGTGCCTGTCCCAGGCCAGGCGTGACGGGGCACCAGGGCGGGGCGCTCGGTGGCCCCACTGCCTCTCTGGAGCTTCTCTGAAAGCTGAACTTGGACCCGGGAGTCAGGCGGGAGTAGCAGAATCACCTTTCCAGGGAAGCCTACCTGTGTGCCCAAGGCTGTGCGAAACTGTTAGCCACTCTGGGAAGGGAGACTGGCGAGCCCACCCAGGAACCCTGTGACCCCAGCAATGCACGAAGGCCGTCGCAGAGCCTGCCACCCCGCAGCCTCACAGCCCGGTAGCAGCAGCCCCCCCCCGGCTTGCCCCTGCGCTGTGTCCTCCTGCCCCCCTGCTCCTCCTGCAGGCTCTCACCCACCTGTCTCCCCTGTGCCCTGACCGGTGCCCCACTCCTCCTCCCACCACCCTGCCCCTGAAGGCCTTCTGAGTTCACAGCAGCCTCTCCCTCTCCTTCCTCCCCGCCGTGAGAGTCAGTTCAGAGGCTTCCCTGGGCTTCGGAGCTGTGTGCTCCAGGTCCGGCCCTGGTGTAGGCCGTGTGCCCAGAGGACCGGCCCTCTCTGTGTAAAAGGCTGCTACTGACCCCAGGTTGCTATGAGATGGGAGGAGTGACATACATGACGTCCCTGGCGCTTGCCCAGTCCTCAGCCGGATTTGGGAAATAGCCACCTGGTGCTTCTCTGTGGTCCGCCCCTTATCCCTTTGACAGGACAGCCTGACCTGTGGCACCTCTAAGGGTCTCTGTGTGTGGCAGGGCTTTGCACCCCCTCACTCATGACCTGACTGGTGTGTGCGTGTCTCACCAGCTGGACAAGATCGAAGGCGTGTTCGAGCGGCCAAGCGACGAGGTCATCCGGGAGCTGTCCCGGGCCCTGCGGCAGGCGCTGGGCGTGTCCCTCTTTGGGATCGACATCATCATCAATAACCAGACAGGCCAGCACGCTGTCATCGACATCAACGCCTTCCCAGGTGAGCGGAACCAGTGCAGAGCGTCGGGGGACCAACTCTGGCCTTCCCTGTCCCCACGGGCTTCAGCCCACCAGCTGGTGCAGGTGCAGGGGTGCAGGACTGACGTGACATGTTCCAGCCATCAGGCTCGCAGAGCCGTGCTAGATGCCCATTCTTTTGCCTTCCTTGCCCAGCCGCAGCACTGACCAAACCGCAGCTGCTCAGCTGAACCCTCGCAGATTGTGAGCTGAAAGGGCGCTGGAGGAAATCATGGCCTTCCCGCCCTGCTCGCACGAGGCCCCGAGGCCCCGAGACCCAGAGAGGGAGGGTTGCTTGAGGCCATGCCGCTCGGTGGCAGGACTAGAGGCGCCCAGGCATGCACCCAATGCTGCCTGAGCCAGACGCCGTGCCAAGCCCTGGGTTGCTGGCATAGCCCAGCTCTGTCCCACAGCACAGGCCCAGGGAAGACACCACCCGAGAACCCTCCTCGGGACTGGTAGCCTGCAGTGACTGGTGGTGATGCCCCTGGCTGTCACTCCCGGGGGAGATCACGCTGAGTGGCTCACCCCCTCACAGCAGGTCGGAGGTGGAGTGGAGCCTCAGCCCCAGCGGCCCCAGAGCAGCCCAGGGCCCTCTCGGCTCCCGCTGCATCCGTGCCGCTGCCTCTGCCAGCAGGGCGAAGATGCCCGGGCCCCATTCCTCCTGTGCAGGTGGTGTCTCTCGGCAAAGGTTGTGCTTGGCACTTGGCCACAGCTCAGGGTGTTTGGGGTTCAGGGAAGCCTTCATGTGTGGGGTGTTGAGTGTTACCCCAGGCTGGGCTTCTCCTGGTCACCAGGCTTTGACACATGTCCCCTGCGTTCCTCAGGAGCACACACAAGACCCAGCCATGTCCTGGGTCACAGCCAGGGACTGAGGCTCTCAGGAGGCTCCTGGCTCTCTCGGTCATTTGGTTGACATCTGTCCAGGGCCCACAGTGTGTCCCAGCCAGCCCAGACCTTGGGGTGCAGCGTGAGTGTGGCTGCCTGGGCCTTACCTGCAGTGACAGTGTGGGAGTGACCCGGGGCACTTCTGTGTGGAGGGGCCATTGGGTTGGAGCCTGACCAGAACGGGAGGGGCGCCCCGAGGAGTCACAGGCAGGGCAGCGTGGAGGCCCTGGACAAAGCCAGTGCAGCCCTGGAGGGGCTGGGACCGCGGGCGAGCAGCTCCCGAGCGATGGTGAGGACGTGGCTTTGCTCTGAGCCATTGGAGGCTGCGCTCAGGAAGAGACCATGGCCTGCTGTTCTCCAGTCACCTGGTGCAGCTGGGGTGGAGAGGGCTTGTCAGAGATGGCCAAGCAGATGTGAGAGAATGAGAGAGCAACGGGGCCCAGGGCGCCCTTATAGGTGATCTAAGGACCCCGGGAGGGTGGGGCAGCGGCAACAGAAAGGTGAGTCCGGGTGGAGGTGATGCCAGGCTGTGGGCGCACGTTCTAGGAGGGCGGAGATGGGCTGGAGTTGGTGCCAGGCCACCCACGGCTGAGTGCATGAGTGATTTGGGCTGGGCATGACAAGAGACAGTCACTGAGCCAGTGGGGACAGGAGACTTCTTCCAGGAAAGCCACGAGAAGGTCACTGGGTGGGCCCGAGGTGGCCCCCTGAGGCTGAGCCAGGCAGACAGCACAAGGGGCTGGAAGCTGAGGGAAGGCCCAAGGGGGCATGTGCCGGGGCCCCTGAGGCGGCCACGTCCAGGAGACGCGTCCCTGGGGCCCACCTTGAGGAGCAGGCCGGAGTCCCTGCTCGTGGATGGAGTCAGAAGGGCTGCAGGTGTCACCCCGCACGCCAGGCCTGCCCAAGAGCCCTCGTCCCAGCCCCGTCTTCTCACAGCAGTACCGGCGGCTGTGCAGGGCTCCCTAGGGACCGCGGCAGCTCCAGGGTCACCTGCCTACTGGTGGAGCCCTGCACCCCGGACCAGGCTGCCCGCCTCAGCCTGAGCTGTGCGTTCAAACCCTGGCTCCACCTTTGCAGTCCAATGGGACAAGCCACCAAGGGGCCATCTGTGTTCACTGCACATTGGGGGCAGCACTTCCCACTCGGCAGAGAGTGGATGCCGTTCGCACAGCGCCTGCCCCCACTGGGCGCCCACCTGGTCTTCCGGTCTTCTGTTGACCTCAGGCCTCCGACCACCAGGAAGTGCACAGCCACCCCGGGCCTGGGCCCTGGGGACGGTGGAGCGGTTGCTGAGGGAACAGCCTGTGTTCCCTGACGGATCTGTACTCTGCTCCTCCCACCTGGATTTCTACCCTAGAAACCCAGCAGCAGATGCCCGCGGGGCCCGAGTCTGCCCGCCTTCGCCTCCAGTGCCAGCCCCAGGTGCCCACGGTCCTGGGGGCAGAATCGTGTGGCATCAAGGCAGGCGGCCTGGTTCCGATTCCACATCTGCTGCTCAGCAGCTCTGTGCCGTGGGCCTAGGATGCCACTCCTGGGGTGGGGTCCGGGAGGTGGGAGCCGAGGAGCTCTTCCAGGCACACGTCACCGTCTTTACCCTTGTGGGCTGGACCACGTCTACCTACATGTTCCTCGTGTCCTCAGGGTCAGTTCCTCAGCTCTCCGTGCCTCTGTTTCCACCTCCGACAAATGCGGGCAGATGGTCGTGAAGATCGGGAAGGGACATGGAAGCCAGCCCATGAGGCCGGCTCCTTCCCCTTTGTGACCTTTCCATGGCCCCCGCTTGCCCCATGGCCTCAGGCAGGCTTTTCCGTGGAAGCTGTGCCCACCTGTTTCCAAACCCCAGCCGTGCGTGGCCATGAGACCTCCCCGAGGATGAATGAGGGCTTCTCGGTTGCCTCTTGGCACCAGGCCATTTCCACGGTGGGTGCCTGCTGCTGGGGGGGCAGGTGAGCGCGGAGCCTGCCAGAGTGGACACGGGTTTTCAGGGACCTGCGCGCCGGCGTCTCACCCCCCACATCGGGGACCCTGGGCAGCAGATGGGAGGCCCCTGGCCCCCATGGCAAATTCTTTCGAAGCAGTTTTTGCAAAATTTGCAACATCCTCACCCTAGACCCAAAGCCTGCTTGGGCAGAGGACCGTTGCTGACACAGTTCTGCCCAGGAGGCCCCTTTGTTAAGAGGTGTGGGTGTCAGCCTCCCTACATGTTTCGTTTTGGGGACTAGAAAGGAACAAGCAGCGACTGATCAGGCCTCCACGTCCCTGCTGTGCCCCTGGGAGTCTCCCCAGGAACCATCACCTTGCACAAATATGCAGAGGCCGGGCCTCCTGGAGTCGGGATACTGACTGCAGGGCACGTGAGAGCGGCTTGTGGCGCCCCTGCCTCCAGGTGAACCACACCCCACGTGCCGGCCTCAGTGGGCTGAGCAGTGACTGAATGAGCTGCTGAAACTGTCCCTGAAGGACACAGGTGCGGGGAGCTTTCTCAGCCCCTCATTCTGCAGCTGCCCATACCCCGGGGCAGCAAATTCAAGGGCCAGCCCTTTGGGGCCCATGTCCCCAGCTGTGAGCCCAGGCGAGTGACTTCCAGCAGCGCCCCATCCTCCGAGTCCCGCGCACCCCTCCAGCCACCTGACTAAGCACCCTGTGCTCTCTCCCTCCCAGGCTACGAGGGTGTGAGCGAGTTCTTCACCGATCTCCTGAACCACATCGCCACCGTCCTGCAGGGCCAGAGCGCAGCCCCGGCAGACGCAGCCCCGCTGCGCCACAGCCGCCTGCTGGCGGAGCAGGTGGGCAGCCTGGCAGCTGAGCGCGTGTGCAGCGCCAGCCCCGGCTGCTGCAGCAGCCTGATGGGGCAGGACCCGCCCTGGACGGCCGAGGCCGACGCGGGCGGGGTGGGTGCGGGCAGCGCCACCAAGCTGCCGCACCAGAGACTCGGCTGCACAGCTGCCGTGTCGCCCAGCTTCCAGCAGCACTGCGTGGCCTCGCTGACCACCAAGGCTTCATCCCAGTAGCCACGGAGCCCAGGACCCAGAGGGGTGGCGCGGCCGCGGAACACACGGGCCAGCAGCTCCAGTGACGCTGCGGCCAAGATTCCCGCTGATCTGATTCTCCTTTTTTTTTCATTTTTAACTTGATTTTCTGATGTCATGATCTCATGGGGTGGGGGTGGGGTGGAAGAGAGCCCAAGTGGTCCAGCCTCGAGGAAAAGGGACGTCCGCCCGATCCCTGCTGTGCGGGTCTCTTCACCGAGTTTGCACACGCTTCTGTTGGCAACACTAGATCTGAGTGTGAGGTGTGAGTGTGTGTGAGCTTGTCATGTGCATTCGAGTCTGGGGCGCACCTGTCTGTGTCTCCACGGCTGCCGCGCACCAGCCTCGGACCCTGGAGGGGCCGCCCAACTCCGGCCATCGGTGGCCGAACAGTGTGTGACCAACTGCTCCCGACACCACTCCGTGCGCACCCAGGCCGGGCCTGCCTCCGAGGCCACAGCTGCCCTGCCCTGGGGGTTCCCGCAGGCGCCCGGACTGACTGCCCGCCGCACACTCGGGAGAGGGAGCTTCCCGAGACGGAGCCCCCGCCCGGGTGTCTGCCCCTTGTCCCCGCAGCTCTCTGGGCCCCTCCCCCACATCCCCTGCGGCCCTGCCGAGGGTGGCTGCTTGGGAGCCCCAGGCTGATGCCGCCTGTGCCAAGGACATGTGCGGAGACTTCAGGCGAGCCCTTTGGAGAGTCATCGTCCTCGTCTAGAGGGCAGTGGGGCCCCAAGGACTGCCCTCGCCACGAGCTGCCTCCGAGAAGTCAGCCTGACCGGCTCCCGGCGGTTCACGGCCCTCTTCCCGGGCCACGCCACACTTCACTCCTCTCCACACCTGCCCTCACCCCACAGGCCCACGCCTCTCTCACGGTCAGTACAGGACCCCCGGCCCCCGAGGGCGCAGACGGACCACGGGCAGGTTGGGGGGCTGCCGTGTCCACAGGCTGGTGAGCATTTGTCAACCCTGAGTGTACACACTGGACAAGAGGCAGGACCCGAGCAGGATCTGGTGTCCGAGATGCCAGTTCACTTGGAAAAGCAGAAGGCGCTGATGCCACTGGGCTGCCCTGCACCCAGGGCGGGTGGCCCAGCAGGCTGCTGCGCCGGGCGCCCCGCGGGCTGGCCGAGTGTACCCACCTTTGTGAGCAGGGAGTCGGTGACCAGCATGACAGGGCCTGGGCGCGGGCGGCGTCTCAGCACCACTGCCCTGCAGGTGAGGCCCGCCGCCGGCCGTCTTCTCATGACTTGAGCGTTGGACCCCTGTGTGTGGCCCTCCTGTCTCGCCTGGAGCCCCGGTCTCAGGAGAGCACAGAGGCCTCTCGCACTGCTTTGTCTCCAAAATAAACTACTGAAATCAAACCACATCTCACACGTGTTTGCAGAACGTCACCAAGAGTGGATGTCATTCTCCCTGTCTTAATAAAAAGCGTTGCCTTTTTGACACAGTTCCAACCCCAATCTGCCTCCAAACAGGTGGCACCCGGCTGTGTGGTGACCCTGCAGAACCTGGGTCAGCTGCCTGCAGGGTCCTGCGAGCCAGGACCCAGAGGTCGGGTGGCTTTCTGGTGACAGGGCATTTTCACCACCCTCCATGCGGGTGTCAGACCTGGTGGCTGCTCCTTCTGGGAGTGGGACCCACAGAGTGGCGGTGAGTGTCACACAGGGCGAGGGACCGGAATCTGAGGCCACCCCGTGGGGGTGCAGGGGCCCTGTAGGTGCCTGGTTGCCAAGTCGGGCCGCGGGCAGTGATGGCACTGCCTTAGTGTCACCTGGGTGCGAAGTGACCTCTCGTCACTTAGACTTGGTTTCCTCTGGGCCTTCTAGCCCCGAGCTTTGGGGTTTCTGCATCAGGGAAAGGCAGTCCCCTCAAACAGCCACAGCGCCTCTTCCCCGGGTGCGGGGCTGCCTGTGGATCTATTTCTGGAAACTTCTAGGGCCCATGGGCATGCCCGCTGTGGTGTACATGTGGGGCGCCTGTGCCATCTCTGCCGCTGTCCTTGGGCAGTTGGCCACATTCCAAGGCTCCGTTTGCTGGTTCGCGGGCACCAGCATCTGTGGCCCAGCAGTGTCTGCCTTGGTGGCAGTGGCTGGGGCCACAGAGGCTTCTCATGACCTGGAGGACTCAGGACGCATATGCAGCCACTGTGTGGCTGGGGCGCCGGCTCATCTCAGAGGTCACTTGCGCGTCCCTGCCCCGGACCCGGGAGAGCGGCCGGGGCCCAGGCCAGCCTGCGGGTGCTTTGGTTGTATCCTGATGGCTTCCCACCAATGCCGAGAACCCCCAGGCAGGCCCGGGTGCTGGACTTCCGTCGTCAGCGAGAGCCCAGGGGAGTGTCCAGGAAGGACCCTCACCACTGGCACCTTGGAGGGGCCTGGGTTTGCGGAGCTCGGCGAGGGCTCTGAATCCGCCCGTCCCGGCAGAGGCGGGCGCAGCCGGAGGCCCAGGAACGTCGGTGCCTCTTCTTTCTGGATCTGCCTGGATCTTTAACACAAGTGTTTCAATACTTACCAAGATACCATTGATTTACTAAATGATGTGAACCTATAGTTGCTGGTTCCCCGTTCCTCAAATCCGCGGCAGCGCCCCGAGCCCACCTGCACTTCTCCGCTGGCCTTCGATCCGATCGACAAAGGAGACAGCGGCCTCGAAGTCCCCTCTGCTCAGGACAGCCCAGGCAGCTGCACGTAAGGGCGGAGGGGTCTGCAGGAAACCAGGGGCGTGGGCTGCTGGGTGCCCCCCGCCACCGGGGCAGAGCGAGCCCTCGTCTCAGCCTGGGGGACGGGGTCTGGACTCTGGCACTCACACTGGCCGCGGGTTTCACTGACGTCACAGGGCTCTCTCTTCCTCCCCCGAAACGCTGGTCCCTCCCGGTGGGATCCCCACAGCCCCTCACCCTCGAGCCACAGCCCAGGGCCTCTGAGCTCCAGAGACCTCATGCTGGCTGCTGGCTGTGCGTGGGGTGGAGGGGGCGTCACCCCTCGGCGGACGTGTCGCTTCTGCCTCCTCGGTCGGCCTGGCCATGCCCAGGTGCTGCACACCATCAGGCCGTGGCCTGGGCCTGGGCCTGACATGAGGGTTCCGAGCCTTCCAGGCGGCTGCCCCCCCGGGCCTAGCTTCAAGGACATGGGGTCTGTGCCGCTGCCCTCTGCTCGGCATTGCCACTGTGGTCTTGGAATGACCTCTCCCCACCAATGCATATACTGTTCAGGAAAGACCTGGGGTTCTCTGTTGTCACCCCGTCACTCATCATGCTGGGGTGACTTGGGCTCCCTTCTTGTTCTGACCACCAGTTTCCCCCAAACCTGCGGCCTTTCCCAAAAATGACTACTTCCTTTACTTCCAGAGTTGTTTGTGGCCTGGTGGCTCAGAGGGACCGTCCCTTCCCCACAGCCCACTGGCCTCTTCCAGGGCCTGTCATGTAGTGAGCTCACCGCAGCACCCCTGGTTCCAGGGCCAGCGGGCCCTCTGTGCATTGTCACAGATGCTGTGTCCAACCTGTTTGTGAGTGACGTCCTCCAGGCCCCCAGCTGGCTTGTACTTGATTTGTGTACACAAGTATGTGTAATTGCCTGTGATGATACACGTACTGTACATAAAACCACGGCTTCCGTGGAAACCAAGCTCCTTTGTCCACCGGCTCTTGATTTGATGGCACGTTTGCTCAGTGTGATCGTGATGGACAGGCGGCCTGTCTTCGGGCTGCCGTGGTTTCCGGGCTGAGGCATCCCGTGTGCTCTCTTTCGCTAGCTAGCCTGGGGAGCGGACGTTTGGGACGTACTGACCGTTATTTCTCTGTCAGGGTGGAGTGCAAGCCTCTGAAACGTGAAGAATTCATTGCCCACAACACCGGCTCTTCAGAGTGGTCCCCTGTGCTTCAGGGGACGACTGGCTGCAGGCAGCCCCCTTGCTGGCCTCATAGGAGACACCCAGGCTTGCCGGGACCCCCACAGATAGGTTCTAGGAGTCAGACGCTTGCCCGCGGTCTCGAGCCAGGCTGGGGATTCCAACTCGTCAGTCAAAACCCACGTGGCCGGTGGGCTTCTTGAAGCCAGGACTTTCCCAGTCGTGGCTGCATGCCCAGGCTTCTCCCGGGTCCAAAGCATCCGCTCCCAGTTGTTGGATGAGCGACTGAGCGGTGGGCGCTGGTGCAGCGCCGCCGTCCGCCCATCCCGACTGCACAGTCCTGTGGGCCCCGTGGGCAGGGCACCCTTTTCACACACGGGCGTCAGTTTCCTTGTTCTCCACACCCACACCCACACTGCCGTGCGCTGGCGGCCCGTTGGTCTGCAAGGACCTGGGCTGCTAAGCCCTGCGCCCGTGCCGGCTCAGAAGGGAAGGCAGGTCCGGAGGGCGACACTGGCATGGGGCCTTGGTGGCAGGCACCGGAGGGCTGACCGGGCTGCCCCGCACCACAGCACCACCGCAAGACCCCGCTGGGGGCTGGGAGGGAGCAGAGGAAGGAGCGGGAGCAGAAGCTCGGGCGCAGCCACCACCCGCCAGCCCAGGGCTAGGAAGTGGCCCGGAGAGAGTCACGGGGGACTGAGGCCGGCCCCTTCGCCCAAGTCAAACCCACCCCACCCGACCTGAGTCAAGAGCAGAGAAAGTTCACAGACACAGGAAAGAGCCCAGAGCAGGTTTATTTGTCCTCAGGTCAATTTTGCGCAGAGTATTTTATAGTCAGTTGTCAGCTTTCACCAAAAGGGCAGAAGTTATTGCAGCTGTGCCCAAGGACTCTGAAGGTGGGAGGGAAACTTCTAGAAAGCTGCCTGTCTTCAAAGAGAGGATAACTGTTTAAAGTTGTGGGGCCCACCCTGCAGGGGGCCCGAGAGTAGGAGGAGAGGAGCATGGACCACAGGGTGGCCTGGACAGGTCGGGGGCCGCACCCTGACCGGAAGCAGTGCCCGGCTGCCTGACCCGGCCCTGCAAAGGGGACAACAGAGCCAGGACCAAGGGTGGCTGGTGGGGCCAGCTGGCTCCTCAGCCCCGCCGCAGTGCCTGCAGCTGGTGGGCCACCTTCTCCAGCTCTGCCTCGATGGCCGACAGGCTCTCCAGCTCCTGGTCCTGGAGAGACATCAAAGGACACTTGGGGACAGGCTCAGGGAACCTCTGTCCGCAGCCAGACTGGTGGGGCCACTGGTTAGCTGTGTGGCCTTGGACAGGTGGCTCTGCCTCTCTGAGCCTCAGTGGCCTCACCTCTACCACGGGGACAGTAATACCGCCCTGCTGGGGTGTCCCAGAATGTGGGGGAGCAGACTCCGACCCCACACTGCCCTGTGACCTCTCATCCAGGCCATCTCCTCCGAACGACCCAGGACAGGCTCATGGAAAATGCAGCCTCTGGCGGCCTTCAGAGGGCCCTCCAGCCCGCCCGCCGGGGGAGACAAGGGCTCCCAGGGTGAGGCCTGCCAGGCTGAGCCTCCTGCGGGCTCCGCACCAAGCAGCCAGAGGCCTATGGCTCAGACTTGAGGACATGAGGGCTGCCCTTCATTTCCCTGCCTGGGGCTGGGCCTTGATCCTTGATCCTAATCGGGGGCCCCCCTCTCTGGCTGCCAGTGAGGTTCAACAGGGACCCTCCTGTGAGCCCTGCTCTGTGTGTCAACCTTGGGAAACGTCCTCGCTTCGTAAGGTAGGATGACACCCACAGAGGAGGCCTCAGACTTAGTGAGGGTCGGGGGATGCCAGCCTGGAGTTCACCTGCTAGGACCATCCTGAGGTCCCTGCCAGACACCCCACTGGAGGCCCCGGAGCCCATTCCGGACAGTGACTGCCATAGAAACAGAGGACCTCGAGCCGCTGTGTGGGAGTGGTCCCCGGGACACAGGGCCTGGGATCTGGGGTCCAAGAAGACTCTTGTCTGGTGGAGGTGGCTCCCCCCACTCTAACCTCACATCTCTGGGGTCCCCGTTTTTCACCCTGCAGTCCAAGGCGCCCTCTGCCTGTGGAGAGGCTGGCAGGCACCTACCTTCTCCAGTCTGGGGGTGGGGAGTGCTCAAAGGTGCCCGGGCTCATCCTGAGTCCAAGAGCCTGTCCCCGTGGCGCTCCCTTACCACCTGGGGGCTGAGGCAGGTGCCCCTTCCCTGCTCCAGCCTCGAGGAAGACACCTTCCACTCAGGCGGCCAAGACCCCGGTCCCAGGCCCAGAGAGGTTGGGGCCCGCGAAAGGGACCACAGCCTCTTCATGGCACTGGGGTGGGGCCCTGGGCAGGTCCCAGCACCCATGGGGCTCCACTTCCCCGCTGGGCACTGAGGCTTGAATCACAGCCACCATCCCAAGGCCTCCTCTGGCTCCAGGGTGAGGTTGCCAGCCTGCCAGGGACCCCATTCCTGCCTGCCCCTTCCTGTGGGGCCATGTCCCCACACCCCATGGAGTTTTCCAAGTGGCTTTGCGTGGCCAGGTGTTCAAAGCCCGAGTGTGTTCTGATGGTGAGAATGAGGTGAACAGAAAGGACTCCTAAGCTCCATTTCACAAGTGGGGGTGCTGAGGAGGCTCAGATGAAAGCCACCCACCCAGGCTCACACAGCTGGGTGCAGGCAGAACCCACGTCTCTGGGACACCTCCGTGTCTCCCCCCGACCCACCCCCAGGCCCTGAAGTCCAGCCGGACCTGCCCCCATGGAGAGTAGGACACAGGGCCTCCTCGGGGCCAAGAGACAGCACCGTCAGACCAACCACAGGTCTTCCTGGGTCTTCAGTGTCTGTTCCCTCCTCCCAGGTCCTCCCCATTCTGGGGACTATGGTGGTCTAGGCTTGGCTCCCCCAGCAGCAAATGACCCTCCCGGTCAGTTCCTGCTTGGTCCTCCCATTTCCAAGCTCTCTCAGGCCCTCGCTCTGCTGCTCTCCAACCTGCGGAGGCTCCCTATTGCCTTCGGGACGAGTTCCTGCCCAGTGGGATTAGCTGAGCTCACCCTTGTCCAGCTTCCGATCGTGCCAGCCAAGTCCCCTGTGAGCGGGGCCACCCAGCCTGCCTTCTGCACACTCTCCTCCAGTCTGACCCATCCTTTCTCCTGCCGCAGCTCTGCCCCAAGCCCAGGCCCCCTAGGGAGTTCCCGGAGAGCCCCCGTCTGTGCGCCTCTTTAGTCCCAGGCTCCAAGGGGACTGTGCCCTCGGCAGGGCAGGGCTGCACCTCTGGGTGTGGCTGCCCCCGGCTGGGTCCACACTGCGGGACCTGGCCCAGGGCCAGCTCCCACCCTATACCAACCTCCGTTCTGCGGTTGGCGCTGCCCTCCTCGTCTTTCTTCTCCTCCAGGTAGCCATGCGCCTGGAGGGGCAGGCCTGCCTCCACGCTGTCCTCCCGGGAGGAGGGCCTCCAGCCTCGCCGCAGCTGCAGCCCGGGGCCCCTGGAGTCGTAGGCCCGGGCTCGGAAGGAGAGCTTCATGGAGCGGTCAGGGTCGTCCAGCTCCTCGTCCTCCCCGTCCAGCCGCTTCTCCGCCGTCAACTCCTTGGCCAGCTGGTCCATCTTGCTCCATCGCTTGGCGTCCTCCCACTCCCTGGAGAGTGGCTCCTCCTCCTGCTCCAGCTCCTCGCTCTTCCTGCCATGGAGGAGGCCTGGAGGGGCCCCTGCCAGTTCCTGCTCCTGCTCCTCCTGCCGGGAGTGCTCCCGCACCCCCTTCCCCTTGGGGGGCTGAGCCTCCTCAGCCCCAGTCTTCCTGGCTCCATCCTTGGCCAGAGCCTCGGACCAACCTGGGGCAGGTGGTGGACAAGAGCAGGGATGAGGGAGGGACCACCACTTTTCTGGCGCCCTGCCACCCCCTGGGGCCCCCCTGTGGACAGCGTTGGGCCATAGGCCCTGGCTCTCAGGGTCTGGACCAGCTTCCCCAAAGTGGATCCCACTCAGAGGGAAAAACCGTGATGTTTCCAAGACCTTGACCCTCTCCAAGCTCTAGGGGTGGTCGTCTGGACCTGTCTCTTCCATTAGTCCTCTTGGCCAACAAGTCCCTGACCCATGGGTCACCCAGCTGAGCAGGGTGGAAAGACCCGGCCAAAGCCCCCATGAAGAGTAAAGGTCTTTCCTAAGCCTGGTTGAAGGTGATATGTTTCCCAGACCAGCCTGTTCCCTCCTGTCATGCTGTCCCTCTCTTCCCGAAGCCTACCCATTCAGCTTCTCTTGCCTCCTGAGTGACTAGTGATAGATAGATGCATGGTTTCTGAGTCAGATAAACCTGGGTTGGAATCAGCTTTTACTACAAATTTGCTGTGTGACCTTGGACAAATTACTTAACCTCTCTGAACCTCAGTTACCCATCTAGAAGATGGGGCTAAGTCCTACCTTTCAGGGCTGTGGTAGAGGTGAAATGAGGTTATGGAGAGGGTCCCTGACACCCGCCCCCTCGCCCAAAATAAGTGCGGGCATCTCAGACAGCATACGTACTCTCTCCCCTCCCGATCTCTTTGTGGCGGAAGCTCTGGTGGGGGTTCAATGCTGCGGTGGGGCCTTCTTCCTCAAGGACAACTTTCTCTCCCGCCTCTTCCTCTTCCTCTTCCTCCTCTTTTTTTGCCTGCTGCCCTTGCTCTGCACTCAAGCCCTTCTCTCTGTCCCCCAGGCCAGGAGAGGGGACCACACTGTCCGCCTCAGCCTGTGGGCCTGGGTCTTTCTGGCTGGCGAGGCTGACTGCGGGGTGGGTGTTGGCAGCTTCCTCCTCCCCCGGCGCCTGATTGTCCTCAATCTTGGACTCGGGTTCAGGCTCTGGGGACGCCTGGGGCCTGTCTCCATCGGTGTCTTCACCGCTCTTCTCCACCTCTCTGGAGTCTCCTCTTTGCTCTGCGCCGTCCTGGGAGGGCGTCTCTTCCGTCCCCTCTGCAGAAATGACAGCACAAAGTCTGGTCCTGAGGACCAGGCTGCACATGGGGTGTCCCTGGGGTCCAATTTCAGATCCTCATCATCATAGCTGAGGGCAGCCCAGACCCCCGGCAGAATCGGGGTTCCCCTCTCATGTCTGGGTTTGACCTGCACACACCAGGGTCATTTTTCTTTCTTTGTAATTCTACCTCTTAAAGTAGAATGAAATTAAAAAAAAAAAAGACAAGACCTTGAAAATGACCCTAGAAAAGAGATCCTGAGTCGAAATTCAAGACATCAGCTGAGTTGCTGTGTGATCTTGGCAAGTCCCTTAACCTCTCTGCGTAAGAGGCACCATGCCTGCAATTCCATTCTCGCTGGGGCATCTCTGCCTGAACCGCACTGAGGACGTGCTCAGCTCCCCAGTATTTGTGGGATCCCATTGAAGGCGTTTCCTACTGTCTCCTTTGACCTAGTAAAGATCCTGGCGATCACCAGAATGATCGCATCCCTGGAATGATGACAAAGCACTGCTGTGTCCATTCTGCCCTTGACTCCAGGACCCGGCGCCCACCCTCGTTGTGCAGACCCACACAGGCCGTCTGGGAGGCAGGAGGCCTGCCCAGGCTCCGCAGCTGAGGCGGCAGCTACACCGGGAGCCCAAGCCTCCAAAGCCGACCGCGGGGGTTCTGTGTGACAAAGGCCATCTTCCCATTGAAGTGCCCAAGTGCTCATGCACACACGCACTCACAAACACACACACTCGTACATAAATATACACGTGTGCACACATCCACTCATACATAAACACATATATACATGCTCACGTACACAAATACAACTCACATACACACTCATACATAAACACGCTCATGTACACACATGTACATATACTCACCCAATACACACACTCACATGAGCGCACACACATGCGCACACACGCTTCCTCCTGAAGTGCATGGCAGGCCTCCATACTATACCCACTCTCCTCCCTGTGGAGCTGGAGGGGAGGGGCCGTGCTGTCCCAAGAAGCCACTAGGGTGGCAGCCCTGGCCAGCGAGTCACCTGGGCCACACCTGCAGGCTCCTCCTCTGGGCCCCAGAAGGAAGACAGCTGAGATCCCAGACACTGGCTTTACCCACCCACTTTCACATGCACAGAACAGGGCCTTCGGGGACAGTTGGTGCCCCTTTCCAGACAGAAAGATGGGTAGTAGCACCGTCCTGATCTCTTTGACCCCGAAAAGCACTCTGGTTTCAGAAAGATGACCCGGGTCATTGTGTGCTTCAGGTATACTCCCTGTGCTAGGGATCGCCAGTCCCAGGAAGGCAGGCCTGCCGGTGGCCCTGCCGCTATGGCCTCGGGAGGAGCCAGAGCTGAAGGCAGCGGCTGGCCTGCCAGGCTGGAGACTCCTGCCCCAGGGCACCTGTGGTGGCAGGCAGGCTGAGAGCACTTGGGAGGGAAGCAGACCCAGACTCAAATTCCACTATGTGGCTCATGGTGGCCAGGTGCATGAGCTCTGTGGGTCTCAGTTTCCCCATTCGTAAAGGAAAGGAAATCCTATGACCTTACAGGGCCCCGGGAGCCCTGGCGGAACCATAACTGCCATCCCTCATCTCCTGCCTCCCATCATCTGCCAGATGACAGCACTGACCCTCCAGCTCTGCAGGGTCGTTCCGCTTCTCGAGAGCCTCCGAGAGCTCATCCTCCAAATGGCTGAGTTTCTTCTGCTGCTGTGTCCTCTCCTTAGCCCCTGGTGGGAGAAAAGAGAGAAAGATCCCATCTGGTCTGAGATCAGCCCCGCACGTGTGTCTCTGAGAGCAAAGGCCTCCACTTCCCCATCTGTAAACTGGGTACAGCAGGCTCCTGCGCAATTAGACACTGAGGGTGGGAGCTGGGGAAACAGAAGGGCCAGCTGCCTCTGCCCTTCCCAGCCGGGGCTCAGCAGGTGACCACATGACCTCTGCAGCCTCTCCCCCTAGGAAATGAGAACAAGCCCTGCCTTTTGCTTCGCCAAGCAATGAAGACTCCAGTGGAGGAGAACGGGGACCCTCAGGACCTGGCTGGTTGCTAGGGGACCCTACAGCAGGAGGAAATTGTGACTGCTTGTCCCTGCCTGGGGATCCTGGTTCAGGCAAGCTCTGCCCCTTGAACCCCTAAGTCCCAGGCCCCTGGGAGAATGACAAGTATTATGTCCCAGCTCAGGGAGGGCATGTACTGCTATGACCCAGAGATCCCGCTCCCCGACCAGCCCAGGCCACTGCCACCGCCTCTGAGCATCCCTACCTGGGCCTGGGCCTGCCCTCGGCCCCTCAGCCGGGCCACCTCTGCCGCTAGGAGGACTTTTCTGCTCAGTGGGGACTTTTGGGGTGACCAGAGGACACTGACATGGTGATTGTGGACTGGGAAGTAGCTGCCCAGATCTGGGCCTGGACCACCTCATTCTGTCCTGGCTCTGTGACCTCGGGAAGCTCGTGTTCTCTCACACTCGGTTGTTCATCTCGAACAGGGTAGCTGCATGGGGATGCTTCGGTGCGGGTCTGCAGAAGTCTTGTGGGAGAGCAGGAGAGGGAACGACGGATGGATGGACAGACAGACTTAGATACAGTCTGTCCTCTGCGTAGAATCCAGTGTTTCATGTCTATATATGTATGTATATTGGATACTATTATTGGATATAAACATATGTGTAAGTGCATGTGTGCATGTTTGTGCATATATGTGTGTATGTGTATATCTGTATGTGTGCACGGCTGTATGCTCGCATGCATGTCTGTATATGCGTATTCATGCGTGTGTGTGATGTGTGTGTCTGTGGGTGGGTGGGTGCGTGTGTGTGTGTGTGTGTGTGTGTGTGTATAAAGATATTTCAGGACACATCTGCCAATAATAGTATCTGTTGACATATTTAATTATTCAAATGTAATATGTTAGTCACTCAATATTTAATTTTAAATGATCATATTAATAAAATATTTAATGTTTAGTTGAAAAGGACAGCAGGATGGATGAAGGTGGATGAGTGAGACAGGTGGAAACGCCACCGCCCACAGTCCCACTGCGGCCCGCTGCTCCAGCAACCACCGAAGGGGAGGTTTGCCTCCAGGGACCCGGAGGGAAGAATGGCGTGCTAACCTGGGGGCCCACGGGGATGCCTCCTGCTGCAGTTATTTTCATGGCCTCCTCCCAAATCTCTCCATTCTCACGGGTGAGGCTGCTCTGGCCCCACACCCACACCCACCAGGACCCAGCCCAGTCCTGAGATGGGTCCTCGCTTCCCTTGACCACAGACAAGAGATTCCTGGTTGAGCACCCATCCTCAGGGGAGTCACCCACCACCCTGGCCCCCAAATAAACTTCCCGTAGGACATCAGCCTCGAGCCAAAATAGGGCCAGAACCCACTTTTTCCAATTTGCCAGAGTGGGCTCTGTGCCTTTCCTGACCCCAGGAAGAGGCCTGGGGCCAGGGAGAGCAGCTAGCTATGAGGTTGATACCAACCTCACCCTCCTCCCCTGCTTCCCGTCTTAACTTGAACACTCTCAGCGACAGGGGCTCACTGTCTGACAAAGTCACTGCTTTTCTAAGAGCAGCAGTGGATTTTCTTGATCTGTTGCAAAGAGACACATCTCACTCTGGGAGTCTGCTCTGTGTTTTGGGGAAGCAAGACCTGGCTTCCCCCAACACCCCCTTAAGGAGAAGCTCAAAGGGAAAAATGATCCCTCCTTTCTCCTATAAATCAGTTTTCAGTTACTACAGGAAAGGAAGGCTCTCTGATCCAGTCCTCAAAGTATCCCCACTGAACTTGCTGAATTCCAGACACCAGGGGTGTAAGGGCAGATACACCTGACTTTGGCCAGTTCCTAAGTCACTGTATGACCTTGGACAAGTCACTCCGCCTCTCTGGGCCTTGATCTCTATATCAATGGTAGCTTGGACCAGATGGCACGGAGGCCCCTCCCACTCTGTAATGGAAGGGAAATAACAGCACCAGGAAGAAAGAGGACCGCAGAACCTTCCACCCCGGCTTCCTGACTCGCTGCTGGAGTGTATCCAGGCTCATGTGCAGAAGCTGGAAAATACCTTGGAGAGCGAGGTCTTGGAGCTCTTTCAGCAGATTCTGATGTCGCAGGATTGAGAGGATCCGTTCATCTGCAATGAAGGAGTCGTTATGGGTGGTTTTCAGAGAATAGTCGAGAAAGAGATAACCATCAACATTTCAGCTGAGCATAAGGAATCTATTCTGGAAACTCGACACCTGGGTGGCAGCAGCAAGACTGGGTGTTCAGATAACACTTCTGAAATCTCTCCAAGGTGTCCATCTTCTACCATATCAGAAAGGTCCACCACTGTCCCCGCGTCCCGACTTCAGTCAAGAGACAGCAGCCCCCGAGGCGAGGAAGTGGTGTCTGTACACGCGTTTCCTGTCTCCATGCCTTGCTCATGCTGTTTGCTCCCCCAAGTACCCTCTCTTCCCTTCATTTATATTCATTTCCACCTTTTCTCTTAAGGCCCAACCTGCACACTAATGCTGGGGCCGTCGGGCAGCTGGTGGGACTCGTCTGTCTCAAGCCCACCCACGACACTCCTCATTCATCACAGGTGCCGGGGCTGCCCTTGGCCCTGGGGGTCTTGCACACAGAATCCTTGCACGGGGAGTTCGTGTTCTGGTGGCTTGTTATTCCAGCCCTGGTTTCATTCCACCCACAATTCTAGTTCACTGTGTCCTCTCTGTCCCCTCTGCTACTCTGTAAGCTGCAGGTACGTGGGGCTGTGACATCTTCATGGCCTTAGACCTCCGAGACCCCTGGCCAAGGCAGGCATGATCAGTGATGGCTGAGTTAAATCGCTGAGTCCCATCAAAAGCCCCACTCCGGCAGCCCCTGCCCGCCAGCCTGGCCCGTACCTCCTCGGAGAGTCTCAGAACACTCCTGGCTGACAGGCATGGGGCTGGGCTTGGACAGTGTGTCAGAGATGACCTCAACAATGCACTTCATCACCTGTGAAGAGAGTTGGAGTGAAATGGGGCTGGTTTGGCTTGAGGCTTGGGCTTGAGGCTCAGCCCCCAGAGGCTCAGGGGCAAATTTCTAATGAGGACTTTAAGGCGTTTGCTTCAGGGCTCGGTGGATGCCTGGGTCAGTGGCAGAGCTGGGCTTTCTTAGCCAGACAACAATAGCAAGGAGAATTGAAATGCCGAATGTGGTCTTTACCACGTGCCAGGCGCCCCTCGAAGGCAGAGAGGTATCTGGTGCCTTCTCACCCCCAAGTGTTGTTTGTCTGAAGATATTAAAGCTGCTCTTGAGTGTTTTGCAAAAGTACTTTTGTTCTGAAGAAGCTGAAAAGGTTGGCTACCTCCAGGAAGCCCTTCTGCACTGTCCAGAAGAGAAGTAAGTCCTGCCCCGACTACTCTGTCTGGAGACAGGACTTGATCACGGTCTCCAACATGCATGGGGTTATCACAGGCAGGGAGTGATAACCTCACAGTCTGGCTCCATAGATCCCCCTGGGCTGGGCGTGGGCACACCTTGGTGGGTACACCATCGGGTACCCATCCCAGGCCAATAGCAGCTGTGGCTCCGAAAATCTTGTCCAGTGTCCAGCAAAGACAATCAAGGACCTGATAAATGGGCACCAGCTGTAGTGTGGCTTCATAGCTCTGTGATCGCGGCCATGTGGCTTGACCTCTCTGAGCCTCACTTTCCTCAAATGGAATGGAGAAGACATTCCCAGCTCCTCTCCCAGAGGATCAAGGCACATATGGGGACATACTCTGTAAAGCATGATGTGCCTCACACAGACCCAGGGAGGGATTCACAACTCCCGACCGGCTTCAGCTGCTTCAAGCCGGGCGGAGGAGCAGGAGGTGTCAGACACACATCAGGCGATGCTGGTGCGGGTGAACGGGGGAAAGGCTGGTCTCTTCGAGCCAAGGCAACGCATCCAAGGGTGCAGGATGGTGCTGCACACCGGCTCTACAACAGACCGCGTCCGCGACTGGAACACTTTGCTCATAACCAGCTGCTCTGGTGCCCCTGCCCCCAGGTGCCTGAGCACAATATGGTACCCACAATGTTTCTCATAAGGGAACTGATGAGGAGGGGACTCTGGACCCTGTATCTCCCTGCAACTCCAGACATTGTACTGGAATATCAAAGAGCCACCAGTCCATGAGGACAAGTTCTGGGAAAGACGAGTTGGAAGTGGGTCCCAAGAGAGATGGGGAGACGGTGAAAGGAAGCTCTAGGAATAGCAGTGCCCACTTACCGAGGACTTACTGTGTGCCATGCACCTCACATCTAGGCTTCCTACTACTCACAGCTCCCCTCAAGGGAAATATCATCATAGACAGGTAAAGGAGAAGCTCAGAGAAGTTAAGGGATTGCCCTGATCTCACACAGCTACAGTGAGTGCAGAAGCTTAAATTCGGACCGGTCTGCCACTAAAGAATAGGAAATCAATTTGCACATTGAGGTTGAAATCTCTTTGACCAGACACTCTGGAAGAAAGCAACTCTTGGAAAGGTGGGGGGTAGAAATATCCCTGACTTTCAGGTGAAGGTGTTCCAGAGACTGGAAGAACCACCCAGCTCAGACATGGGTGAGTCCCAAGGCTACACGCAACAGAGAGCCTGGCTGGCCACAGAAACCCCCATCAGTGTCTCCAAAGGCCCTTTCCAGGTGACCTCCGCCATTGGCGCCAAGCCATCCTCCAACTGGATGCTCAAGAATGTTTTCACGTGGCCCTTTGGAGAGCTGGAACTTGAGGGCCTGGGTGGTGCCGGCAGAGCCTCGCGGGGAAGAGAAGCACAAAACGGGGAGGCCCACACTAGGCAGGTGAGGACTGCTCTCACGGGTCTGTGGACAACAACACCAGAGACGCTGCCCCCACCAGGCCATGGTGGGCCTACCGGATTAGGAGTGTTCAAAACAGTGGGCCTGGTGCCTCAGCACAGCTCAGCCCGTGAGACTCAGGTCCTGTGGACTGCACCCCTAGCCCAGAGGAAGCTGGGGCAGTCCTCACTGCAGGAGGGCAGGGAAATCAAGCAAGTCTTTGAAATCTCTTTTGCAGGTTGTCCCGGGGCTGAGCCGCAGTGCTGCTTCTTGGCTTTATGCCAGACTCACTCCTGCAGTTACCAAGAATGAGCTGTGAAGTACCCCTCCATCCCAGGTTATCCCGCTCCCCTTCTTACCTCGGTGTCCCCTTTATTCAAAGGGCTGTTCACAGGGAGGGCAATGACTGGGAAGAAAAAAGAGAATAGGGGTTACCCCTCTGCTCTGAGGGGGGAGCCCAGTCCTTCCTGATGGGGCTCACAGAGGGCCCATGCACCCCAGGGGTCTCCCTCAAGATTGCCCCACAGGACATGCTGAAGCTGATTTTGTTTCTCTTCTTCTGTCGCTGCCCCCAGGGGAGAGGGTGGCTCCTGGAGCCTTTGGGGAGGGCCTTAACCCTTGGGAAAGCTCCTGCTCTGAAGGGGAGCGGGGAGCTGAAGGCAAGTGCTGTGAAAACAAGGCCAATGGTTGAGTGGGATTAGAGCTGAGGAGGGATGCCAGGAGAGGGAGAGAGAATCTAGAGGTGGGGGGAAAGAAGGTGAGGTGGAGGGAGAGGAGAACTGCGAGAGATGATACGGAGAAACAGAAGTCAAGGACAGAAAGATGGGGAGAAAGGAGGATAGAGGGAGACAGGGAGCCAGCAGCAGTCCTCCCATCTCCCCCAGTGACCTTGGCCAGCCACCGCGCGGATCCGGCGCTGGCCTTGATGTAGTCTAGACCTGATGTGGGGGGACCGGGGCTCTGCCCCGTGGGATGCGGAGTCCAGCCCCAGGGTCCGGCGGGCGGATTCGGGCTGAGGCCACTTGCTGGGGTTCCGGGGAGGCAGCGGCGCTGTCCGCGGTGCTGAACACTCGCCGCGCCGGCGGGTAGGTATGGAGGAGGGCTTCCGACGCTGCGCGGTGCCTGGACCTCCAGGCAGGCAGAGGCGCCCAGGACCCTCTCCCCCGGACCCCGCTCTCGCTCACCTTGCCCCGCGCAGAGCAGAAGCGCCAGGACAGCCGTGGAGCGCATGGCGAAGCCCGGGCGCCGAGCAGCTGGCGGTCTGCGGCCGGGCACAGCGGGCACCCTGGGGAAGGGTGGCTGGACGGGCGGCCCAGGGGTGGCTGCCGGCGGCGCAGGGGCGGGGGGCGCAGCGTCTCTGGGTCGGTCGGTCTGCAGGTCCGCCCACCTGCCTCCCGCACTAGCTCGCGTATTGCAGCAGCAGTAGCAGCAGCCTCGCGCGCTGGGCTTATAAAGCCCCCGGGCCCGGAAATGACGTCATCGGACCGCCCCTGCCCCCTTTCCCACCCCTCTAGGGTCTGGCCGCCGCTGCTTTCACCTCCTGCCTTACTCGCTTGACTTTGACCCCAGTCGCTCGCAGCTCCTGAGTCAGCCCACTGGGCGAGCTTCCGGCTTCCAGGAGGTGGCACGGGGTGGGGGTGGGGTGGGGGTGGGGCTCCGCTAATCATCCCACGATGCCTCCACCGACTTGCTTTGTGTTGGTGAGGAAGTCACTCCCGGTCTCTGGGCCTCATGTGCCTCCAGTGTGCGGCCGAGGTCCCTGCCAGCCCTGGCCACCCACTCCGCTCCCGAGGGTCCTCTGCTGGGGCGCGCTCCCCTTCCTCGCTGGCAGGAAGCATGCTCACCATTAGGGACCGGTTCATTCAGGCCCTTGAGAGGTCCCGCAACTCCATCCTGTGTGGTAGCCCGCTTTGTGTCTTCTCAATGTGTACTTGCGTGTGTTCTTAGTCATTGGAACAATGTGGCGTCACATTGCTTCCCCCCGCACAGCGCACACACTGTCGAAGGCACTGGTTGAACGTATAACCATGAAGAGTGAATACTGGGATGTGGCCATTGTTGGACAGCCCTCCTGGCCGGAGGCAGTCAGGGAGGAGTGAAGGTCAGTTTTTGTATCTGACCCCAACAGGAGTCCTTAAACTGCACATCCTCCTTCGTTCAGCCCCTGAGGGATCCCCTTCTTGCTGCCGGTGTCTTGCTATGGATTTGAGATCAGCTCTTTCCTCTTCCCCAACCATCTCAAAACCCAGGTGTTTGTGTGGGAGGTTGAGTTCCTGGCTTGTTTCCCTCTGCCCTGGGACCACCCTAGAACCCTTTGCACCTGCCATCGTGAACCTGATGTCTGGGCTACTATTGGGCATCATCTGGAATCTTCCAGAGCACCCCCCTTCCTTTGCCCCTCCGTTGCTGCTATTTCCTACCTCCTACCTCCTGCCTCCGGCCCTTAAGGAGAAGCTGGAAGGAGTTCAGAGGAGATGTCATGGTCTTCAGCCTTTTTTCTTGAAAAGCAAAGTGCAGGCAGCAATGAAGGTGAGTGGGCAGGCGGGAAGAGAGGAGGAAGAAGCATTTTATTTCTTTTTATTTAGTTGTCCATCTTGGTTGTCCCCCAGGTCATGAACCCAGGTCCTTGGGCTGTGCGTGGACTCCGCCCAGTAGATTTAACTACTAAGCTACCAGGGTGCACCTCAGCAATCTTTTTTTTTTCTATTTCATTTTTAAGTGCCCACTGTGTGCTTAGGACAGCGGTTAGCTGTTCTGGGTGCTGAGGCAGTAAGCAAAACAGACCAAAGCTCAGTCAGTAAGGCGCGTATATCTAAAGGTGCAAGAATATAGGTAAGTAAAGTGAAATACACAGGTGGCGGTGGCAACGTGTGTGATGGACAGAGATGAACCTGGGAAGGGCGTGAGTGTGCCTGGGGAGGGAGGCTGCATTTAAATAGGGTGTCTGAGGAGGCTTCACCAAGGAGGTGACATTTTTAGCTGAGACCTGAGGTTCATGAGAGAAGGGTCTGCATGTGTCCAGGGCAAGAGAACTCCAGGAGGAGTGACAGCCAGAGCAGATGCAAGAAGAGAGGACTGTCCCCGGCATGTCCAAGGGACAGCAAGGAGGTGGAGTGAAAAGGACTTGGGGGAGTATAGCTGACCAGTAACAATATTCCCTCTTAGAAGCTTAGAAGTGCACAGAAATACAGGAAAACACCTGCGCTCACACCACCTGGAGATAAGTGTCGATACATATAGTCTTTATTGAAGCAGCTTCCTTTCAACCGAGTGCTGAAAACAAGGGTCGCAGGCCTTCTGATGCTGGTTCATCCTGAATGTGCTGGAAGGTTTGCAGTGTCCTGTAAAGACTTATCCGTGGCATGAATGTGGCGGGCCACCATGGTTTACTGAGGGCCACGATTTGTGGCATACACGAGGGCTCCTTCTCATTTTTTTTTTTTTTTTTAAACAAGGGTAGTTTTAAAGAAAAGGTGCAGGCAGGAATGAAGTTGAGTGGACAGGCAAGAGGAGGGAGGAGGAAGCACTTTATTCATTCTTACTTCATTGTGTGCACTGCTGGTTCCCCACCTCTGGGTCTTGAACCCAGGACCTTGCAGTGGTCGTGGGGCTGCTCCCAGGCTGTGCTAGACTGCTAGGCCACCAGAGTGCACCCCTCTTTTTCATTTGTGGTGCTATGAAGAACAGTCGTGTGCACAAACCGCTCGCATTTGCAATTATTTCATTTAATAGTAGGTGAACTCGGTCAAAGACAGCACTCGGTGTTCATTGCCCAATTCTCTGCAGAAAGTCTTGCTGGGACCTGTTAGAAACTGTATGTAGGACACGGCTTAGAATTGTCTGATGGGGCCCAGGAAGCTGGTTACTTACTTACCTGGGGTTGATTTACTTCCTTCGTTGAGAGTGTCTCCTGGAGACACTGATTTCCCAGCACTTCTGGTCTAGTCTGGGGGCAAGTTCCTGCTTCCAGAAAATACCCTTGTGCAGAGAAATCCAGGCAGTCATCGGTGTGTATGGGAACTGTTTCCAGGTAACCTCCAAGGTGGACTGAAGGCACATAGGTGGGACACTGACATCTTCCACTTGAATTCATACATGTTCTTTCATTTCATCTTTACATCTGTGGCTAAGTTAACGTCTCTCCTTCTCAGATGCAGAAACCAAAGTTCAGAGAGGTGGAGAAACTCTCTTAAGGTCACATACTAGGAAATGAGTGGGGGGGGGGGGTCAGTCACCTGTCTTGTGTCTGTCCACTGCCCTTCTCGGTCTATGTCCTCTCCCATAGGAAAGACTGGTCCCCAGGGGAACCCCAACAAAACCCTCTACCACCAGGCTTTTGACGATTCTCATCCTTTAAGAAAGGCATGGATGTTTTTTGAACCCTAGGTGAGTAAAGCACAGGGAAAGGCTATTTTTTATCGCTCTAAGTGTCCACATTTACTCTCCATTAAAGCCCTACTCTTGCTTCACATATGCAGCTCTACACTCTCTAACCCCTCTTAGTAATCAGGTGCTGCCCCTTGGCACCTCTTCTCTTGACATTCTGGAGCTGCCTCTGGTTCTAACAAGTTTCTCTCATCTGGTGTTCACGGTCAGAGTCTTGGCTTTTTCCCCCAAGATAAATGCCGTTACTGTCAATCACTCCTACTGAAGCAGAAGGCCTGGTGGAGAAGGCTGAGATGTGGTTAATCTCCATTAATTATGCAGTAAGAGGGAATCCGAGAGGAGCATGGCCTGCTCTATAGATGGGCTTTGCAGCCCATCTTAGAATCATGTTAGAATGCCGAGACCAGTGGTTGTCAACCTGCTCACTGGTTCCCATGACAGCTTCCCACATCTGCTGCCAACTTTTGATCCAGGCACGAGCTGTGATTTGATTATAGTTATGTACATTTGTTGCCTTGATTTTGTATGTCAGATGAAACCCTGGGCTAAGTGGGTAGTGGGAGCTGCAGCCAAACTCGTTTAGAGGAGGAGGTGGGGGCAAAGCAAAGTCAGGAGCTCTTTGCCTTGTGAGAGCACTGTGGATTAGTTTGGTCAACATTAACTCCATCGTTCTTCTGGTGGGCAGAAGAAGGAAAGCTAAAAACTACATTTCCCAGGCTCCTTTGCAGGGAGGAACCCGGATGTGATTCA
>RJWH01000626.1:511232-656590 GCA_004363575.1 Solenodon paradoxus | reverse complement strand
GTTTGATTGGAGAGTATGATTACAGTTTGGTAGTTTGCTGGGTCTACTTCATCACATTTGTTTCTGACTCCTAATTCAGAGTTAGAAGTTTCTCTGATTAAATAAGCAGGGAACTTCTCTCCCTTCAGTTGGGGAAATAATGCATTCAAGTTATTTTTATTTTTGTTGAATGTTAGGTTTGGGTGGAAGGCAAGGCTAGGGTCCATGTTTATGCAGAGGTTTGGGTAGAGTTCGGTCAGGTTTGGTCCAGGCAGGGGTAGTGGTGGTTGGTGCATTCTAACTTCACCTCGCTAACAAGTGACCAGAAGTGACAAGGAAGCATAAAGGGTGTCAGTACTTCTTCTCTTCTGGGTTTCTGGGGAAAATACGCAGAAATCATCTGATGTGAAATAAAGCTCCAGCTGGGTCTAATAAATGGGTAGTGTCGGATACACTTGAGAAAAAACAGTTAGAATTCAACTGCAGGCTTTAGCTGACCATATTAAATTGCCACTTTTACATGTTGAGAAAAATCAAACATTGCCAGTTGTATTTAGCCATCCTAATTTAGAATGTTTTGGAGTTTCTTGACCTGAGACATATTAAGAAAGTTGAAAGTATTATTTATGGTGGCTGGGTTGTCTCTTTTCCTTGGTGTTATTTTTTTGGAAGTTGGAACACATGCTTTGAAGGCCAGACAACCATCTAATAAGCAGCAGGGATGTTAGAAGGTCAGGTTTAATTATAGATTCAGGATGAATATATGTATCCTTGAAGGAGGTTTATCATCTTCTGAATCTGGGAAATATATAAATGGTGTCAGACCTTGAGCCCATAAACTAGGGTGTCTTCTACTTCTGCTACAGTCAGATGCAGTTAACAGTGGGACTCTGATAGGAGTGAGAAGAGACTTCGCCATCATCGAGCTGTGGTTGGAATGTGGGAGAGGAAGGGTCAATGGGAAGCGTAAGACTCTAGTCCCTTTCTTGGTTAATTATCACAATTACACTCTCGGCAAGCTGTGTTCCAAGGCTTTCTGGCTACAGTTCTAGGTCAGTCCAAATCTCAGCGCAGTGTGACTATGTCCTTGTAAGGGTGCTGGCTAGAGATCCTCTGAGGAGCAAGGTCGGAAACCCAGTCTTGATGGTCCTGCTGTGCCTGATGCCCGAGGGAGCCTGACACACAGGGGCAGTCATAAC
This sequence comes from Solenodon paradoxus, assembly GCA_004363575.1. Classification (NCBI taxonomy): domain Eukaryota; kingdom Metazoa; phylum Chordata; class Mammalia; order Eulipotyphla; family Solenodontidae; genus Solenodon; species Solenodon paradoxus. The sequence goes on along the minus strand of RJWH01000626.1, from coordinate 655,412 downwards.
TGTTTATCTCAAATTTAGCCAATCGCATGAACAAAAATGGAAGACATTATCCTAAATATCCTTGTGGATTATGAAAAGCAATTTGACAACAAATGTCAAGGACCATATCTTATGAACCAGTGATGATATTGAAAGGTCATATTCTGTAAACTAGTAATTATGGGACATTTATCTTCGGGAAGAGTCTGAAATTTGGAAACAATATTAGGTAAGAAAATGTTTATGTCAACATTATATATGAGTTGGAAAAACTGAAAATGACCAAAAATAATTCTGAGCAGGCTTTTATGGGGAAATCAATGATAGTTTGGAATATTTAACACACTGGAAAATAAGAAAATTTTTAACTTAGCATCACATCACAAAAATGTCCCAAGTGATTAAAAGTTCTGAAATGACTACAGAATATCCCACTGATATAAATATCATAAGTTATTAATTATATTTTTTCCTCTTCATTTTTTTACTGTAGTAACTTATTCTACACATTAAAATAGACTCATATGTATATATTCTCAACACACCCTGCCCTCCACCACATCACCCAGTGTCCTTCACTGCTGTCCAGTGGGCTCCGCCACCACCTGCCCTCTCCTCATCCTATATGTTAGAAATACACACACACTAAAAAGTAAAACACAGGTGGGATTATATCACACCTACAGTCCTATACCTTCCTTTTCTCAGTTAACAGTATCATCTAGACAGATCTTCACATAAGCACACACAGTGCTTCCTCAGTTCTTTTTCTTGCCAGGATAATATTCCCTTGAAGAGATATATGTTAAATTTTCAAAGCAACTCTTTAAAAAAAATGATTGAAGGAACATTGTATCACAACATCATATCATTTTATGGTCACATCGTCATAAATCTACACCTGTCTGTGACACATGAGATTACCGTCAACAGTCCAGTTCTGTCCTTTCCCATATAATGACCCCTTTTACCCAATTTGCCTTCTGCCCTCCACCTTCCTGTCTGGTGACCAGTACTTTGAGTCTATAGGCTAAAAGTGCATTTTTGTTGGATTCGGCTCATTTGTTTGTTTGGCTTCTCTACAGACCATGTGAGTGAACTCGCAGGACGTTTGTCCTTCTTCTGACTTCACAACAACGTCCATCCACGTTGTTGCAAATGGTCAAAACAACTCTTGTTGTTCTCTTCAGGCTATTTACAGATTTTTGCTATTTAAACAATCCTGCAACAAATATTTGATATGCTTTTTTATGCATTTGTGCAAGTCTTTTTGTAGGATACATTCTGAAATTTCTAAATCATAGAGAATGCTCATTTTAAAAATGTGGACAGACACTCCCAGACTGTCCTCCACATCACTGCACCAACTCACACTCTCTTCAACACGCTACGAAAGTAAGTGCTTCACTTTAAAATGGTGAAAGTGAATGGGACACGTGTGTGTGTGTCTGGAGCTAAGGAGACCCACCCACAAAGCCATGACAGAGCTGGGAATTCAGTCTCACTCCCTGCTTCTCGCCTTTCTCTCCCATTCTTCCTTCCCCCTCCTTCCCTCCTCTTTCCTTCCTTCCTCCTTTCCTTACCCCTTTCCTCCCTCCCTCCCTCTCTTTCTCCCTATTTTATCTAATGGGAGAAGACAGAGGGAAATTTGTTGAGTGGAGGCCAGTGAAGAACTCAGTGGCACTCAGAGAATCAGAGGAGAGCAGTAAAGGAACTTTGGTGGAAGCAGCCCGTCTGCTGACACTGGAAAATACTGAGTGGCCCCGACTCAAGGATGGCAGGCACATTTGTGAAGACGTGCGTATTTTCATGCTAACTCTGAGAGGTGACGGACTGACCATCATTTCAGTGTACATATGTATATTATACACATATGTCTATCAGATCATCGCATTGTCCCTCTTAAACGCACACAATGCTATGCAGTATGTCAAGCATAGTGCACCAAAGCTAGGAAGGAAGTGTGCGGCTGAACGTCGAGGAGGGTACGTGGAAATCTGCCGAGTGGGGCAAGTCAGAAATAGGGGGAGGACATGCTGGCTGTGTCTCTTAACACTCAAGTGCACATAATTTGCCTGGGGAACTTGTTAAAAAAAAATGTCCATTTTTATTCAGTAGGTCTGGGCTGAGGCGTGGGATCCTGCATGTCTATGGATTTCCAGGGGTGATGATGCTAGTGGTCGGGGGGTCACACTTGCAGGAGCAGGACTCAGTTGACAAAGGTGCTGCCAGAAATGAGGCAGGAGCGTTAGCAAGCAGTGGGCAGAGCAGTGAGCATTATTACTACTGAGAGTCGAGAATGCCTCCTGATGTGACAAAGGTGATCAAAGTAGGTGAGCACAGGTTTTCGAAGTTGGTGCCATCTTGTGGTTTAGGAGAAATATCTAACTGTCATTCAGAGAACCAAAATATATTTCTCCGACATGTTTGATCTCCATCCACCGTTCCCGGCTCACAGCTCCCCAATCCCTGGGAACGTCCTTCCTGGGCTGAGCCGACACCAGCCACAAACAAATGCTACATTCCAACCTGGGCTGCTGCTCAGTCTTGCAGGAACTCTTACCTTGAAGTGAGATCACATTTTAGTGGTCTTATGTCCAAAATTAACTTCTGTCACACTGAGTCCTTCCAACATCTCCGTTCACATAGTCCTTGGCACTGTGACGCTGTCCAAGGCTTCAGTCGGCAACTGCCAGCCTTAGGCTCAGGCCTGGGGGTGCCCACAAGTGCAGCTGGTGGGATGAGGCCCCCCATTCTTTTCTCCATCGATGAGAAGAGCAGAATGGGCACTACCTCCTAAAGGCCCAGCGTGAAAGGAGCTGTGTGCCGCCACCTCCTCTGGGACTCAACTCCTCTCGACGCCGCCATGAGGCTTGGCCGTTTTCTGAAGTGCTGAATCCTGGCAAAGCCCGTGCTGTTCATGTGTGTCTGGGAACCAAGATGCTTTTAGAGTCAGCGTTTCATGTGATGATTTCTCTGCCATGGTCCTTGCAGATCAAGGGAAGTAAAATACTAACTGCAGAAATTCATAAAGTTGAGAAGAACACTTTTCACATTTCTGGTCCCAGTCAGTGTCTGAGGCTGGCACGCGCAAATTTTCTGTTTGTTTCTGCCTCAGGAGGGAGAGACATGGAGACACTGGTGTACACACACACACACACACACACACACACACACACTCACACTCAATATGCCAACAAGAACACGGGTTTGCAGCCTTAGGAAAACCACGTGAGACCTGCTCTCCTTTTCAAGACATAATAAAAAAGACACGACTCAGAAAAACTCAGGTCTCAACAAGCTTGTTACCTGACGCCGCCGTGGGAGGCGTCTACACCTAGCAAGGGTGTTGCTTTACACAAGAAGCTCAGTGTGAGTAAATTGGGGTGTGCGCCTCTGCAGCCTGGGTTAGCTTGATGAGTGATAGATACAAATTAAGGATACATGAGAGAAAAGTTTCTAATACGCCTGTATTCACTTTAAATTTTGCTCTAATTAGAGACCATTTAAAGATGTGATGATTAGCAATTAGGTTGTTTTTATGCTTGATTCATGCTTTCATTTGCATTAAAAGATTCTATGTGAGCAGGAAATCAGAAAGGCATAATGTTTCTTCCCCTTTTCAAGAAATTAGGCTGTTTAAGCTGTATGTTTATAATAACCATAAAACTACCATCTACCTGGTAGACGGAAAACAAACAGCTTTTTTTAGGGATATTTTTACACATCCACACAGAGAAAGCTCTAAAATTCCTGCACCTTTGTATCAATGATTTCAAAGAAATAAGCATATGGAGGCTAAAAGTGTCTGGTCCCAGGATGACTGAATGGCAACGCTCTTTTTCTAGCAAAGATGCTGAGGGAACTGTTCAAGTGTCTTGGAAGCAAGAAGCACAGAGGATGATCACCTGCAAGAATGCCTTTGATGCAGGGTGGGCTGGCAAATTGTGCCAGTTATTAAGCTAGTTCCTCAGCTCCAAATCCACTCTTCTGGGCGAGGCCTTGGATACTGGGCTCAAGGCTCTGGGGCCACATCACAGCTTTGCTGCTGCTTCCTATCAGGCTCCAGAAGAGGGCGCTAAGGAAGACGAACGCCGCGGGAGGAAGGGACTTGGCCTCCAGATACCAGTGCCACCTGCAGGCTGCCTGCAAAATGCCTATGGTACCAGGAGAAAAGTCCACACCAAGCTGGAAGCATCAAAGGTAAGAGTAATCCCAACTCTCAACGAAGGTAGTGAGAATTTAGTGTGCTCACTTCACTCTGCCCGCTCTCATTTAGCCAGGAGAATTGGTTTTTATATTTTGCATTTGGAAACTGTCAAATGCTAGAGGTACGGTTGATCACACTCAACAAATCCTTGAGATGTTCTTCCACAGTTCTGAGCAGTTTGAAAACTCCTCCCTGTTTAATTATATGAAGACTTTCCTGGATATTATGGAGACGATTTACTGCTTGAAAATAGGGAAACCAACTCAGCACAATTTTTACCAAATGCTGATGAGGTTTCACACTGAATTATTACTGCATGTTTTCCTGTGGCCTGTTTTTCTTAGCGTATCTATCATCGTGATTGTTCTCTAACAATCCTTGATTAGGAGTTGACCATAAAAACAGAAAGTCAAAACACTGTGAGCTAATGAATGCACGGCAGTGGGGAAACATACTCCTCAAATCAGCCGAGGGCATCCGTCATTTACTCCTCAGAGAATTCACATCAAAATCGGCCTTCAGTTTTGCTCTTACCCTTCTTCAAGGGTCATGTATTTTTCATTTAAAAAAAAAGGAGAAGCAAACATTTAATTCTAATTAAAATGATTTTAAATTTTCTAGATACTTTTAACTAGAGTTTTACTCCAAGTTTTACTTTTGAATAGAGTTCGATCCCTACAAGATGACATGGTTTAGTTCATCACAGGGAGCTTTTTTGTTTTTATCACCAAAGACGTCACCTTTGTGCAATTCACCTCTGCGTCACCTGCAGAAATATTGTAGACGATATGACTTCACTTAATATGTTCTCTGTAAAACACCACGCGAGACACTCCCTCTGCCCCGAGGAATGGAGAACATGTCCATGCTTTTGATAGTGAGAAGGAAGTGTGTTATGTTTCCCTTTTTTGGCTTGGCTTTCTAGAAGTTCAGGGCCACAGTGCACTCAGCCCCAGCAACCACGGGCAAGCAAATCCTGACTTTCTCGCTTTCTCATTGGTCTCCATTTTCTCTACTATTTAGTTATCCTTCTTCAAAGTTTCATTTGACATAAAAATGGATTCCATAAACTTGTCTCAGGTGTTAGAGGTAAGCTCTGATCAACAAAATATGCCATTATTATACATCAATGGGTAACTCGATTTTAAATCCTTTTGATGAAGAGTAGAAAATAAATAACACCTTTAAGCAAAGTAGATATCCAGTCTTTCCGAAATAAAAATGATGTCCTCTATATCTCTCATCATCCCACCATTCTCTGAAAACAGAGGTTTCTCAGTAAACACTGGTGAAGGGAATAAGAACAGTTGATTATGGACGGTTTGGTCCCTGTTTCTTGGAACTTGATGTAACCTGAAAGGCTATTTTTGATCCCCAAATAGAAGGCACAGAGAGAAGAGAGGTGAAGACCTTAGTTTCTCCAGTGGGCAGGCCTCTGATCTTAAGAGATGGGCAGACCCGGAGATATCTGAGGTCCTGATAACAGCTGCCCTGACGTTCCTGCACCGAGAGCCCAGGGGACTTCCAGAGTTTGGCAATGGTGCAGAGCAGGAGACAATGTTGGGCCCAGAAGTGAGTGGGCTGTTATCTGGAAAACAATGGCTGGAGCCAGAGACAGAGGACACAGGGCTGATGGCCTGGGCAGCAGTCGGCGCGTCTGCAGGCCACCTCCTCTCCCTCGCTGTGCGTCTCTTGACTCTTGGCTGCTTCTTTGCTTTTCCCCTGATGACATCACAGTTTCCTGGAATCAGGACACTGCGGCAGACAGAATTCGCTGGAAAAGAATCCTCTCTTCTTCTTCTTTGCTGTAAGATGACATGAGAGCAGAGGCTCGCGTGGCCTGAACCCCCTCTGGCCTCTCACTGCCACCCTGTCGTGAGGGTGCACACAGGCGGGAAGAAGCCCACCCAGTCTCTGCTTCCTGCTCACACGGCTGGTGTCGAGGTGAGTTTGTGCCAAACGGAGGGCCAAGCCACCTCTGACTGACACTCCAGGAAACACATTCCTATGGAGCACGATTCGACTGTGGAGACACCTGGGTGACTGTCCTCAGTCTTTTCCCAGGAAAGTCATTTTTGAAGCAAAACCTTTGCATGCTGACAACAAGAATTTGGACAATCTCACAGCGGTGCTACTGAGAAAGCTGGGTCCTCACCCCATCTTCATGTGACAGGCAGGGCACATGGGGTGCCCCAACCCCTTCCACCTGCTCTCTACACCCTGCTGGAGGGAGCAGAAGTCCTGGGTTTTTAATGCCAGGAGACATGGGATTCCAAATGATGCAGGGCACACTCAGCCCTGAGAAGGATTTGTTGGGAAGTCACGTGTGCCCTGGTCTCAGGTCCCAGGACGCTGGCTGCTGGCAGGTGGGAAAACCACCTAGAAGCTGGGGTCTAGGCCCAGGAGAGGACAGCACCCCCCCACTTGTCCTCACCATCTATTATGGATGACAGAGCAAAAAGGTGCAAACCACTGCTCAGGACATTCTTTCTGTCATCTCTGTTCTACAGGACAAGGTCACTTGGAAGACATATTACGGAACCATTTTGAGACTACTCATTTTACGTACTGCTCAGGACCAGGAGAGAAAAAGGACACAAGAAAGCACTAGCCCCCCTGATAACGAAGACACCTGCTGTTGTGGGTTGACTAGTGCCGAAAGCCCCCCGCCCCCTGGTTTCATATATTGAAGTCCTAACATCCAGGACCTCAGAATGCCACTATACTTGGAGAAAGAATATTCAACGTTAAAATGAGGCCTTTAAGGGTGGGTCCTAATACAATCTGACGGGGGTCTTTTAAGAAGGGGCATTTAACACACAGACACAAGAATGTTCACCCAAGGAGGCAAGGCCATGTGAGGACAAGGTGAGGAGGTGGCCATCTGCAGGCCAGCAAGAGAGGCCTCAGAAGAAACCAATGTGCTGGCACCTTGACCTTGGGCTTCTATTCTCCCGAACAGTGAGAAAATAAATTTTTGCTAAGTCACCCAGTTTGTGGCACTTTGTTATAGTGGTCCTGGCAAACAAATATACCTGATTTTTCTGATGAGTTCTGATGAGTTGCTTTTATCTAGGAAGGGACCGTGAGCATGTCTAATCTTTATTTTATTTTTTTAGAGAAAAGGTGCAGGTAGGAATTAAGGCAAGCAGGCAGGCAGACGGGAAGAGAGAGGAGGAAGAAGCATTTCATTTATTTTTATTTAGTTGCACATCTTGGTTGTTCTTCCCGACCTGGGACTGCTGTGCCCTCCTGTGGCAGAAGGGTCCTTGGGGTGTATGTGGACTGCATTTGGGTGGCAGGCAGTTGACCTAAACTCTACTCCATCAGGATATATATCTAATCTTTTTATAGTTCTGCTATTTATTTATTTTTAAAGGAAAAGGTGTGGGCAGGAATGAAGGCAAGTAGGTAGGCAGGAAGAGAGAGGAGGGAGATGAATTTTTATTTTATTTCCATTTAGTTGTTTACACTGGTTGCTCTCCCAGCACCCATCTCGGACTTGGGACTTGAACCCAGGTGACTGACTTAACCACTGCTCCACCAGGGCACACTCAATTTGTTTGTTTATATTTCACAAAATATTTGGAGGATCCCACAATAATATGCTGAACAGAGTGGAGGGAAAACCAAGTCGGGAAAGTAATCATCTGAATGTAAGATTAATAAACAAGCATGCATCCCATATTTAGAGGGGAGAAACAAATTCGATTTACGATTCTTAGTGGCCAAAGCAAAGAAATAAATATGATCAATATGTTCACCAAACCAAGCTCTAGCTAAAAAGTTATTCAAGATAGATCATTTCCTAGATGCGGAGACCTGAAAGAAAAGAACATTATGATATGGAGGAGTAAGTTCTAATAACACACCGTAATGCACAGGATGACAATGAATTTACAATGACTGTCTCTTACCATGTCCTTTAATGCAAATCAACATCAGAGCACATTCAAGACAAACATTTAGGGGTGAGAGCAAGAGGGTAGAGGAAAGTTGTCCCTCACCCCAAATTCATGGTGGAAGGGGGTGCACGGCAGTTAAGATTCAGAAGGTGGGGTCCACCTTTGCAGCAATCCTTCAAGAATACAGTTTTTCCCCACCCAATTTTTGAACAGCAAATTGCTCCAGACGGTTGCTGCAGCAGAACCGGGAAAGCATGACATTCTGTGTCGTGTCCAGAGAGAGGGGTACTGTCAGTCCGTTTGGACTGTCATAACAAAACACCATGGACTAGGTGGCTTGTGAAGTTTATTGCTTACAATTCTGGAGGCTGCTGAGAGCCTGCTCCCTCATGGATGGCGATTTTCTGCTGTGCCCTCCTGTGGCAGAAGGGGGAAGGGACCAGTGAGCAGTCTGGGGTCTCGCTGATAAGAATACACATTACAGGGAAAAAGGAACCCTCTCACACTGTTAGTGGGAACAAAAATTAGCGCACCCTCTCTGGAAAACAGTGTGGAGATGCCTCCAAACGATAAAGATGGATCTACAGCAACCCTTCTAGGCATGTACCTGGGGATACAAAAGTTTTAATCAGGAAAAGTATCTGCATTCCTATGTTCATAGTGGCACCGTTCAAAATAACCAAGACATGGAAATAACCTAAACGCCCACCAACAGAGGACTGGATAAAGAAGCTGTGGTCTCTATGCTCAATGGGATTCTACGCAGCTACTAAAAAAGATGAAATTGTGCTACTTGCAGCGATCTGAGGGAACTGGAGGGGATCATGTTAAGTGAAATGTCAGAAAGAAAAAGATATATGGGGTGCCATTTCATTATATGTGGCAATAATGAAACAAAACACAGACATAAACCCCAGCAAAATGCAAAGGACACAGATGATGACTACTGGGAGGGTGGGCAGGGCAAGGGAAGGAGAGGGGGCAGGTGGTCGTGAGGACACTGGCGGTGAAGAACTCTGGCGGTGGTGTGGTGTGTGACACCCATAGATGGAAAAGCGAGTTCAATGTCTTCAAATGAGTATGACTTTGTAAACAAAATACATAATAATGAAATTATTATTAGAAATACAACCCTCCACACACATCCCACCCTCATAACCTAGGGACCTCCCAAAGGGCCTCCCTCCTAGTGGCATCACCTTGGGAGTTCAGATTTCAGCATATAAGTTTGTGGAACATACAGGTATGAGTATAGTACATACTCCTGTAAAAGGCAGGGGATGTGGAGGTGATGCAAAGCTCTCAACCTTTGTCACAGCTTGCTCCTGCATAATAGTCTTCTCAATATTGGAAATGCCAAGAGGGAGCACGAATAGAATGCTGAGTTAGCCCAAAGTGGACTGGCTGACTGGAGTCTGGAAAGTTGAAATACTTGTGGCAAGTAAGTCAAATCCATAGTCCTTCCTGGCTTGGTCAGGGGAGAGTAGCATTCCTAGAATACCTTTATGATTTAGTGATTATCTACTGCCTTAGTCAAGAAATAACCATGAGGTTCTGAAAACTCTCAGATGGAACTGGATTCACAACAAAGATCCCTGGACCAGCCTTGAAGTAGATCAGGTGGTCAGATTTGGCCCCATTCCCATGGCATGGTCTTGGCCCTCTTGCCCCAGATGTAGGGACTCTGTACCTATTGAATGTTCCTTGTTTCCCTAAGAGCACCCTGCTTCCAGCCTGGCTTCTATGAGCACAGGGGAACAGAAGACACCTCCTCTTTCTTAGAGAAGTGGAAAACACTATGATGAGTTTCATTCCAGCTGTTCTAAGGTCCTGCCCCCTTTTCTACACTGGTGACCGAGAGGACTTCTGGCTGTCCCCTCTGAACTCTCGGTGGCCTGAGAATGACTGTGTCACCTGTGGCCCCACCTCATCCAGAACCAACACAGCATTCATTTGGATTCGTTCTTTGCTAGCATCCTCCTGCCGTCATGTCGGAGGGAGCGGGCCTCCACTGAAGGCTCGCTGAGTTGGGAGTCAGACGCGCCAGCTAATCCCATCGCTGGGATGGTGAGAGTCGGGCTGGCGGCTGACTTTCTTTTTCTAATTTGGCAAAAACATAAACATGAAATGCCAGGCTTCACCAGTGGTACCTGACGATGGGTAAGGTTTTCAGCACTCAACAGATTGTAGATATTTCCAAATAATATAGAAACAGCTGCGTTCATTTATTATAATTCTATCACAAACATGCTTAATTGTTTCAAAATAATGTCTATTGCCTCCAGCTGGGAAAAGTACAAGATTACTGCAATTTAGGTTGATCTTAATGGGAATATAAAAAAGAAATATATATGCATATGTGTGTATACACACACCCACATACACGTATGTAATGACAACATACAATATATTTGATTTATGGTTCTAAGAGTAAAAAAAAAAAAAAGACATGAACACGGAAGCACGAACAGGAGACTCTAGGAAGACAGAAGAAGCCGGTTGCTATGGACATAAATGTTGCCCTAAGTCCTTGAACTCGTATCCCCACTGACCCGATTCTCCAACCCTGAACATCTATCTGCAGTGCAGTTGACAATAGCTAGAAGGCCCTCTTTAGGACTGTTTGCTTGGAAGAAGGATTTCAAATCTGTGTGTGAAAATGATTTCAGTCAATTAAACACCAACTCATAAAGCCAGGGGTCACAGAATGGCAACTGGACCAGTCAAGAAAGGGGCATGACGAGAGGCAATTAGCATCTATTGGACGCCCACTTAGTACTGAATGGAGTGCCATTTAATACTTACGTCAATCATTTCTCACTTGATAGGTGAAGAAACTGAGGCTTGCAGAGGTAAAGAGATTCACATAAGACTACAAAGTAGAAAGAGGAGTCAAGTTCAAACCCATGTTGTTCAGATTCTAAAATCCACATCTGGTTCCCATTGTTATTGGAATGGAGCAAAGGGAATTAGGGTACAGATGTGCTCAGCTTCAGTTGGTGTGTACACACACACACACACACACACACACGCACACACACAACGCACACACAAGATTTAGAAAGAAAGCACAGAGCAGAGTTATTCAGGCATAGATACGCCCAGGAAGCAGAAGGATGGCTAAGGTACCCAGCATGAGAACATTTTACTTTGTCCCCAGGAAAGGGAGACAAGAGATGCCAGGGAACTGGGATGAAGCTGGGGATGGCGATCCCCTGGGTCCTCCCCCAGGAAGGAGAGAGCTGTTGCACATGCCTCGAAGCCCACAGCCCTCTCCCAGAACCGTCTTCTCTCCAGGGCTCAGTCCCCTCCCTGCAACCGTGACTCTCAAGCCCAGCCCCTTCAAGCCAACTGGGGACAACTCTGCAGGGCCATCAGCACCAGCCACAGCCCTACTTCTCCTGCCGCCTTCCCTCCTCCCACAGGCAGGGTTCCAGAGAGCTCTCCCTCATCCCTAGCTCACTTCCTGCATGAAAATCAGCTCAGGGTTTGCCTTCTGGTGCATAAAGAACAGAGGTACCTAATGGCTAGCTTGAAGTTGGTTGACTTTTGTGACACGAAGCCCTTATTGCCAGCTTCCAGATCTTAAAAATAAATAGATAAATAAAAACCAATCAAGTGCCCTTGCAGATAATGGGTAAATGGAACTATTAGGGAAATCAAATGAAGAAGTTAGATTTTCAGGTCAGACCAACAAGGTGCAGAGTGGAGATGAGGCAAAGGATGAGATAAGTCACGACAGTCAGAGATTTGCAGAAGTCTCTGGAAGGCCTGTGAGCTACACAGGATGGACTTAGGGCTTGAAAAAAAGTGCCTAGATCTGGAGGGCCAGGGATGAGTGGGCCGATGTGTGGGTCACAGTGACAAGGCTGAACCCCATCTTCACAGGAAGGGGTAATCATTCCTGGGTCAGGGAAGTAGACATGCAGGTCATTTGAGGAAGAAGCTGTCCTCTGAACAGCACATGGACTTGCCCAGCCCTTCGGAAGAAATGGGTTCCTCCTCTGAGCTTCCTGGGTGCTTCTCCACTCCGATGACACTGGGCACTCACCCCAATCTTGTGAGACACACTTCAGATGCCAATCTCCCTAGCTAGGGTGTAAGGTGTCCCCTTGTTATGCGCCTCACAGCACCAGCACCAAGCACCTAACAGCCTCTCAAGAAAAGCACAATGAATGGATTTCAGACCTGGGGACAGCTGAGTAAGAGGTCTGGCTCTTTATGGCTGTCTTAAACCTTTCAGGTAAATTTAGAGCCACACTCTTTATACACAGAACCCTATTTGCTGATTACCAAGCCTTTCTTACCTAAGTGGTGGTGTTTGTTGTTTTGAAATTGAAATGCTGGTTTCCATCAGTGGTTCCTTCGGAAGTGCTGCCTGACGCTGACCTTTGATTAAAGAAAGGGAATGCTGGAAGAATAGCTGACACCTCTTCAATGAGATTTGGAAAGTGGGGGAGAACATTGTTTATTTCTCCATTGGAGGGTTATTTCAATCAGTGAGACAGAACGCACTTTATTTGAAAGGCACTTGGACCTCTGAACTAGTAAGTTCTTTGTATGAAATATAAAGGTTTGACAAAAGAGAAGCCTGGGCTCAGAGAAGGAGATGGTATCGAAATACAGATATAAATACCCACCCACTCAGGAAAGCATGCAGGAGGGGACGGGGTTTGGTAGAAGCAGGCTGATTCGAGAGGTTAGCTGTGACCTGGACTGTTTCACTTAACCTTTTTGTACCACAGATGCCATCTTTAAAGTGGGCTGGCACACATCACGACTTCCGCATGAGAACGCGCAGGCTCAGGGCATGAGGCCAGCACTGTCAGGCTCTGTGAGAGCTTCTGGTGGGACCCAGGCTTCTGTGTCACTTCATCAAGTGTCGTCAACCCACGTAGCCAATGGTTTCCAGCACTGGTTTTAGGATTCAGACTTCCAACCCAAAGGTAACTTACTAGTTGAGTGGCAATTTCTTAAACTCCTAAAACACGATCACTTTACTTATAAAACAGAGTCCCATCCTCCTCACAGGGCTGGGGTGGGGGACAGCAGGTGTCAAACTGAAGCACCCTCTGGGCACAGAGCAGACCTGCTTTGAAAGCAAGCTTCCTCCACACACACATCGCCAGGGCTGTGTCAGGTTCCGAGCGGAGCTGATACTATTACCCACCCCTGCTACTCCATCTTGGACACATTTTTTAGCAGCTGCTTAGTGCTCCACCCTCATTTCTACAAGTGATTGCTCCTGCACCATCAGCTAGATTATCAGGTTAATGAGAAGGACAATAAAGGTCATGGGCGTCTATCTTGTTTGACCTTCCGCCATCAAGGTCTTCCTGTGATTGAAAGTAAAAGACAAATGTCGAGAACTTACGAGACTGAGCCAATTACTACTCTTGACCCCAGTGTCGCTGACAGAACCTCCTTGCGCCTGATGCAGCCTCTAAATAGTTGACTTCTGGCCTCAGCACAACATTCCACCAGGGTGGTGCTCTGACCTTGACAAGACCTTTCCAAGCAACTGACGTGGGAGCTCGAGAATGAAAATGCCAGGCAAGTCTCTGCAGCTCTGCAGCGCCCAGAAAGGTTCTGCAGCACCAGCAGGGGACACAAGACCTAGTGCCACCTGCCCAAGAACAGGCCTCTCTAAGACACGACGCCGTAGCTGGTTTGGAGCAGTGCGTGTGACATGCGTGTGGGCCACACTCGTCCGGGTCAGGTGTGTGGTCCACTCAGCACACAGGCCCGAGGCAGCTCCATGACAACCGCCTTTCTTCTCAGCTCCTCCTTCAAAGACCGTTGCTAAATGCCTAGGAAAGGAGCAGCCACGCTCATCTGGGACACGAGGCTGCGTCGCAGCACACGGATGCCTGGCCTCTAGGCCTTCATCCTCTGACACCGAGGACGCCAAACCAGTGGCTCTGGAGAGGCGAGTCCTCCGACATATTAAAGATGTAGAGCACCAGAAACCCCTTCGCCTCATGAGAGAATTCACCCAGAAATCACTGGCTACATGACTAAATGTCAAAAAAAGTATCATTTTCTCATACCTGGAGAGTAGCACCATTTACATCCCAAGAAGCCATGTTTCTGGAAATAACAGCTGCAACCAGAGGCCCAAAGGTGCTTCCTGCCTTCCACTCCAAATCTAGACATTCGGACATTTTATGTACTTGACTTTTAAGCATGTTTACTGAGAGACATGGAAAGACAGCTTCCTAAATTAAAAAAAATATACCAAAAACAAGTAAAATAGCCCCCCGGCCGATGAAAGACTACATTTACAAGGCAGACAGACAGATAGACAGACAGATGAAGACAGTGTGAAGGAGAAAATCCAGAAGCTCGGTACCATACTCTGTGGGGAAATGCGATAGAGGCATTCTCACACATTGCTGGTGGGAATGTAGAACGGCATTTGGAAATACCAACCAAAGTTATATATGCAATTACTCTTTGACCAAGCAATCGCACTTCTAGAAATTTATCTTAAAGATAAACTGGGAATAAAACAAACAAAACTTTCCTGAAAGCACAGTTATTCAATTTGATACCGTGTATATTAGTGAAAGACTGGGAAACCCACATATCCATTTAGGGGAGAGGCTGAATAAACAATGACGTATCCACACAGGGTGAACTTGGAAGCCATGCAAAAGAATGAAGTGCATTGCTCTACACTACGATGAAGTAATCTCCGGATATACTGCTACATGAAGCAGTTAGGAGTATGTATAATATGGTTAGGAAGTGGGAAGGCCGGGTCCATTTATTTTAATAAATTTGAAAAAAGAAAGGATGAGCATAAACAAAAAATATCTTTAAGATTGAGCCATAAACACACACACATATACATATTTTATATAATATTCATCTTTTATTAAGATTGATCCCTACTTATACTCTGCTAATGCCCAGGGTAAAAGTTCTTTTGAATCAGTGCTTCTCAAACTATAACATATATGTGACTCTCCGGAGAGTTTCTTAAAATGAGTTCTAACTGAGGCGTGGGGAGGCCAGAGACTGTGCAGTTCTCACTGGCTTCCAGGTGATGCTGATGCTGCTGGTCTGTGGACCACACCGCATAACAACACTATTACCCCAGACACTTGTGAGAGGACATGATTACAAACACCAAGAAAACTACCCATTGAGATTGAACAAGTCCTCTGTGAGTTGCGTTGGCCTGTGAGAATTAAAGGACTGCTCCCTTGGAAACTGTGTGTCATACTATCCTCCACGCGGAAAGCTGACCAGGTGTCCTTCCACAGGTCCTCCTCTTTGGCCTCCAGGGGAGGCCAGAAGCCGTACCTGGAATGGAACCCAGCTCATGGTAGTGAATAAAGTCCTGGGTGTCGGGCTTCAGGAGGCACAAAGCTACCAAGGCCCATCCGTCCGTCTGTCCGTCCATCCGTCTCTCCATCCATAGATGATTAACAATCTCCCTTTAAATGTACACACACGGAAATTTCTCAGTCAGAAAAGAAGTCAATCCTTATTTCTTGTCATTCTGCCAACATTCCAAGGATGGTGAGTGGCTCCCCTAACAGGTGCTGAGAGCCCAGTGCTGGCTGTGGCCCAGCAGGGGAGTTTCATTTGTGGAGTAAGAAGTGGCGGTGACAGGAAGTCAATGGTTGGTTTTTATATGCCACAACGTCATGACATTTTCCTATAAAATTGGCACTTCATTTTGTACACTAAGAAAAGAAGTCTGTATAAATGTGTTCACAGGCAGCTTTGACCATAGATGCCCTCAGGTATAAAACATCATTTAGAAGACTAACACTTGCCAGCACCTTCAGATACCGAGGAAGCAACCACGTGCTACTGAGAGTCTATTATAAATTGTTAACATCTATTGAGCACTTACTACGTGCCATGAACTAAGTGTATATATTCCATATATTCATGATCCCAACTAACCTTCATAACCCTCCTATGAGGTGGGAACCACTATTATTCCAATTTACAGATGAGACATCTCAGGCACAAGGTTGGGAAACCCGTCCAGGGACATGCACAGATATCTATCTAGCAGCCCACCCACCCCACGCCTTCCCTTCTGAGCCTGACACTGCCTACCTTCATGCTCCCTACATCCCGGGCATCTCCCAGCTGTGAGACCTTGAAGACATAAGGCAGTATGAGCACCACAAGTGTTGCCTCCCAATGCCTATTACATTGCTTTTCTTTCTCATAGAAGGAGATGAAGTCATTTCCTGATACCCTTAAACTACACAGTGAGCCTGTAAGGAATTGATGAATTGACTGGAAAGTTCTTACTTGTTCTCTGCCTTTCTTATGCAATGATGGGCATGGCTGTGAAGTAGCAGTTTTAGTTGCAAAACCAGAACTTCAGTTTTGGTCATCTTGAGTGAAGTTATCAAAGATCAGGTTAAAATTCACATATTAAAAAGTAACATGGGAGAATGGATGAGAATAGCGATAGACCACAGTTTACCACCCACTGCTAATTGTTGAGTTGGTGGATTCATCTATTGGGTTAATTATACAATTCTGACTACCTTTGGGTATTTCTGTAAACTTCTCCAAATTATTATTTTTTTTTTTACATTCAGAAGAACACAGCATCACTCATGTAGGATACTATAAACAAAATATAACCTGGACCTAACCATGAGAAAATACCAAACAAACCCAAATGGTTGGAAATTCTACAAAACAGCTGGCCTTGACTCTTCAAAAATGTCAATGTCATGAAAGACAACAAATAACTGAGGAATTATTCCAGAATAAATGACACTGAAGAGACAACTAAATGCAATGTGTGATCTTAGCTTGTATCCTGGATCAAAGAAAATAAACGTCATCAAGGATATCACTGGGGCTTTGGTAGATTATATTAAATACACACACACATATATTTATATATATATATATATAATCAATGTGAAATTTCTTAAATTTAACCATTTGCTGTGGTTATGTAAGAGAATATCCTCGTTCTTAGAAGTTGCACACTTAAATATTCAGGACTGAAAAAACATGATGAATAAAATCTATTCTCAAATGATACAATAATAATTTACAAATATATAATATAGACGTAGATTACGAAAATGTGCAAAACGTTAACAGTTGGTGAGCCAAGATGAAACATTTATATATGTGTTCACTAGTCTATTCTTGCAACATTTCTATAGGCCTGACAGTCCTTAAAATAAAATTAAAAAAAACAATATAACTGACCTGATGTAATCTCATTTCTTGAAGCACATCCCTGGCTTGCCCTCCCTATAGACTTTTAAATAACAAGCTATCTATTTTACTCCTTAGTGAAGGACAGGCCTCCCCTGTCCAGAACAGCTATTCCTTAGACATGTCACTTTGGTCTGTGGATTACTTCAAGATGAGGTCAATCAAGGCCCTGCTGGCTCATGAGAAACTTTTATCACTCCCTTAACTGCCATAAAAAAATAGAAATTGGGTATATTACCCAGAGTTAGGATTGTTATTGGAAATAACTTCTCTATTGGAGAAAACTGTTTACATAGCAGGACAAACATCTAATTATAGAGCAACTTGTCTTTGTCATGAGTCATCCTTTCCTTGTCATGTGAGTCCCCCTCCTCTCCATGAAGCCCCAGGACCCAACCCCTCCCTTAACTCAGGATATAGAGAATCATTTGCTTCATTGTCTTCGGAATCCACATCTATGTTAATTTCTCATACATGTGGAATTAAATTTATTTTCTTCCACCAATCTGTCACTGTGAAATTGATTATTTTAGAAGAATCCAGAGGGGCAGGGGGAATTCCTCTGCAACACTATGGTGAACACCAACTGGACTTGCTCTTTCGTTAAGATTGCCTCTTGGATTACTTACTTGCCACTGTAGGCTCTGCAGGTACTCCATAGCTGGTGGGGGGTGCCCACTGGGGGGCTCTCACTCCTATGGATCTCTCTCAGCTGTCAGCCCCTTTGGGGATTGTCTGGACTGGAGAACATCTTGTTCAATCACCTTCCTTCCAAGGCTTATTTGATCTGGGTTATTTATAAAGTCCTGGCCCTCTTGTTCTAAGTCAGGACAGTTCTGCAGAGCCAGTTCAGCTTCACAGTGCTCTGCAGAGTCCACTGAGCCACGTCATAATTGACATGTTCCTGTATCTAGTCTGCTCCCCCGACCAACTTTCCATAGGTGTTGGCTCAAGAATGCTTCCTTAAGAGTCCATCTGCACAGTGACCTCCATCTTTGAGTCTGCTCCCTGGGGACCCAGCTGTGGCAATAATATCACGACTATTTTGTAGATGAGGAAACTGAACCTTAGAAGATCACTTGCCTAAGATCTGAAAGCCATTTGTTTGTGAAGGCAAGATTCAGAATCCATGTGTGCCCTGGTGAAGTAGCCACTGGGTCTGCCACCTCTGGTTGGGAATAGTCCACATACATCTTGAAAGACCCAGGTTCATATTTGGGGCCAGAGGAGCAAACAAGATGAACAACTAAATAAAATGAGTAAGTGCTTCTTCCTCCTCTCTCTTCCTGCCTGCCCACTCACCTTTATTCTTGCCTGTACCTTGCCTTTAAAAAAATAAAAATGATTCAGATCTGCTGGCCTCCAGCATCTTCTTCCTTCTCGTTTTACTTCTCCAAATCCTACCTAAAGCTGTTATGGTCAAGGTGAAGTTCCCCCCTCCCTCAGCGGCCTCCTTGACTTCCCCTTTCTGACCTTGACGGTCTCACCATCTGCTCCATTTGGCACATGTACGTCACCTCATGGCCCCAAGTCACCGTGATATCATTTAGCTTTTCACTTTGAAGTTTGTGGTGCTTTCTCTACTTTCCTGGGGACAAATGTCCTTCACTGTTGTTCTTTGCATCCCAACAATTGCTGTCACATGCTGAGTGCACAGTATCTTGCAGAGCAGTGGAAGAAGGACAAGAGTGCCTCTCTTTTTTAAAGGAAAGATGCAGGCAGGAATGAAGGAGTGGGCAGGCAGGGAAACAGGAGGAAGCATTCTCATTTATTCTATTTAGTTATTATTTTGGTGGTTCTCCCCGGGTTCCTAGGGATGTATGTGGACGATGCCCGTTGGACTAAACCACTAGGCCACCAGGATGCACCAAGATTCTCTCTCTTCTGACTGTAAGTCTTAGAAATTGAGGAAACATGCCCTCAAGAGATACACAGTCCAGTCGCTTTCCTTTTTGTCTTTTCTGGATGGAACAGGGCTTGTGACATGAATACAAAGGGATGACAGGCCACTGTGCCAGGGACCAGTACCATACATATGGGAGCCCAAGCTGCATTGATCCACATTAAAACATAGCCAGAAATGACTTGGCCAAATGTAGTCAAGCAATAAGGAAGAAAACCATGTACCAGGAATACAGTCCTGAGAATGCATCTTGGTCATTTATTTTGGCAGCACTGCTTTCATTTAAATTATTTAAAGCATTTCATAATATGCTAGGAAATGGAATTCTGTGTACATCGCAAAAGTAATTAAGTCTCGGATCAAAAATCTGACAACACCCATTACTAAACTTAAGGATGAAATAAGGAAGTCACTTTCCTTTGAAGATTGTTAACTTGGAGATTAGCAAAGCTTTCTCCACAATCTCCTCCTAGCCACATGGGGAAGTCAGTAGAGTTGGAGGGTTAAGTCCCAACTCTCACTCCCAGTTCCTGCCAATCCCCGTTTCCATGGTAACAGTGTTAGTCTGTGACCACTCAGGAATAAGCAGGACTTGAAAACAATAAGCATCTAAACACTTATACCAGCTTTAGATTTGGAAATCATTTGCAGCAATTTTTCTCCTTTGCTTTCAAACATTAGCTTGGATAGTGACAGTGCATTGCAAGAAAAATAAATGCAAATGGAAAAAATATTTTTGCCAAGCTTTTCTAACTGTTCAACCAGCACCAATAGAGGAAACATATTTTAGAGAGAAGTTTCTGAGTTGGAACATCTGCAGGAGGAATCTACAAACCATACAGCCCACAGGTCAAATTTGGCCTTGTTTTTGTACATCTGTGAGCTAGGACTTGTTTTAACATTTTTAAATAATTGAAAAACACATCCAAAGAAGAATCTGTTATATTCAAATTACAATCTGAAAATAACATTTTATTGAAGAGGCGTGTACTTATTTACATATTGTCTATGGCTGCTTTTGTGTTACAACAGCAGAGCTGAATAATGGTGACAGAAACCCTCAGAGCCTAAACTTTTTACAGTTTGCTGACCCCAGATCTAGAGATTTCAGCTGCACAGAAAATAAACTGGGAGACTGGTTATCTTTGTCACCATGTCTTGGTGGGCAAATCTTAAGTCTGTTTGGGCTGCGATAACAAAATACCACAGACTGGCTGCCTTGCAAACAACAGAAATGTATTTCTCACAGTTCTGGAGGCCTGCAGGTCCTAATCAAGGATCCGGAATGACCCCTTTCTGGTGAGGGTCCCATTTCTGCTTTAGGGCGGGCGCCCTCTCCCACTGTCCTCACAAGGCAGAAGGGGGCAGGGCTCTCTAGAGCCTGTTGGAAGGCGCTGTGTTACCTGTTCTGAGTCAGATGCCATCCTGTCTCCAGCTGCTGTGCGGAGACTCTCAAGTGAAAACCAGACAGCCTGACTCGGCACAATT
The DNA here is from genome assembly GCA_004363575.1 of Solenodon paradoxus. Lineage (NCBI taxonomy): Eukaryota > Metazoa > Chordata > Mammalia > Eulipotyphla > Solenodontidae > Solenodon > Solenodon paradoxus. Next base: position 634,708 of record RJWH01000626.1, on the reverse strand, counting down.
TGGTGACTAAGGAAAAAAGATGCAGTCTGTTGTCTGGAGACTTTTGCTCACCAATCACCGACAGAGAGATGGACTTAAAAACCAGTTGAAAAAGTTTCCCAGTAAATGAGGCAAACTCAGGCTGCCTCCCTGCCTGTTCCCATAAAGCCTGCCTGCGCCTGCCGGACAGGCCACGCGTGCGGCTGACTGCTGGTTGTGGACCAGGTCATAATTCTATTCTCCCACGAACATCCTTTTGACTGTTGTTCTGATGATGAGGGACAGTTAATGGGAAAACAAATTTAAAGAAAGGGGAACACAGGAGGGCAGACAGGAAGACAGAACAGCTAGGAAACCCTAATCATTAAGAGTGTAAAGAACATTGCTTAGCAACTAAGCAGAGTTGAGAAGAAAAACAACTATTATGGGATGCATACTGACAGCCCCTCCCCAACACCCCTTTAGGCATAAAGTTAAGAAAAACAACTATTCTGGGCTACATGCCTGGAGCGCTGCCCCTTTAGGATCTATCCTAAGACCCCGCCCCGGCCTACCAGGGCCCGCGCCTACCTACCACGGCTGCAATTCTGCGGCCCACAAGGACCCCTGGCATCTCTCTGTGCCTTTTTCTCTAATAAACTTGCCGCGTGTCTCTGAATTGAGATGTGTCGCGTTCTCTCAGATGGCACGCAGAAGCCAGGTGTCACACTCACCACAGTTCACAGGTGCTCATCTGACAGGCACTGCCCCGTTCACGAGGGCTCCATCGTCATGATTTAGTGGCTCCCCTGCAATACCAGCACCTTTGGGGGTTAGGGTTCCAGGCACTTGGAGGTGGGCACATCTGGACAATGGCAGGTGCCTTCGATACAGACCCCACACACTGAGAGCTACTGCCTTTGTGCAGATAAAGTAAGAGCCACAGGTGGCTGGTTCACACTCTTGGTCAAGCTGTGCTAACACTGCACTCCCCTTGGGGCCAGGCTGCACACTACTTACTCCCTCATGTGCTTCATCTTGGTCCCGGCCATGGCACTGTTGAAAATCATGGGTCCTGCTGACACGTCTAGAGCAGCGCTGGTGACGGTCCTGGTGTCTGAAAATCAATGCACAGCCTTTAGTGACTTCATCAGGACTCCAGCTCCTTCAAGGCAACGTTCAAGGGCATTCAGAAAACAGAAGCAAATCCACCTTTGCCACAAGATAATGCTACATTAATTAGAGATGAATTCAATTATGACATGCATGTTAAGGAGATTTATTCCAAATGACAAGATTATTTACAGTGTTAATGTGCACAAGGACTCCCAGGGCCAAGCTTCTCTCAAAAAGGATTATTAACACCATCGTTTAAAAGATTTTTATACCAGAAAACTCAGGGGGTGGGGGGAAATGTACTTAGAGAAAAGCAAATGCTCTTGGGAATCTCTGGCCTGTCTTTTTAGCAGGTATGGATATTCGCTTGATGAAAGAGGAATTTGTGCTAATAAGTTTAGTTTTCTCTTACTCTCGCACCTGACCATGAGTTTTTGCTTTTTTCCAATGGAAAATAAGACGCTGATGAGGGAGGGGGGTCATCTGCAGCCTTGAACTTCAGCTGAATGGAGCAGAAGGCCAAAGGTGGAGCCAGAAAGCTTTTACTGAAAGCTGTGATGTTATGGAATTTGCCGAGAGGTCACAATTTTCACCGAGACTCAGAAGCCTCTGATAAAACACATTGGAAAGAAATCATCCAGCAATGGAAACCACACTTCTTCCCGTGAAGAAAAGCTAAAGCCTCGAGCCAGGAAATCCAGAGCTGGGATTTGGAGTGAGCCCTCCTGCACCTGGGGCAGCCCCACCGATCTGTGTGCCTTAGACTCCCCACTGCAGGCCTCACACCCCACCAGGAAAAAACTCATCAGTTACATTCATGAGATCGCTGTGTCAGAGAAGGGACCCACTTGTGAAAGTGCCACTCTTTCCCCACAGGTCTCAGATGACACACAGCTGATTTAGGGGCCATTCCAGGAAGTAAAGGCCGGTTCCCACATTAGGATATTAGTAAAGCTTTTCTCTCTCTTTTTTTTTTTTTTTTGCTCTGAGTTCTTGGGCAAGTTTCTCTTTGTCCTTCAGTGTCTTCCTCTGTAAAATGGGACTGCCAGATGTGAGCGATGTGCAAAGCTCTAGAACCGTGTTGACCACACAGCACATACTACTTGAATGTTGGTCACTGTGGCTGGTCTCCGTTCTGCTCTCCTCCATCCAGCCCAGGAGCCAGACTATTCCTTTCTGACCTCACATCTCAGGTATTTAAATGTGAGACCCTTCACTCCCTAGGAGGCAGGTCAAATGACCCTCAAACCCAGCACCACTGTGTAACTGATAGTCCAAATCAGGCTTTCTGAGAGTGCCATTAGGGTGCAATTTCTCATTATTTTGTGGGTTAATAGAGTGGAGCTGCCCCTGGCAAAATGAGATATACAGTCACGCTCTTTACAGACTTTTCCAGCTTGACTGACCACCCTTGTCCATACTGATTTCTTCCTGCTTGGAGATTATAGCAATGCTGTTCACTGAAGCCCTTAGTAATGCTTTCTGTTTTTGTTTTTGCTTTGTTGTTGTTTTAATTTTTTTACTGTGGTCACTTTTTACATGTTCAAATTTAAAAATTGAATGCAGATTCTATTTCTCACACCCCCTTGGGGTCTGCATCCCACTTTGAAGCCCTGATGGTATAATAGCATTGTGACCCAGGTTCTCTCAAAAAGAATTATCGTTATTTAAAAGAATGGTTTTATAATAGGAAACCTGAGGTGGGCATATATCTAGAGAAAAGCAAATGTTAATGGAGAACCTATGGCCAGTCTTTCTCAGCAGGTGCAGATGTTTGCTTGATGAATGAAGCATTTTTGGTAATAAGCATCCCTGCCACCCTTCCGCTCTGACTGGACAGTCACTGTTCCCTGGGCGGGTTTCTGGGAGGGGAGAAGAAGGAAGCATGGCAGTGCATAGTTTCTCTTTATGACACTCTTTCCTAGAACCTGACACCAGACCCGTATCCTGCCAGGTGATCCTCCTGTGAGCTCAAAAACTGTTCTGCTCAGAATGAAGGGAAGGCGCTACTTTCCCTTCTTCTCTGAGAAAGTTGGCAAATCCTTAAGCCTGATGCAAATGAGAGGTCAAAGCAATTTCCAGCAGCTGCAGCTTATTTTCATCGGGCTGTGGTTCCCTTCAGTCAGGCTCTCAGCACCGCTGGGAAAGACTGCTAAGCCAGGAGTCCGAGAGGAGAAAACAGGGCAAATATAAGGTCAAGCAACAAAGGCTGGCTCAGAGCAATTCTTTTTTCACTGGTTTTTATTGACCAGCCTTTTTCCTCTCTGTGCTACCTTCCGTGACTGTGGGTGCTTTATGTCAAAGAAGAGGACCACACATTTAGCAATCACGAAAACAACTCACTGATGGGCTAGCATCAGAGACTTCCTCTAAGAGGTCATTTAGCCCCAGACTGTGCGCAAGATCACAGCTTCTCAAACTTTAGGAACCCAGGGATGATGTTCAAAGCGCAGATTCTGGCACACCTTGGTTGCTTAGTGGATATAAGTCTGCCAGGCACAGTGCACAATACATCATCCCAACGTCCCGGGTTCGAGACAGGAGTGGGGTGGGGAGACAACATAAAATAAAGTGTTTCCTCCTCTTCCTTAAAAATGCTGCTTCCTCCTCTGCCTTCTCTTAAAAGTACAGACTCTGATTGTGGTTATGGCCTGGGACTCTGCATTTCTAATGAGCTCCCAGGCGACAGGCACCTTGCTGGTCCAGGGACCATTTCGAGCATGAGGCTCTGGACAGGATGGCTCCATAATGTGTGGTGTGCAGAGCTGGAGTACAGGGCCCTTGCTCTAAAAGCAAGAGAAAGCTGGCTTTCCTTCCATCTCTTGCTTAGCCCATCATGGAGTTAGTTTATTAGATATTTAATATCATCTTCCCAGCCATGACCAGGCCCCCACAGGTGGCAGTGAGGGCAGAGGCCCCTCCCCAGGGTGATGGATAGAAGTGAGGAGGCACATGAGCGAGGCTGCAAACTCCTGGCATGTGATCCATGGTCCCATCAGACTCCCCTTAGCACAAACTCCGAGATAAAGTGATCGGGATATCCTTAAACCCTCAGTGCTGGGCCCGCCTGAGCCAGGGGCCCACAGCCCACAGCCCATGGCTGCTTTCTTAGATGTTTTTTAAAAATAGATGAGCCCCTCTGTTGGTTACACTTTTTATTGCAGTAACTTGGATTTCACACATTAAAATAAACTCGTGTAGTTCCCCACATGTGCAGTCTCCCCTTTCCTCAGATATATGTCAACACATCCTGCCCTCTACCAAATCCCCTCTGTTGATTTAAAAATGAAATTCTCTTTATTGCTATATGACTTATTGCACTTTCTTGCCTTGGAAACAGCACAGCGTGAGACACAGATGGCAGGAGGTGAGGCAAGGAGCATGCCAGTCACCTGCCCTACGGAGGACCTGCGAGCCACAGGTTGGGGCCCCGCCCTCCCTGAGTGACTGTGCCTCTCCAGTGACCGTTGGTTGGCCTTCGCTTTTGTTTCACCACGTTTTTTTCCAAAGAAGAGTGGATCCTGACATGAAGAAGTGCCTGGAGCGCACTCTCTTCCTTTCTACTTCTGACTGAAGAAGGCCCACCAACCCGCCATCAGGTGCACCTAGCAGGGGTGGCCCGGGTGGACCCTGGAGAAAACACTCTGACCCCTTGTCTGCCTGTGGTCAGTGACTGTGGCCTCAAGTGGAGATCAGGGGTGGTCATGTGCCGCCTCCTTCTGGCCACCCCCCGCGTCTTAGAAGAGGACTCTGACTTCGTGAAAACAGGCAGGAAGTGACAGGTATTGTGGGCTCCCTGCTGCCTGAGTGGCAGAGAGCAGCTCACACCCGGGGCAGCACCAAATCTGAGGGTCCAGACGTTTTGAAAAGCAGGTGGTGACAGAAAATGGAACATGGAACCACTTGGAAATGCACCTCTCCCCCGCATGCCCCCACCCAAAGGAGGAGGATTCTTGGCCTAGGTGAAGGGGACTGCAAACATGCTGCGACTTGGGGCCTAGGTCGCTTCCTCTAAGACCTATGCCACTCTTCCCTCCTGTCACTCAGCCGGGGGCCTCTTTCTAATACTTTTAGCTGTAGGTGGGGATCCCTCCCCTCACTCGCTCACCTTTCTTTTCCTTTGTCACAGTTAATGAGCTCCTTGACCACAGAGTAGACTGTGTGTTCCTTTAAACTTCTGAGTCCCTTTTTAAATGTACAGCTTGATGGCATTAAGTATATTCAAGATGGGCAACTATCACCACTATCTGTTTCCAAAATTTTTTCATCACCCCCAACAGAAACTCTGTAACCATTAAAAAATAGCCCCCCATTCTCCCTTATCCCCAGCTTCTCTAACTTCGAGTCTGCTTTCTGTATCTATGACTTTTAATGGTCTAAACACCTCTTACATGGGGACTCACAAGGCCTGTGTCCTTTTGTGTCTGATTTATCTCTTAGCATGTTTCCGAGGTTCACCCACATTGCAGCGTGTAGGCGGCCTCCTTTTTATGGATGAATCGCCTTTCATCTAGTCATTCATCTGGTGATTATTGGTTTTGCTTCTACCACTTGAGCACTATGAGTAACACTGTTATGAAGGCTGGCATACAAGTTTGAGTACTAATTTTCTCGTCTTTTTAGTAGATATCTAGGCATGAAACTGCTGGGTCACTTGATGATTCTACATTTAGCTTATTTTGAAGAACTGACAGTTTTCTACAGTGGCTGCACCGTTTTTACATTCCCACTATCAATGTAGGAGAATTCTCCACAACTTTACCCATACTGTTATTTCTGGTTGTTTAATTTTACTATCTACTGAATAGCATTCTTTCACTGTGGTTTTGATTTACATTTCCTTAATGATGAATGATGTTATGCTTCTTTTCATAGGATTATTAAATGTTTATCTTTGGAGAAATGTTTATTCAAGTCCTCTGCCCATTTTTAAGCTTGTTTGTCTATTTTGTTCTTGAGTTGGAGTTCTTTATATATTCTGGATATTAAGCCTTTATCAGACATATATATATATTCTGGATATTAAGCCTTTATCAGACATATAATTTGCAAATATTTTTTGCCGCATTCAACTTTGTATCTCCCGATTCAGTTCAGTCTTTTATGAAGTTTATACACAATTATTTTATTCTTTTTGATGCTCTTGTAAATGGGACTGTTTTACTGATACCGTTTTTGGAATATTATTACAATGATAAAGAAATACAATTGATTTTTGCACACTGACTCTGTATCCTGTAACCATCTTGAATTTGTTTATTAGAGTCGATTGGTTTTTAATAGATTTCTTAGTTTCTGTGTATAAGATCATGGCATCTGCAAATAGAGATTGTTTTACTTCTTCCTTTCCAATTCGGATGCCTTTTCTTTTCCTTGTCTAATTTCTTTGGCTAGACTTCTAGCACAGTGCTAGTTAGCAATGGAGAGAAAAGACATCTATGCTATGCTCCTGATCTTATGGGGAAAACACTGTCTTATACCATTAAATGTGAATTAGATGTAGATATTTTCATGTATGTCCTTTATCAGGTATAGGAAGCTCCTATTCGTAGTCTCCTGAGGGTTTTCTTTTTTATCACAAAAGAGAGTTTAATTTTGTTAAATGCTTTTTCTGCATCTGACAAGATGACTGAATAGTTTTTGTCCTTTGCTCTATTAACATAATGTGTTAAGTTAATTATTTACTGATTTCAAACCATCCTTGCATTCCTGGGATTTAAATTCCACTTGGTCATTATGTATAATCATTTTTTTTACGTTGCTGGATTTGGTTTACTAGTATTTTATAGATGATCTCTGAATATATGCTTAGGATGGATATTGGTCCAGTTTTTTTTCATGTGATGTCGTTATCTGGTTTTCGTATCAAAGTATGGCTTCATAGAAGGCATTGGCAAGTATTCTCTCATATCTTTGGAAGAGTTTCTCTTCTTTGACTGTTTGATAGAATTCACCAGTGAAACAATTTGGGCCTGGGCTTTTATTTGTTAGAAGTTTTAAATTAATAATTATTACAGACTCATTCCTTCTTGAGTTAAATTCAGTTTTGGTAATGTGTGTCTATCTAGAAATTTGTCCATTTTATCTAAGTTATCTAACTTGCTGGCATACTGTTGTTCATAGTATACCCTCATAATCATTTTTATCTCCTTAAGGTTGACAGTAATGTCTCCCATTTCTTTCCTGATTGATTGTCGAGTTTTCTTATTTTCAGCTAAAGGTTTACCAATTTTTCTGATCTTTTCAAAGACTCAATTTTTGGTTCCTTTGATGTCTATTGTTTTTCTAATTTTTATTTCATTTATTTTCTACTCTAATCTCAATTATTTCCACCTTTCTGCTTACTTTGGGTTTAATTTGCTCAACTTTTTCTAGTTTCTTAAGGTTTGAAATATATTTTAGACGTTGAAAGGGTGGGAGTTGAAATCAAAGAAAACTGAAGTAGCAGCTGTGATCCTTGATTCATAAAGAGCTTGTGACCAACTGGAAAAGTCAGGATCTCTAGATCATCACCAGCAGTAGCACTGAGTAAATATACCTAGATATGGGGAAGCCAAAGAGATATAATGAGGATCCATGGTATAGGCACTGGCTTTCAAGTTAGAGGATCACAGTTATTGTTTTGGTTCTATTTTCACCAGCTATACAGCCCTCAGGTTGACTCCATGGGCCTCAGTTTCCTCCTTTTATATAACTGAATTCATTAGACTGAGGGTCTTCTCTCAATCAAAACACTCTATGATCTGGTATTAAACATATCCCCAGATCTCCGAGGGCATAGAAATTACTTGGGAAGGCAGCACTTATACTAATAATAGCAAACAAGGAGACCAAATGTTAAGAGGCAAATGGCTGGGGCCAACAATAAATGCTAACAGGCAATCCAGACATCGGGCAAAATCATCCTGAAGTCTCTCCCCACCTGTGAAACATAAGATGATGAAGATTATAACACTTGACACAACCCCATGGAGATGTTTTGATAATGAGATGACAACAAAATGATACGAAGAGACATTAAGGAACTGGGAACTGTGTTCCTTAAGGATGCAGAGCATAGCTCACACTAGTGATGTTGCCAGGATCCCTCCTCCTTCTTGGTCCCTTACCTGCAGAGATATTTTTCCTGAAGGTGTGCCACCTTGCTGATTCTGACATTTCCCCAGCAGAGTCAGAGAAATTCTTCTCTCATTTCTTCTCAAATTTTCCTTTACTCATTTCTGTGGCCGGAAAAATGACCTTGGTCATAAACCAAAAACCGGCACTTGCCCTCCCTGCTAAGTATCCTACCACATGGGCAATAAAGAGCTGATGCAGGACCTGCAGAGTTGGATATTTTGGCAAACAAGATCTCACTTCTGCACCTGAGACATTGCTTACTCAGGAGTCTTGCCGACTCTGCCCTTGGAGCAGTGTGTTTAGACTGCTTCTCATCGAATCTCCTTTAACCCTCTTCTCTCTCGCAATGGCTTAAGGAATATTCAGGAAATCGCAGTAACTGGACAGACACCCTTCTGCCCAGATTATTGAAGGCATATATTCAAGCATCATGTTTCTCCTACTCTTTATTTTATTGTAGTAACTTATTCTACACATTAAAATAACCTCATATGTATAGGTTCTACATTCCTCAGATATATGTCAACACACCCTGCCCTCCACCACATCACCAAGTGTCCTTCACCACTGTCCAGTGGGCTCTGCCACCATTTGTCCCCATCTCATTCCCTATCGGTAACCTCAGTTCTATTGCACATGTCTGAGGGTTGGTTTTGTTTCATCTGTTCCTTTGTTTTGTCTTTCTATTCTTTAAAATGGCTCATGATGGAAGATTCACCTAGGGGGTAGCAAACTTTTCTATAAAGGACCAAGTAGTAAATATATTTTACTTTGCAGACCTAACATCTCTGTTGGCTCATCTCTGCTGGGGTAACAAAAAAATCCAGCTATAGGCTAATGAATGAGCTGGCTGCATTCCCATAAGTTTTTATTTATAAGAACCGGTAGTGAGTCAGATGTGGTTCTCAGGCTGTAGTTTTCTCATTCCTGGCCTAGACCAAGATGAAGAAACAGCATTATTCTCAACTGGAGGCCACCACTCTTCAAGCCAAATCTACTCATCTTATGGGTGGGGAAACTGAATCGGCAAGGGAGTCGCCATGACTCACCCAAGGTCACTTGGCTTTAAGGGAAGGGGTGGAGCTAGGACTAGAACTGTGGTTTCTAGACCCTCAAATGAGCACTTCTCTCTAATCCCCCCCAGAAGTGCTACATGTTGGTAAGAGTGCTGAGTTTTGAAGAGTCCAAAGATTGTCAGAGATAAACCCTTCCCAAACAGTGACATTTGGAGAGATCATCACATCTGTCATCTCATTCCTCCACCTCTCCAGATGATGGCTGGTGGCTCGTTATCAGAGAGGCCCCATGGAGTAGTGGTTTGGTTAACTGACTCCAGCTGAAGTGCAGTCTACTTACATCCCAGGGACCTGGATTCATGTCCTGGGTTGGGAAGAGCCACCAAGATGTACAATTAATAAAAGTAAAGATGCTTCTTCTTCCTCTCTCTTTCTCCCTGCCTGTCTGCTCACCATTCTGCCTGCATCTTTCCTTAAAACAAAAAACAGGGGCCACAAACCAGTAGGGCACTATGACAGGGTCTACTCTGTGGAGCACTTGACTGACGCGTATCTTTGTGAAGATTTTTCCTTTTCCTTAAGCTTCTTCTGTGATGACAGCAGACCTCAATACGATTGCCCAGGAATCTTCAAAGCAGACTGGTCTCTGTCTTCATTGTGTTACTCTAAAATCCTGGGGCTAGAGATGCACCCAGACTTCCCTTCAAGGAAGGACCTGCCATGAGCTGGAGACAGAGAGCCTCCAGCTGTGGCCCCTTTGGGAATTGCTCCAGTCACAGAAAGCTGCCTTAGCCAAAATTATGCCCTTCCCATGTGGCCCACATTTAATGATTGATGGTGGCAGAAGGTAGAAAGCCTGGCGATCTGGGCCTCTGTCCATGGTTCTGATAGTCTAGAGTGCCCCATGGGTGCAGGCACACCTCCCCTGCCCTGTCCTGCTCCTTCCCCTTCCTGTGCCCTGGCCTCAGTCCTGAGTGCAGTCCCAAATGAACATCCTGCCTGCTCAGCCCCTATCAGAGGCTGCTTCTGGAAGGACCCAAACTGTGACATGTGGGTACTGGGGTTGGGGACATGAGGTGGTTATCTTGGTGCTGTTAAAAAGAAAGTAACAGGCCCAATCTGGAGATGCTTGGGCTACACTGGCCAAAACCTAATGGCTGACCCAAGTGCACTTTCAATGCGCTTGCAGCTTCCACCTCCCCAAGGGATACAGCTCTGACTGGTCAGTATGAAATTTTCTAGTCAGCACCAACAAAGTGACTTTTCCATTCCCTGAAGGAAGATAAAATAATCTACCACAAGGCCTTCTTCCATTTCCCATGCATGGGTTAGCTAAGCCTGAAATAATTCCCTCTTCCCTTATCTTCCCCTCTTTCTGCCTATCAAAATCTTTCATTCTGTACAGCTCTTCGGAGCACCTTTCCAGATGCGGTGCTGCCCAATTCATGACTTGTTTAATAAAGCCAATTAGATCTTTAAAATTAACTTGGCTGGAGTTGTGTTATTTTACAAGCTGAGTATTTGATAAGAGCCCGAAGAAAAATGACGTAACCCTGCCTACTGCCTGCCGTCGCCTGCTCTTTTCAAAAAGTGTGTTGCAGGCACAGGGCAGAAGCCACCATCTATGGAGCCAGGTGTAGTGGGAGAGTGTGGGAGCTGCCGTAGCGGACTGCCATCTGAGTCCTCACTCCCATGTTTGCTAAGTGCCAGATTTCTGTGACTCGGTTTTCTCACCAGTACAAGAAAACCTCACCCTTTTAGGGTTCTAGCAAAGTGGAAAGGAAATGATTCACATGAATCAGGTGCACTGTGGCTGGTAAAGGCCTATGGTCAGTTTGCCCTGCCTCCCTGTCCCCTGGCATGGGGCAGCTTCTCCATAAATAAATAGCAATCCACTGCCTCCATCAACATTAAATTAACTGTAAAGAAAGTGGATCAGCTTGGAAAAGAAAACTTACTACCCATCGGGGGGATGATAAATACCAGAAGATAGACAATAAATAAACTTACTATTTTCTCTACAAGGTTATTTCACGCACAAAGATTCAACTGAATCGTATGGAAGATTAAAAACAACAGGAGGTCAGGGGCTTGCAAATATTCTTTTCTCTTTGAATGTGTCAGAAGAAGTTTCTAAGAAAAGTAATAGCTGTAAAAAGAAAAAAACCAAAAGAAGCATCTGATTTGGGATTGACACACTATTACGTGTGGATGCAGGTTAAGAAGAGACCCGTGGAAGCCAGACTCTGATGTCCTTGCCTGTGGGGACAGCAGCCAGCGTCCAAGGTTTAAATCTTCTAGGGTGCTAATATGGGGAATCTTAGCTGTAGAAACAAAAGGTGCTTTTCTCTAACAGCAGGTTGGATTGTCTAAAATGCTTAAAGTGAATGCCTCAGTAATTTCTTCTCCTTATAGTAGAAATGAATCCTCTAAGTCATCCCTGTTCACATCAGACAGATCATAAAACATAGACAGGAAGATCACTGACACAGCGCCATTATGAACACTTGGTATTTCTAAATGTGTGTAGGTATGAATTAACTATCATTCTGTATATTTTATTTACTTTATAACACCTTTCATGCCAAGTAATATGTAACTGCATCATTTTAAAATACACTATAAAGAACTTCTGTTCAAGAAGGTATCTTTGTCCCCATTAGTTGGCATTTATATTTTATTCCAACTTTCACTGCCACAAAAAGCACTACTGTGAGAATCCTTGTGCCTTTACTTTTATACACAGTGCTCATTTCTTTAAGATAACTTCCTACACACAGACTTGTTTGGTCAAAACAGATTTTACTCTTTCAGGTTAGTATAAGCTACAGGTATAAAGAAAACATGTTTCTGGGTTGTACACCCTTTTCAGCAGGGGCCTGCAGCACATTAACTACTGAATGGAAGCACTTTATTAGATTGATTCAATTCATTACAATTTATCAAAAATAAGCATCTTCTTTGTAGCACCTTAGCTAGAAGCGGAACATTGTCTCCCTATATTTCCTAGCCCAGTGGTTCTCAAAGTACAGTCTCTGGACCAGCGGCATCAGGGTCACCTGGGAGCTTGTTCAAAATGCAGATTCTCAGGCCACGGTGATTCTGGTGTTCGCTGCCATTTGAGACCCCCACGCCCTACCCATGTGGTCTACCCCACTCCTCTGGTGTGGTTAATACTTGTCTGGAGTTCAGGTCATTTGGCTGGCGGTGCTGACACCTCATCACCAGGAAGTTCCTGAGAACACGACTGCGTCTACCAGCCTCTGCCCGGCAGTGGGTCTGTGCCAGGAAACACTCGGGAGTTCTGCACTAAGTGACTGTCAGGTGAATGCGGTCCGACTCACCTTTCCAACTCTTCACATAAATAACCTAACAGAACTTTCAAATGAACGGCATCAGCAGCCCTCTGCCTCGGGAACAGGTGGACAGTCTTCCTCTCTGCTGCTAACACAGCTCCACTGACCTGACCAGAAGCGGCCTCAGCAAGCGTTAGGTCTGGCGATAATTACTGCCAGAAAGAACAGCTCAGTGTTATCCCTTCCAGAGCAAGTTATCTCCACAGTGCAAAGGGCCAGGGCAATTCGTTCACGTGCTGGGGCCCAACGGCAGCCGCCTCGCCCAGGCAGGCACGTGGATGACCATCTGGGCTCCAATCAGACACACCCCAAAGTGTTACTGAGATGGGTGACAGGGATGTGTGTCCCTGCCGTCTCTCCTCTGCTGAATGGTCTGGAATTCCTGTCTCGGTGGAGTCTCAGTCCAGCAGATCCAGGGCCAGGTTTCTGGTTCTGCAAGCAGGCTCTGCAGATAGGCCACCACCGCTGGCACTGGCCTGGGCCTCTATTCTCACAGGGCAGCTTCTCACCTGCTTTTCATCAGTGTCACCCTGAGGATGCTTGTCCAAAGCAAATGGCTCCCTCTACAGTTAGCAGCACTGAAGACACACGGGAAAATAATGACGAGCTTGAAACTACTCTTTCAGTGAAAGCCAAGAGAACTAATGTCTCTAAAAGATCCTGCAAGGGCCATCGCTGAGAATTTTTAGGTTCTACCTTTATAACAAAAATTGTTGTGACTATAATCGATATTTCTTATTTCTGGCCTCAAAGAATCTTCTGTTGTGTTGGATACAGCCCAGCTCCCAGAAAGGAATCTCACCTTCCCAGCTGTCCTCACGTTAGATTTTAGGCACAGGACCAGTCTCTGCAGCGAGAAGTCTCCTCCCCAGAGTTTACAGAAGTCATAATGAGAAGGAGTAGAGAAACAGGGGACCCACTCAGGCAGGAGTGAGGCAGAAGTGGGGGCCGCAGTCAGGTTTCTGAAGTGGCATGCAGCCATGGCAGTCTAGCAACCATGTCCAAAGTCCAACGTGAGTGACCATGAGGAGGCTCAGGCAGGCTGCGAAGAGGCCCCCGTGGAGGGGAACCTTCGGCCAACGGGCTGCTGCGTGAGTGTGTCACCTGGGAAAAGCACCCTCCAGTCTGGTCTGTGCTTCATTCAGGCTGACATCTGACTGCAGCTTCGGGAGAGACCCTGAGCTAGAAACACCCGCCCAGTCACATCTTCATTCTTGACCCCAGAAACCGGAAGAGATCACATGTGATTGTTTTCAGCCAGTACTTTTTTTTTTTTTTTAAGGAAAGTGCAGGCAGGAATGAAGGTGAGCAGGCAGGCAGGAAGAGAGGAGGAAGCAGCACTTTATTTTATTTAGTTGATTATCTTGATTGTTCCCCATTCTGGGTCTTGAACCGGAGACCTAGGAATGTATGTGGACTATGCGGTGGACTAAACTGCCAGGCCACCAGGGTGCACCTGCCATGTTTGTAGCCAGAGATCAAAGGCAACAGGCTTTGTGGAGGGTCAGGATAAGAAACAACACATGAAGTTTCTGCACTGACCTTAAACCCAGTCATGTTGTTGGATGGTCACTGTAAGAGCCTATGATCCTAAGGTTTCAGGACTTAGTAATAGGAAAAGGTAAGTGTCCTTTGGAAATGGATTTGTGATCTTAAAACTCACATGGGCAAACAAATGTCCAGGATCAGAATATTTTGGAAAAAAAATAAAGAATATGGGAAGCTATTTATCCCATAGGACACTTACGAATCCCATAAAGACATTAGAACATTCAGGTAGTGGTAGAGGATTACGAAACTAGAACAGTAGATGAAAATGGAGTCGGAAAAAAGACAGTATCTAGGAACTTTGATATGATACAAGTAGAAGTCAAATTAAATGGTAAAGAAGAAATTCTACGAGTGTAAAGACCTCAATTGTGAAAAATAAGACAATAAAAATCACAGAAGGGCATTTTGGACTCCACATAAAAAAAATAACCTCTGTAAAACAGGAAATTGGAATCTATAAAAGTGGAGCCGTATTTGCCTACATTAAAAAAATCAGTGAAAAGTGCCAAAGAAAAAATAAACAAAATTAATAGACATAAGACAGACCAGAAAATAATTTGCAGCAGGTATGAGACAAAGGAAGTAGTACCTTTATCATAATTCAACTGACTCCACTGAACATTCAATCACGTCTCACTGGCAGCGAATACGTCTCTCCACACAAAAGCGTATTAGATGTTAAAGACCCTAGAAAACATCTTTTACAAGGGCCTTCCTCCTCTTCACCTCATGGCCAAATCTGTCCTTACATTCAGAATCATCTCAGAGGCTGCTTTCTTGAAGTTTCCTATTTGATTTTATAGACTAAAGGTCTACTTTTGTTCAGTTTGCTTTGTTTCTCTATAAAAGACAAGCCTTTAACAGCAGGATCCAGCTCTATTAGCTCTTCAACTCTTGTACCAAATACTATTCCTGCCACAAAATATATTAACTTTGATGAAATCCGAATGTATTAGTAATAAATGAATGCGTGATGGCTGAGTTTCTTAGGTGAACCTGATGACTGGAACTTTCCCCCTAGGTAATCATCATCTATGGAATGCTCTTTGCTAGCAGTATACTACAAAGAATGACTAATAATACTGTTTTAGGGATTTATTTACACTATAAAGTCTTTGACTATCTCCTTCCCATCACTACAAGTTGGCCAAATGAATGTTTAGCACTGTGGGAAACACGGCAAGCAAGCAGGTTGTCTGCAGACTCATACTAATTAGGAATCTGCGGCATCCTTTCAGGTTTTAAAGAACTTAGAGACAACACTGAGTACACAAACAGAAGGTATAGAGGCAAATAGATATTGTATATCCATATAAAATGATGCAAGTGCTTGATGATCCAAAATATCCCTTCTCTCCTTTAAATGTAGTGGTTTCAAAGTGTCAGTGACCAAAGAGAAAACACTATGTTGAAATCATTCTAATTATGAAGGATTCTTTTCTGTCAAGGTGAAAGAATAACAGCACAAGGTTAAATGATTGTCAGTCTTCCGTACACTTAAGGGCTTAGAATCTGAACAGCTTAAGCAAAGGAAGTTTCTAAGGCATTCAGAAACCTTCTCTGATTTGTTCCAATCACATTGTTTACTAGAGATTAGTTACTATCAAGGTTCCTCAGTAGAACTGAGGGGTAACTGTTCAAAGAGTTAAAATCATCAGACATATCAACACACTAAAGGCATCCAAACGGACACAGAGGTTTAGAGCATCTGTTATATTCTAATTGCTCCTGTGACAACATCCAGTTTGGATATAAAAAAAACAAGCCTTTTTAAAAATACAGTTTCTCAAGGACTTAATATCATCCTGCTGATTACTTCTCTCGAGAAACACAGCTGATTTCCCAAACACTAATACATGTTAAAACTTGTCAGGTTGCCTGGGTTCATAATCTGGTTACTAAGAAATATGAAGACAGAATCTCCCCAGGTTCTATGAAAAGGAAGCCAGAGGTCATCCTTGTCTTACTGAGCGGTGATGGCTGGGACAGTTACTGTCATCCCGCCATCTGCTGTCTGGACAAGATTGCTCATAACCAGCTCTCCATCTCCTTTCAAGGCAGCCTCCGGATTGCTGGTTGAAAAGGTGCCCTTTCCTGATCACACTGAAACATCAGTGGAACCCTAACCCACAGGACAGAGTTCGAGCTCAGCCTGCATGCAAGCGTCTCAGTGGCCGCATGCAAGAGTCTCGGCGGTCTCGGCCACATGTATCCAGGTCTGCATGTCCCTGCCTCACACCTTACATCCGAGCAGCACAAACTTTGTGACAGCTCTGTGGTTGTCCCCAGTTGTTTCAGATCTCTTGTTTCTCACACTGCTTGATCCTTTCTAGAAAATATTTTCACTTCCTGCGCAGCTGGCAACTCTTCTCACCTTTCCATTCATGCACCACACGGTTGTTGAAAAGACACTGGTAGATCCCGGAAACAACATGGAGAATGTGATTTGTTCTGCCCTCACAGATACGGGAATCACAACCCTTCTCCTCCTCTGTGAAGCCTTCCCCAGACTGTACCCACAGAGGTTCCTTTTCTTCCATTGACGTGCTCAGTGTGTGTAGTCCTTACCACAGTGCCCTGTCATCATCTGTCCCCCCGCAAAAACTGGGGGCTCAGTAAGACAGGAACCTTCTTTTCTTCACTGGGTGGTATCTGGTTTATCATACATGCTTTAGGAGCATTTGTAGGGAAGAAAAGAGGAAGGAAAGACAAGATACACTTTCCACATACAGACATTCTGTGTTTTAAAGTATCTGCCCTTAGTGAAATGGCCACTGCTTTCATTCTTGTCTGTCTCCCACACCCCAGACCTCCATTTCTGGCCTTTCCTGTTCCCTTTGTCATCTCTTCTTTTCTCCCCTCTTCTAATTCTATCCGGGATCACTCAGCATCCTGTTCGTAAGTGGTCCTGATTCTTGGACTTCATGGGCAATTTCTGGAAATTTTAGGTTTCAGAAAGAAATTACCTCCATTTGGGACATGTCATCGTCCACGTGTGAAAGGAGCACTTTCAGGTGCTCTCTGGGACTGTCCCACAGCTCTGCACTGGTTTGTCCAGGGCCCCGCCTGTTGCCTGAGACCATGTTCCAACATCCAGTCTCAACATCCAGCTCCTCATATTGTGCCTGAAGCCCACCAGACTCTCA
This sequence comes from Solenodon paradoxus, assembly GCA_004363575.1. Classification (NCBI taxonomy): domain Eukaryota; kingdom Metazoa; phylum Chordata; class Mammalia; order Eulipotyphla; family Solenodontidae; genus Solenodon; species Solenodon paradoxus. Next base: position 617,446 of record RJWH01000626.1, on the reverse strand, counting down.
AGTGTCTGCTAAGGACACTGAGGAGGAGACAGAAGTAGCACTACCACATCTGTTCCAAGGACGATCAGTAACTTCTGTATGTGGCGCGGGAGAACCCAGTCCTGACAGCGCCACAAAAAAGAGAAAGTGATGTAGAAAGAAGTTATTTTCACTTTAGCATATCGGTACGCTGTTTAGAATTTTCAGACAGAACATTTTTATCTTATACTTTAGTTGCACTGTTCTGAGTGATAGATTGGAGTGGGCGTGCAGGGAAAGACCCCTCAAGCTCAAGGACTCGAACCCAGGTCCTGAGTGCTATCTGAAGTCAGGGCCCAGCATCACTGGGAGGCTGGAGTAGAAATCCATGGGCAGACGCCTGTCCTGCACTTTCACAAGGCCAATTCTGATGCCTTCACAAGTGTGAGAATGAACCACAGATCCACAGGCTCTAATCTGACCTTGATGTACAGAGAAGACGAATACACTGACCTTGGGATTCACAAAGACACTTTCTCATTTAGGATCTGTTGATGTTTACTTGCCAACAGTGCTACCTTGTTCACCCTCTTCCCTTTGCAGGGACACGGGAAGGGGAGGTTGCAGGGACATGGGAAGGGGAGGTATCCATATTACAGTTCTTGCTTTCAATGGAAAAAAGCTCAACATGGGTCTGGGGTAGTGTTCAACCACTGCATGTAACATTCTCAGTGCCACGAAGTCCACATTTGCTTCTCTGTTTTCTTTCCTCTCTTCTTGAGAGTTCAGAGACGCTATTGGAGATGTTTGTGGAAGATGCTTCACTTCTTAACATGCCCAACAATGAGACATTTCCAAATATAGCGGATGCCATCTGTGAGCAAATCCCAGTCCGGTTCACAGAGATTTATTTTTAAGGGACAAGGCTGAAACTCTGACACATTTGAGTTTAAACTGGTTCTTGGATCCTATGAACAGTCTGACATGTATCAACGACCACTGTGATTTATAAGCTCTAAGCATCACTGTCGATGGCATGTCTTCGAGCAGTGTAGTTAGAACAACAGACATTCTAGCCACCTGAGCAATCTCACTCCCTAGACGAGTGACTGCAGATTTCCATATGGCTTCTGTGCAAGACAGAGCAATGCCTGGAGTCCTGAAATTTCACTAAGTAAGTCCTCACATAACTTTAATAGGTTCTTGGAAACTTGGAAACTCTGGAGACTTTGACTTTAAGTGAAATGAGGTATATATAACAAAACCAATTTTACCATAAGCTGTGGTAAACAAGAGGTAAAGTTCCCAAAGCTCATTTGTGGTGACAAGAAACATCACCAAACTTCTAAATAAAGACCATGATTAAAGTTAAAAAGTCATTTGTAGTCAGTTACCCATTCTCTCACTCATGTATTCACTTTCCAACCTCTTTCTTCCATTTAGGTTTGTGAGTGGCCAGAACCTACCCCAGGAGCTCAGGGCGTAGCTCGGCCAACGCAGACGGAGCCCTCCCATCACAAGATACACTCACACTCGTTCAGACGTGATAATGGAGAACGCCAAGAGGCCTAGGGTACACAGCTTTGGAACGAGGGAAGACATCGAAGTACCCAGAACAAAAGCCGCATGGACATGAAGAGAAAGTGCAGACTTCACATCAATATTTTCCCCCTTCTCAACAATGTTGTCATGAAATGACATTGAATGAAAGGACATTAGTCAAGGACCTGCTGTAAAAAGCTCATCTGCAATGAGGACCCCACTGTGAGCAGTCTTCCCGGACATGCATTTTAAAAGCATGGTCTCCCACCGCCATCCTGATATCCCTGGACATATTAAAGGGCCCCTTCCATTTGAGCAGCGTTAGTTAGAACCACAGCCCTGGTGACATCAGTGGTCACCCCGGCATAAGAAGCACGGAAGGGGTTAAGGGGCCTCCAGTCTGATATAATCTTAGCTCTTCACGTGCAGTCACCACTGATCGTCCTCTAAGTCATCTGAACAGATGCTAACAGAACACAAACAGTGAAGAGACGTTCCAAACTGAGAAACATTCAGCTTTGGTGGACTTATTCAGAATATTGCAATCAGACAATCTGGAAAAAAGTTATTATAACTATTTGTTTTACAATTTAGATTTTTTTCATTAACAAGTTTGGGTTTCCTATAATCTTCTTTGTTATCAGGATGCCTAAAAAAAAGTCTCACTCCAGCTTTGATGGAAGGCTCAAGTAAAATAATGAAGAGCAGAGTGAGTTCTTTGATTTCCAGTGCTTTACTTTTTCATCTTTTCAAATTAACTTTTAATCTAAGAATGCATGTACCTAGTTTATTTTTAAAGTAAGGCTTATTAAAAATAAAAAAGCTCCCTGCCTCAGCTCCAAGTTCCACTCTCAAAAGGCAACTTACTTCAACTCTTTAATATTTTTGTATTAAATTTGTTTTCTCTATATCATGTTTCTATGATTTTTATTTTCTATTTTAGACTATTTAGAGAACTTCCTACTATGAAGAATGAGGATTTTGTTCTTTCTCTGTTACACACACACACACACACACAAACACACATACTCATATAATTGCCCTCCCTCCATATTTCTAATATAGTTATATGACAACTTCTAAATTATTCAGTGTTAAAATGATCACTATGCAAGTGTCATACATAGTTGATCCCTGCATGTACACAGACATTATCTTTCTTTTGTAACTTGTTTTTCCATTGGTGAAAAATCGCCTTGAGTTTTTCACTTTGTGTATTCTGATTACCTCTCTAATTCATCCCTAAACTCTCCAATATATCTAAGAACTTTTCGTTGACTGTAGTCAGATTCATTTTGAAATCCATCAATTCCTTTCTGCCCTCGAAGACACCTGTCTCCCAGAGCCTGTGACTCACTCAGTCTGAACAGATGTCCCCCAGGCTGTGGCCCCGCTGTCTCTCAGGACCCCTCCTTTACTGTCATTCTGGGAATTCCCTTAACTCTCTCCCATGTTGGATCCCCTGAAGCCCAGGTTTTCCTTTCTTGGTTTACCCCCATATTTTCACTGGCATGTCTTCTAGGAGTTTCCTAAGAAAGGTCATAGGAGGTAGATACTTTTGAGAATACATTTTTTTTTTTTTAGATTACATGCCTGAACATGTCTTTATTCATCCTTGATTGATAGTTTGGATAGAGATCAAATTCTAGGGTTAAACTTCATTGTATCTGGCTTTCAACATTGTTAAAAAATTAGACCTTTTCTTTTTTTTCTGATTTTTATAAGAGATCAGTTTTATTCTCTCCAGATTTTTTAAAAATAAATTTCCTCTTTCTGAGTTCTTTTTATCCTTGAATTTCTATTAGTTGATGGTAAACAAATTGACTGATCATTTTGATTTCTTATAATCTTTCAATTCTGGAAAATTTCTTCAACCCCTAAGCTTTCTAAATTTTTTAAATTTCTGTATAAAAATTATAATTTCAAAGACTTCCTTAATCTTTGTACATTCATTTTCATTTCTTTCATGGAGGTCCTATCACCTCTGATATCTTTTAGGATATTAATACTAGTTTGTTTTTTTAACTTTTCTTCCTTACATTGTCTAGTTCCTGAATCTTCAGTGTTTGTTTTGTTTTTGTTTTTATTTGTCTCTTTCATTAGCACGCCTCAGATGTTGGCTGCCAACCAGCTCTAAAATCATATTTAAATGTGAAACATGAAAAGCTAATTGACAGTTCTCTTCGTGGATTCAGGTGTTGTCAACTGGTAGGCTCATTCCAACATTCTGCTGGGATATGTCAATGTGCTTAGAATTTCCCTCTCAGGCTGGTCTGTGCTCACAGTGTCTTCTAGCTCCTGAAAGATTCATGCTTTTCTGTCAGGATTTCAGAGTCAAGTAGGGATGGCAGCAGGTGATTTTCTAAGTCAACAGGCAGAACTTCATTTCACTCTTCTGCTTTCATCATTCCAAACCACCCTCCCCTTGGGCGACCCTACAGCCCCCAGGCCGGAGCTTTCATTGACCGTGGAGACTTCCTGGGCTGTGCCAGTGGAAGGAGAGAGACGGGGGACCACTGCTCCTTATTCGGACTGTCAAGCAATCCTGTTTTCACCTTGGCCCTCACCCTGCCTCAGAGGGAACCTGGGTTCTCCAAATCCTGGCTTTCTGAGATCCCGGGAGAGGGCTTCTAGGGATCGGGGTGGAGACTCAGTTGGCTTGCTTCTCCTAGCCTACCTCTTACTTTGTCTCCCTCCCCACACACATCTAGGCACTCGGCTTTCAGCTTTCTCTGATTTCTAAATCACTTATTACTCACCCATTCGTTTTTTAACTCATCAAATTCACTAACAGCTCTTACTTGCTCCTCTCTCCTCTTCTGTTCCCTGCATTTCTGTAGGCTTAGATCAGCTTTAATTCTTTCCTGTTACTTTAGTAGAGTTTTAGGCAGAGATTAATGTGTATTTTTATCCTTTGTTTCTAATGCTCATTTTTATAAAACCATGCAGTCTAGAAGGGAATTTAGATAGTGCCTAATGCAATTCAGTGGTTTTTTTTTTTTTTTTTTTTCCCTGTGCAGTGGAATTATCTTTTTCAAGACAAAATCTTTTGTAGAAATCTAATCTATGGAAAATATAAGAGAAACTATCTTGGTTGAAGCTGGTAAAAAAACAGAGTGCATCTCATTTCTCATAAACGTATTTGAAAACATTTGTTAAGGGCCTCTTCTGCACCAGAAGTTGGGTTAGACTCTGGAGAAACAAATGAGCCTTTTGTCCTCGCTCACTGTACCTCCCCTGTCTGCTCCTGGAGACTCCAAAGGAACCCAGTTTGAAATTACTGATCTAATCTAAGTGAGGTCCATAGAGGAAAACGGACTTACCCAAAGCTAAGTCCATACTTGGGGAATTAAATATTCCTACCAAAGGTTACTGGTGAGCAGTTTAACAGATCTCAGGATGATGGTCAGGAAGAAAACAAAATCAGAGAGCTGTGTTAGGACTGAGACTTTGCACATGCAGATGTGGAAGAAGCTAGAAAAAAAGTTATCTATCAATTGTGCATAAAATTCCTAATAAAATAGTGGTGAATGCTTGAAAACATGAAAGCTTCATCTTTTCCCCCTACCATTCCCTAAAGAGATTGCCTCTGGCCATGCAGTTAAAACATTTTTAATAAAAAAATTCAAAATCAAATTTCAAAGTGAAAACATCCCAGCCCTTTTCACCCAGGACCTGTAAGAATATTCTCTACTCTTCTATCCATGTCAGCCATGTCCATTTATTGTCCAGTACTAGAAGTTTTCACAGTTGGGTTTGTTGGATTAAAAAAAAGAGAGAAGAAACTGAAAAATAGTATTTTATCCTTGAAGCCCGGAATCCTATTTATCAAGAATGACAAAGCTAAAGCAACTTCAGCTTTGTTTTTCAGACCAAATCTCTTCCAATAATTGACTGACCTTCAGAGTGACGATTCTTTCAGCTTGACTGAATGCAATCTGCATTCAGGATGAATGAGGTAGGGAGATTCAAAGAAATCTGTAACACCTCTTCTGTATGGCCTGGCCATACACAATACACATACACAGTGTCCACACTGGATTTCAGTGATTTTCTCTTTAGAGACTAAGGGTCACTTTAATCATAATCATAGGAATCATTATTATTGTTATTATTATTGTTATTATTATTATTATTATTATTATTATTATTATTATTATTATTATTATTTTAGTTTCATGGTCCTTGCCAAACATTCAAATTCTATTGGCCCTGTTCAGTTTCCTCATCTAACATGGAGATTGGACAGAAATATCTAGAAGTTTCCATCTAAACTTTCTGCTCCCTGGCTATTATAATAGGATCAGTAAGTCTTGCTGTATTTTGGAATTTGAAGGAACTTACTCACCTAGAGAGGTGCACCCCAAGACGTTTTCCAGACATCTGACCAGGGCTTCAATATCACTGTCCTGTCAAAACAAGATACATTTACTTCCCTGTATGACAGAAGAATATTTAATAACATGGAAAATGTTCTACCACATTTAGGAATAATGAAACACACAGAGAAAACCTGTCTAAAATTAGAGTACAGTAAGATCCCATTTAAAAACTTTTTATTGAAGTAACATTGCATTGCAACATATTGGCTTAACGTGTGCATCAGCGTAAATCAGCATTTGTATGTATTTATACATTAAGTTCACCACTGACAGTCCAAGTCTATCCTTCACTCTGTCTAGTTTTTAAAGAGAAAAACACCTCTCTCTACGTGCATATCTATATCTTTCTCTCCCTTCATATCCATTGCTCTCTCTTTATGACAGGAAGAATATATACTAAAAATATTAACCACAGTTTTAACTTTAATGTGGGATTATGAGTGATCTCTATTTTTTTGTTTGCTTGTCTTTTTAAAATGTTCAATAATAAACCAATTCAGTTATTAATCTATGAAAATGATAAATGTTACCAGAATGAAACACAAAAGATTTTATTATCTCTAATCTACTCAATGCAGCAGGAATCAAGTAAACAGTTTTTCCTATAAAGTATCTCTACTGATCCAATCTTCTTTGGAAATTTATGGTCTTCAGAGTCATAAATCTAAGAATTACATTTTTTATTTCCCTTAACCCTCAATAAGTCTCAGACACCCACATGAGGGTTAGAAGAGATCCTGGAACTGTGTTTGATAACAACTCTTGCCCTTAATTCAAAATAAAGATCGGTCCTCTACCCAAGAAAGCTGGAAATATCCAAGAGAGCATCATAATGACTTGGGAAAATGGAGCCTCTTAATTATTTTCAGGCTTGTGGTTATACTGGGGGAGATTAATAAATTATGGTTCACCTGCTCCTTTTCAAAACAAGCAACACATTTCATATTTCAGTAATTGTAGATTTTAGAAAAAGTCCTACAATGTAATAGACTATTCTAAAACATGACATGAATGAGTAGTTTCATTTTATAACACCTGGTGGGATTTAGGCAGCTAGTGTCCATGCAATTGGTTAAATGCTATATAATTTCATGTTCCACATGTATAGAAGAAGCAATGATGAGGAAGGCATTCCTAGCTGATATTGGTCAATGAGGCCAAATCAGTAATTGAAGACCTCAGTGTCCAGTATAAAAAAAGGGTCTACAGGAACCAGGCACACAAGCAGGAGAAGGAAAACCAGGTCTTTTTCTTCCCCTGCAGCCTGTGGTCTCCAAACTTGGCAGACACAGCCTTGAGGCAGAGAACATGACATGAACATCCTCTGCTTATGGACGAGCAAAGCACACATGGGTAAACACAGGTGATGACACCAAATGAGCATACCCAAGTCGGCTGGCTCCTCTATCAACTGCACTGACCTAGGCCAAGCAACCTCCGGTCCCAGATAATGCGTCTGTTAGACTTAGAGGCTGAGTCAGCTGATGGTTAAGGAAACCTCCAGCTCTAAAAACCTGTTCTTCTGGCTAAAGTACTAGGAGGGATAGTGGGTATAGCAGATCGCTTTCAGCAATGACCATAACAATCCCTCCCATCCCTTTGCTCCCATGCCATTCCTCACATTAAGAGGTGGACATGTTTTCCTCACCCAAAAATTTGCTCTGTAACTTGCTTTGGATATGGCAGGATTGATGTTGTGTGGCTTTTAAAACTAGTCCTTAAGATACTATGTAGCTTTATTTATTTATTTTTTTTTTTACAAGCATTCTAAAGGATACTCTAAAGTGTAAAGAAATTCCACTTAAAAGCAGTAAGACAACAAATATAAAAAGTGGGGAGAAGAGAATAAAACCATGATGGTTACAGTGAGTGGAAGACTAATCTGCTTTCAAATAAAAACAGGAAATAAACAGAATTCTTAATGTTAACTTCAGGGTAACTTCAAAATACATCTTCAGGGAAAAAGCAAAGAAGATGACAAAAGAGAAACCAATCAAAGCATAACTACACCCAACCCACCTAAGAAGTGAAAAAGAATAATAACAGACATTAGAACTCCTGTGAGGTGTGAAGTAGTCATAGACTGAGATGCAATTTCAATACACTAAAATGAATACAGCATTGTAAACAAAATCAATCATAAAATAATTATTTAAAAATAAATAAATAGAAAAGAAAAAAAATACCATGTAGCTTTGAATTTTACTTTCTTAGAAGACAAGAAGAATGTAAAGAAGTGCAGGCTGTTCCACTGGAGAGATCATTAGGTGAGAGACTTAAAACCTGAGAGATCACGTGGAGGAAAACAGAGGCCCTATCCACAGTGAGTGCCAACTGTCAGACAGAAAAGTGGGACCACTGGAACCCAAGCCAGGTTCCCAGTAAAATGCAGCCACATGAGTGACTTTAAACAATAACATATGGAGCAGAAAAACTATCTGGTGAGTCCTGGAAACACACAGAATCATAAGAAAATAAATAAATCATTGTTTTATGCTACTAAGTTTTAGAGTACACCAAGTTTTGTTACATAGTAAAAGAGAACTGAGACACTAAACAAGTTGAGGTCCCTGACCAATTAGTTTCTAGTTTTATGTCCTCAGCACCTACCATAGGCCCTGGGACATGAAAAATGCCCATTGCTAACCTGTACAGGTCTCTTCCAGCTTCTGTGATTTGCAAGGAAGTAAAACAGAAGACTGACATCATGCTTTGGTCTACAGTATACCTTCAGACAGCAGGGTTCTCATCACTCAAGGCACACCCTTACTGGGAGAGCAGAGGGAAAGGCATCTACTTTTAACTCTGTAACCTCAGCCAAGTTGGCTAACTTCTCCAACTGTGTTTCTTTAATTGTAAAGTGAGGAGAATAATGATTTCTGTCTCACACAGGGCTCATATGAGAAGCAAATGAAATAATAATAAAAAATAACTCCAGTACAATGTATGACTTGTTGGAAATACCCAATGAATGGAAGAAGAAAGTTGGGTAAAATAGGATAAAATGAGAAATACATAAAAGATAAAAAAAAATCCCAATCACTGTGTTTGCCATAGAGCATGAAGATTTTCAACAAGCATTTGAGTTGGGTTAATGCAACAGAAACAGCAAGAACAAGTGACGGGGATGTAGAAAGCAACTGGATGGGTGGATCACATTCCCAACACAGATGTTAGAGAGCACTGACCAGGGGTATAACAAGGAAAGAAACAATTATAATAACTCTCAAATGAATAACTCAATGAATGAATACTAACTTTTATCAAGGTCTTAGCTAGTCATTATTGTAACCAACTTACCTGTATTCATTCATTTCAACTTTGCTAGAGAGGAACCCCATGTTTGACCAGGAAACTACTCCCTGTGTTATCTGGTGGAAACTGTGGTGGGTGGATTGTGACCACTGGGTTGGGGAGGGGTCGGGGAGGGGGAGGCTTGGCAGCAGGATGCTCTTTTTCTCTCCATTTAACAGTTGAGAAAACTGAGCAAAACAGGTTTCATACTATAACTAAGGTCATGAAAGTGGTGAGAAGTAGCACAGGTAGTACGTCTCCGGAGTCTGCACTCAATGCCAGGTTCTAAAGAGCAATTTAAGCAGAGTATTGGCTCCTTGTTTAGAGATGGTCTTGAAGGGCGACCTGAAGGATGTGCGTTCTCAGGACAGAAAAAGAAAATGCAACATGGGTCAGGTGGATAGTTGGAATTTTGTTAACTTCCTTACTGTCCCTGAAGACAGTGATCCCAGAGATCATGGATAATGACTGAGCAGAGCTTATAGTCCCAATAAGAGATAAGTCATTTCAATCTCTAGGCCTCAGACCAGGGAATTAAGACCAAAACTGCCAACGATACCTATTTAAAACTTTAAATTTTTAAAAATGTCAGCTTACAGCAATGTTTCAGAAGTAGAACAAAAATTTCCAAATGCCTTTCACCTTGATGTCGATATTATACCACGCTTGTTATCATTCCCTCATCTATCTACATATATCAATGCTTCTTGTCCTCGGTACTGCTGAAATTTAGGGTCAGATAGTTCTGGTTAGTATGCTGTAGGATGGTAAGCAGTATCCCAGGTCTCAACCCACTAGATGCCAGTAAGACACCCATCGCCCCTCCATCAACCTTAAGATATGAAAACCAAAAATGTCACTAGATATTGTCAAATGTCCCATGCAGAACAAAATCATCCCTGGTTGAGGTTCACTGATGTACATATATCTCTATCTTTACATACACTTTTTTCCTACTGGCTAAATATGGAACAATTTGGGAACAAAAATAAATGATATTAATGGAATATAAGCTATAGAATAAAGATGTCAACTGTACCATTTAACATTTAAATGAAATGTTCTCTTTTCTGACAGACCACTCATAACAAAGATCAGAATCTGCATTTTTTCACATCGTATAATAATTTATGAAGAGTTAAAGAGTTTGTTTTACTGGGTTCACAATTTCATTTAGCAACCAACTCATTCCTAGTGTTCCACAAATTACTGTCTAGCACAAATGACCCCATCCCCATGAGAAATAGGGAATGACTGGAGGTGAATGCCATGCCTTTCTAAAGAAGTTTCCTGGTATCACACCAGATTCACGCTTTAGCTAGAAGTTCAGTCACAGAAAACCTCTCTCACCAGCATGGCTGGTGTAACATGGGGGTTATGCTGTTAATGGAAAGTTTAACATTTCTCCATTGTCTCACAATTTAAATTGACCACTGCCAAGATGAAGTGGACAGTGAGAGCAATTGAATCTCACTAGACACCAAGTGACAGAGCCACCAGCCATCAGTCATTTCAGCCAAGTACCAGGAAGCCAATTTTCACATGCTGAGAAAGAGCATAATGACTCCTGTGTTGACGAATTTAGATATTCTTCAATCTCCTTTCCCCACAGCCGCCAATCCCTCCACAAAATGCCTTCGAGCCTGGAGTACATCCTATAAAGATTCAATTCTGAGAAACTGTCCCACCAATTCAAGTTCAAACACCTGGGTACTTTTCAAAAACAGATGCGATCATTTGGACAATGAACTAGAAAGTGCTTCTAAGGGGAAAAGAGTGACTATTTTCAAAAAGTCCGTCAGATACATCATGTACATAGTAACTAGCAGAACCCACCCAGGAGCCATAGAGAAAGCAATGCTACCAGAGGCACTCTCACCTTTTAAAGAATGTTTACATATTGATATTTGAAATAGTATGTTGTCTAATAATTCATTTCAGTTTTTAATCTTGAAATATAGGAAGCTATTCAAAGAAAATATGTATCACAAAACACATATACACCATCACTGTTAACATACAAATACACTTCAGCACCCAGGTGCATTCCATTCAGGAGATATTTATTAAATACCAGCTATATGCCAAATATACACAAAAACAAAGAAGACAGATGTAGTCTTAGTCCACCATCTGGGGACAGATAGCACATTTCCATAAAGAAGAGGGTAGAGAGCAATGACCAGAGGCTAGAAGGGACACTGTGGGTCCCTAAGGTACCTGGCTGATACTCTCATTGATTCACTGCTCTAGACAGTAAACTCCATCAATTTCCCCTGAAATACATATTCTCCATTATCAGGAGGTTAATAGAGTTACAGAAACCAGGTTTAGAAACTAATACAAAGGTCTTTTGTTCTATTAAAAGATAAAGAACCACACATGAAAAGCACACAAATAAAAATCCAAGAGCTCCCTAACTCGTCACCATCCTCTCCTCCTGGACCACGCTATAGTCTCCTTCTCTCTGCTTCCACAGTGGCCTCACTTGAATCCATTTTCCTCATAACAGCCACTGTTTTTTTCTCAGTTCATGGAATAAAAGGCCCTGCGTATAAATAAAATCCTCTCCTGGCTTGCCCCACCTTGCACAGTCCAGTTCCAACTGATCTTTCTCATCTCATCTCTTGCTTTCCAGCTCACTATGCTCCAACAGGTAGGTCTCTTCAAACACACCAAGAGCTTTCCCACTTTGGGGCCTTCTCACTGGCTGAGAATGCTCTTGCCTCGCATATGTGCGTGTCTGTCATTCTCATGCATTAGATCCCAACCATATGCCAGCTGCTCTGAGCACCTGTCTAAATTAGGCTTCTACCTCCACTGTGGTCAATCCTACACAGTGCTCCGTCTATTCCTTCTGATACACTTATACAAAGATGCCATTAGGGGCAACCTTGTGGCTCGTGCAGCTGAGATGCTGGTGTGCAGACCACATACAGCCCAAGGATATGGGTTTGAGACTCGGGGCTGGGAAGAAAAACCAAAACAAAGAAATATAGATCTTCCTTCCTTCTTTTCTTCCTTCCTCCCCTCCCTCCCTTCCTCTCTCCCTTCCTCCCTTCCCCTCTTAAGAAGAAAGATAGAATTAATGTTTTGTTTATTATCATGAGATCCTGAAGGGCAAGGCCCATGCCTATGCGTCATTATTAGATGAGAGCTGGATACACAGGAGGCGATCAGCCAAACGTTTTTTAATAAGTTGATGAAAGAAAAGCACATATCAGAGCAAAATACACTCAAGTGAAATATTTCTCTCTATTCCTAACTCATCATGCAGATTTTACTTCCGCTCAAACTTCTCACCCCTAGGAAATTTTTGAGTCAATTTGTCACACAGAATTCTTTTATTTGCAGAATTTTGTTCCAAGTCAACTAACTGTGCATCTTCTGCTTCAATCTGTCTTCTTGGTTCCCAGGTGTTCTTTCATAAGTCTATTTTCTGAGTGCTTCTGAGAGGACCCCAGACACAGATATGATTTCATAGGAACCCCAACATTAAAAATTCCTTTAGTGAGATTCCCTGTCAAGAGCCTTCTGGGAAACTTTCTGTTGCTACTTCCCAAATGTTCAAACACCAGAAACTTCTCTCAAAAGATGGCCCCTGTGTGGGTTGATGCCTCTGCTCCAAGCTTTACTTTCCTGTGACCACCACAGGGCACATACCATCAGACACTGCACAATGTACAAGTGTTGGTAAAAACTTCAGGAGTAGTAGGTTTAGAGTTTCTCATCCCAAATGAAGCTTTGTGCTCAGTGGTCTCTGTCAGGATCTCCTTGTCTGAACCTTTTCAGGGTTGGTCCTTCCTGGAGTTGGTTCACTACTCTTCCCAATTCCACATCGAGCAGGTTCGATATCATTTTTGCTATAGATTCAGTGGCCCATGATGAACTTTACTGTCTTGGTCATAGATGGTATCCATCTTGTTTCAATAAAATCATTCTTCATCAACCTGAGCCACAAAACCATCCTTACTACTACTAAATAATATGCATCGCCGTTTACCAAAGTAGGTACCAAATAATTTGTTTAACATGATGTATGGAAACATGGCTTAGAATGCTGCTGACATATCTTGGAGATTCACAATCCTCATGAATGTACTGAAAGCTCTGAGAAGACCCCTATTAAAGATCTAAAACTCTGCTTACCTTGGTTATTCCCAGCCTATTTGGCCAGTCATGAAACCCTGTCCATTCTGTGGAAGTTCCAGGAAAAATTCTTGGGATAAATCCATGAATGGAAGTTCCTCTTTTAGTTCATAAATTCTAGGATCCCTAAGTCTTTTTGTTGAGCTTAGTACTGGGACTTCTGTAAGCCCCTGGCTCTTTTATTTTTCAAGTAAATTTCTTCAATGAGAACATAACATGTGTATCCAGCTCTGATAAGAGGAAAGTGTACTTTAGCATTCCTCAATCCAGAATGCTTTCAATATTTCAACTAAATGTCTTCTTCAGTTCTTTCCTTGATATTAAAAAATGCTACATTTCTTTGCAACTGCTTTCAAATTGCTTTATTTAAAACAGCACTAGCTCTTAACTTATATATTCACATCCTACTCCTTCACAATAGAATCATGATTCTTTATATGTTGAAACTAAAAAATGAGCAAAGTGCATGGTTTTGCTTTGCTCCTTGGCTGAGGTTAACTGAGGGGATTTTACACTTTGGCCTTGGAAACATAGGTCAGAGTTACCCAGAGGGACTTTAGGCTGAAATTGGAACAGTATTTTTGGAATCAATAACTCTCACATTTGGTGATGTGTTATATGTGATGTGACATTCAGTCACCAGTGTCAAATCCTATGTTAATTTGCATATTAAAATTCAGTGTGCTTTGATTAATTTCTTACACTCCATTTACTGGCTGACCCATAGAGAAAAGCCTAGAGGAGGCAATGAAAGTAGATAAGAGGAACATTCTGCACGGGGAAACTTTGATCTCACACTCGGTTACAGAAGATTTCCAATGTTGCTTCCTGTTCCTGGAATTGGGCATTTGGCCTGGCTTCTAATCACAGATCAATTTTGGTGGTGAGGTGCTGGCCAAAGAGAGAAGGCTGCCAATATTCTCTGCTATCTGTTCTCAAAGTTAAGGTCATCGAAGCACTTGGTGATTATACGGGATGTGGCTAGCTGTCCCCTTTGACTTAGTGAAAACATAATTCTCTTCTCTAGTGGTTCTTAAATTTTGCTGTGTGTAGGGATCAATGGGGATCTAGTTAAAACGCAGATTCTGTTTCAGCAGGTTTCGAGTCGGGCTGCGATTCTGCACTTTAACAAGCTCCCAACAGCCACCAATGCCGCTGGTCCATGGGTCACAACTTGAGGAGCAAAGTTTAACCAGGACGAGTGATTTGGACAATCCGATTGCATTCAAGGGTAGACTTCCTTAAGGAGCCTGCCGTGAGGACTGTATCAGAAAGGACTGGCTGCCTTAGAGAGCTCTCATTCATTCAAGCAGTGTGACTCTCACGGTCGGCTAGAAGAACTGCCGCACGCACTGTGCTAACTCGGGACTTTTCAACATCAGCGCCCTTGACACTGGGCTGGGTGACTCTTCAGAGTGGGCCCCTGCCCCGCACACCACAGGGTGCTCAGTAGCGCCCCTGGGCACCACCCCTGACTGGTATGCTACCTCCTCCCCAAACTGGGGCAACTGTACGTGTCTAGACATTTCCAAACACCCTGGAGGGCAAAATCCCCACTGTGCTAACCTGGAGTCATTTGGCATCGTGCTATTTGTGCGCTCTGCTGCAGTATTTGCGTTCACAGAATTTTAATGGCCTACAATGTATTTCACCACTTGAAGTTGCATTCATGAAAAAGTAAAGATGATTTCTAAAAAAGACTGTGTTAGTATTAAGGCTCAGACAGTCTACCTTCTCTCCATGGCTGCAACAAAATGATGCCTGTTCTTTGCTGAGATTTACATTGAAAATAATGGGGTGTGTGTATGTGTGTGTGTGTGTGTGTGTGTGTGTGCGCGCATGTGTGTGTCCACAAATATGTGGGGTGTAAATATAAATTTACATTAAAATAATTGATGTTACTATATACATAATATATTTTTTAAAAATGGTAAAATTTCCCCTTTACTCTTGTTCTTATTCAAGAAATTGTTGAGGGACTTAAGTGTATGGTACATTAATGATGAACTAGAGGATAAGGAACTCAGTTAAAAGAATCATATTAATCATGGAGTTTGGGGTCAGATATTTTAATACTGTGAATCTTACATACATGAAAAATATATACCAAAAAAAATAAAAAATTCAATTAAATGTTATCTTTGAGTTAACACTTTTTTAAAAAATTTTCTGAAACCGCTAGGTCATTAGAAAAGAAAGCCTGTAATTTCCAACATCTGGTTGCTTTTCTCTTCAACTTACTAGTGAAATAGTGAGCACCTGACACCTGGTAAACATAAAAATCTCTCAACCATAAATAACTCAGAGGTATAAAAAATTCGTTTTCTAATCCAGGAAGATTTTCTATGAGCTTTCTTTTATTGGAATATCATACTCTAATAGACACACTGAACCAAATTCTTAAAAACTACTTCTTTTAGGTACTCTCTAACAGAACAAGAAAGTAAATAGGTAGCTGCAAATGCCAAACCAGTTATGCGTATCTTTCATTTTCATCCTGAGTTCTTAGAGGCAAATCCCAAATCCTGTCATTTGTCCATGTCACATTGTTGTGTTCCTTCAAAATTCAAATGCTAATTTGAAAGTTGATAAGGTACTGTTTAGAAAATATAATCCAACAGTTGTGCAGCAATATTTCTATGACAAAACTCCTACTACAAAAGCAATTTTTTTTTTTAACTCACGAGCTCACAGTTTATCACAAAGGCTTTAACTCAGGAACAGCCAGATGGAATGGATGCAGAGGGCCAGGCCCGGGTAGAGGCTTCCATCCTCTCCAGGTGGATCATGCTCCTCAAATCCCCATGCTTATCAATTCTGAAAATAACCTGTTCAGCATCTCTCACCTTCAAGTAACTGAAAAATTACCCACTATGTTTACAAAGAGTCCTCGAATGTTACTTTTCAAGCATTCTCACAGCCTCCTTCCCCCCAGGAAGTATATCCTCATACTCAGGGAGAATTGCTTACATGTCCATCTTAAACCAATCCTGGCCAGTGGAGTATGATGCCAGACTCACTGGAACGAATTAGGACTTCTCCAAGTGAGGGAAAGGTGTCCACTGGCATAATGCTGGGGTTCTGGCAGAATGGACAGAGTGAGGAGGGGCACAGCTTAGGATTTAAGGTCATGGACTTTGGAGCAAGCCTGCCTGAGTTTAAATCCTGCCCTGCTGTTTGTCAGTCGTGTGTCTCGAGCAAATTTCTTAACTTCTTTGTGCCTTCTTGTCCCATCTGTACCCTGGGTTGTGGGAATATTAAATATGATTACATTTGTGAAGTACATAGAGCCACACCTGGCATGTGCTAAATGTAGTTGTGCTTGTTAAACAAATGCTCAGAAATGATGGTGGGTACACAACCAAAGTGCACAGTACCTTGGGGTGAATCCAGTTTAACCCTCTGCTCAAACTGTTGGAGTAGATAATGCTGGAAGAGGAGATAGTATGTTGAAGTAGATAATGTAACAGTAGATAATGTTGGAGTTGATAATGCTGGAGTAGATAATCCTGGAGTAGAAAATGCTGGAGTAGATAATCCTGGAGTAGATAATCCTGGAGTAGATAATGTTGGAGTAAATAATGGCAGCTTCCTGAAGCAGTGTGTTTCTCAAGCTGTTGCTGACAGTCACTTATCCAAGAGTTTCTGGCCATGGCATATAGTTTAAGTGCAACCCAGTTTCAGGGAAAAATAGTGAAAGGAAGGAAGGAAAGAGACTGCCAAGCCCCTGAGGGAGCAAAGCAATGAGAAGCCACCACAGAGAAGCCTAGTGCCAAGAAGTAGCTTGTCCCAAGTCTAAGGAAGCGTCTCCATTTTGCGGGTGGAGAAGGGATCGCAGGGGAAGGACATGAGGGAGACAAGGTGGGAGGCTACATGTCTCCTCTCCACTGTCCCAGCGAACGTTTTCTTCTTGTGAAGTGGAAGAGAAAAAGAACTGTGAGGCTGAAAAGAAACAAATAAAGCATCTGTTTGAGAGAGATGTTGAACACTCCTGAAATCTGAGGAGGTGGCGGTCAGCCAGTGGGAAAGACTAGTGTTAAGTAAATGAAAACTTAAACAGCCCTCTTTGAAGCTAAATAAATGGAGAAAGAGATGTAGCCATGATAGCAGCAAACAGCAAGTGGTACGCAATATTCTGTCTCCTAAAAAATCAGCTGTGAATGAGTGACTGCCACCATCTGCCATAAAACCTGAATTTGGGGTGAGGGCTCAGTTTTGGCACAACAGCTCCAGCGTGACTGTACATCTACTGTGGGCATTCCCGGCACCTCCCAGAGAGTTCTGCTTTCGTGAGGCAGTGACACCCAACCATATGTCTGCATTTGAGCCTTTCACTCTTGTGGCAGGTTCGCTGTGCTGACTCCCAAGGCCTTTCCAGAGAAGGCTCATCCACATCACACAAACCTAGCTTCACGGCTCTGTCTTGCCTCACTTCCATTGGCTGGGAACTGCTCAAAGGAGTGGAGCGGATGCCCTGCCCGTGTGCTGCCAGGCCTGACTCCGGGTTCTGTCTGCCCACCCACCCAAACAGGCTCCGATCCACTGACGTAAAAGTGCCCAAGGGCTCCCACTAAAGATCCACCATGGAGCAGAGCTCCGCTAAGCTTCTGCTTGCTCAGACCCACAGGTACATCCTCACACGCAAGTCCCTGGTGTCAGTGGGCATGACGGGGTGAAGGGGCTAATTTTCTTCACCCCATCAGTCACCCTACAGGGTGACACCAGCCACACAGATCCCTCTTCCATGCTCATCCATGCAGATGGAGGACTTACACGTCTTACATGCATGAAAATGAATACCACAATTCGATTGTAGGTTGTTTGGGTCTATTTTTTTTTAGGTTTTCTTTTTGATTTCATTGATGATGTACTTTTCATGGAGGCAAAATCTGAATACTGTGAAATGCCCAGACTTAAGTGTATACATGATTAAAAAATGTATACATGTACCCACATAGCCACTACCCCCAAAAGAAAAAGAACATCTCTCAGCCCTAAATGTTCCTAGCGCCCTCCTTCCACCCAATCCCCACCCACTACAGCCATAGTCATTCATACTTCTAACACCATATTGATTTTAAGACTTTGTTTCAGTTACCCTTCACTGGGTTGGTCTTTCACTTAAAACGAAGCCCACTCTCCTTACAAGGCCAAGATGTAGTTACAGATGGTCTATCCTCTCCAGTCTCCATCCATCTTGTTCACTATGTGGCTTTTTGAACTTGTCACGCCCTTGTATGGCTCAGGGCCTTCCTATGCACTCTTCCACAATCTGTAAAACTCCTCTCCCAACTCCTTTTCCTATATCAAAGGGTTGGCTTTTACCATCCTTAAGGACACAGCAGAAAAGTCATCTAGTTTCTATAAATTCCCCTTGACTCCCCTTACAGTAAGGCTTCCCCAAGAGCCCCCAAATGTCTGTTTCTTCTGTCACTTCTACTTCTTCCTTTCCACTTTCCAGGATATTCTTATCTATTGGTAGCTTACTGGTTACCTCTAACGCTAGATTATACACTATAGGCACCCATTCATTCGTTCATTCTGCAATGGCTATGGGTTATCTGCTCTGTACTTAAACACTGTTCAAAGCAGTTGGAAGACAGCAATGAGAAAAGTAGAATCTCTGCCCTACTGGCTTGCATTCTAGTAAGAAGAAAACAGACTATACACAAATAAGCCAAAAAACAGTGGTTAAGTCAGATAGTGATTAAAAACTAGGGAGAAAACAAAGCAGGGAAAAGGAAGAGAGAATTCTTAGGCTACTTTGGAGAAGGTGGCCGGTCTCTCCAGCCAGATGACATAAGCAGATACTTGAGGAAGAGACAACAGATCACATGTGTATGCGGAGATGACACAGGAACATACCTGGTGTGTCCCAGAGCAGGAGGAGGTCAGTACGACTGTGGTGGGGTGAGCGAAGGCAATTCCAGTATCAGGGACTCTCTTGATGGGGTCCTGGAGGCCATGGAATAGACTTTGCCTTTTAGTTTGTCCCTCCACGCCCACCATATTGTCACTCAGTAGTGACAACTGGGGGCTGGTTACATAAAGACCAGTTAGAACCTACTGCAATAATCCACAGGGGCAGTGATAGTGGCCAGAAGTGTCATGCAGTCAGCTTATTCTAACACACTTTGAAGACTGAACCAATAGGTGTTGCTTACAAATCAGGTGCGGAATGTGAGTGAGAGACTGTGACTCAGGAGAGCTGGAGTACCTCAGCTGACCTGTGACCATACTTAGCTCAGGATGCCATGCCTGGGAAAGCGAGCCACATGAGTGCAGAGCTCTGCGGAGACAGGTCCGAATTGCGGAGGACACACATTGGGAGATGTCAGTCGACGGATGCCACCAGGACGCATGTGAGTGGGTGAGAGGTCCACACAGCGGGGGCTGTTTTCTTCACTGCACGCACCCTGTGCCCCCAACACTCAGTATGTGATGCAGAAACAAAGGGTTCAAACAACCACCCTCTACTTTCTTTTCTGAAAGTTTTATTAAACGACTGTCCATTCTGCTTCCAACAAATAGTCCTGAAAAATGTCACCAAGTTCTAGAAACCAAAACACCAAGGTGACCTTATCCATTTTCTGCCCACTCAGATGTACCTTTCACATCTCAGTCTGATCTCATTAGAAGCCAAGCCCTTGCTTATCTGCATTCATAATTCATGGGAAGACAGAGAGGCTGCACAAAGTTCAGCAAAAAGCCAGAGGACGGAGCTGATGGCACCACTGTGGAGGTCACCCCCTACGTGAGGACACTGACTTCTTGGCTCCTGTCTCGTGGCTGATGGCTGCCTTCTGCCAAGGAAAAAGGCCTACAGTGTGCACAGCAATGAGACCACATCTGCAAAACTCAAGCTGCACGAGGCCCCTGGCTCCCCTGACATTCACTCCGTCACTGAATGCAGAATCACTGAAATGTGACTGCCAGTGTGTCCACGCTTCTCTGCTAATGTTTTGTTTACTCTGCATTAGTAAAACCTCCGAACGGCAACTGTCTCTTATTAGTTCGGTCACAAGGCAGTGTCTTCGGCATTGCTTTAGGGTTTCAAAGCCACTCAGCTACCCAGTACAGAGCTCTTAAGATGTGTTGGATTGCAGTTTAGAAACAGAAAGGATGGAGAAGGACAAACACAGCAGGGTTGAGGGAGCAATGTCACAACCTCCCCAGGACAGGGGACTGGTGAGGCCCCTTTGCTGCCCTCTCATCCTAGATTTCCAGAGTGTGGAGGGGAACCCGTCCCCAGCCATTCCCTCCCTCCCCAGAGCTCACTTGCTTTCAACTCACGACTGATTTCTTTATGAGCTGCCTGTCCAATAGTCAAGGGAAGAAAGTTCTGCAATTTAACGAAGGTTTGTTGGAAGAAAGGAGACAGTGTCCATGGTTCTGAAGGCAGCCCTTGGGACGCACGCCGCTTTATTGCAGGTTACTCTTCTCAGCTCCAGTTCTAGCTCTGGTCCAGTGTCAGTCCCACAGTGCAAGTGGGGAAGTTGGCCATGTCTGAAACGTGACTTTAAATCATCAGATTATGTTTCACTTGAACATGGTTTGGAGTCGTCCCTCAGGTTTCAAGCACCTGCCTTTTCCTCCTTTCTAACATCTGGACCTGAACTTCTCCGCTCAGCCCACCTACACACAGCGAGTGTCTGATGTTGAGCTCCAGCTCTGTTAGTGGATGGAGCCTTGTGGGTCCAATGAACTGTTGTGATTTGGTTTCCTCACTTGTGAAGCGGGATGGACAATGTTAGCCTATGAAGTGCTTCTGAGTTTCAATGGGCCTCAGCATGGATGGTGTCTGATGCACTGTCGTGTCGACCACGGTGACTATGCCCCGGTGTACAGCTCCCCCAGCAATGTCTCCAGCATGCCACACCCCCAGCAATGTCCCCACATGCCACACCCCTGTCCTTCTGGGCCGACGTCAAGAAGCAGTGTTCACACCCTCTTTCCAGGTGAATCAAATATCCAGAAAATATAATTCCTGCATGTAAATGAATCCTAAATTAGGGGAATGGGCCTTGTGTTTGCAAAAACTGTTTAGGACGTTTTTAGCAGTCTTTGCAGGCCCCTTGTGCCCTGTGTGGTCGGCACCCCTCTCTGAGTGTTGCCAGGGAGACAGGAATTGGTGCTGGGATGGAGGGTGGAGAGAAAAGCCCCCAGGGTCCATTCCGGCTGGTGTGGTCAGTTCTGTAACGGCTGGCATAGACCACCTGCCATCTGCTGCCAGGAGCAGCACCACAGGGCACCGTGCAGACCTTTGCCCCCTGGCTCCCCATCCATTGCCCACCTCCCCTCCCCCACCAGCAGTGAGGTGTCAGTCTGGGGACCCACCCTCCTCACAGAAGGGTGGCACAGACTATGACTCTGCTTAGTTTCATCTTTTACTTTTTAAAGGAATGAAGGTAAATAGGCAGGGAGGCAGGAAGAGAGAGGAGGGAGAAGCATTTTTGTTTCCATTTAGTTGTTCACATTGGTTGTTCCCCCCCAGACCCGGGACTCGAATCCAGGGGTATATGGTTTGTGACCTTCAGAGGAGACTGACTTAACCACTGCTCACCAAGGCGCGGCTTCGTTTCATCTTACTCATCCTGTCACCGTCCCTCTTCTCCCACTATGTGTCATATTGGGGCAAAAAGTGTCGGTATGACCTACAGCACGGTGATCTAATGGAAAAGATGAAGCCTTTACAGAACCCACTGAAAGGTGCCCCAGAGCAAGGCTTTGCTGGCCCCAGTCTGACCAGCAATGAGCTGTTGGTCTTGAGGGAAGGGGACACAACCATGCTGGAAATGAGGGCAGGAATGGAGGGGCCTCAATCGAAGTCACTCCATGCAGTACACACACTTTATCTGGAAGGAGCCGCCCATACTCCAGTGAGGTTGACTGCTCTATGTTGGCTGGCGGGAGGGCCTGGTGATGGAGAAATGATGCGGCAGCCTGCAGTAGTGGGCTGACTGCTTCTCAGAGCTGATGTCTCCTCCCAGGTATGAAGTGACATTAATTAGGCCTAATCTTATAAAACAGCAGCCTTGCTATATGGACTCGAGAGTTCTGGCACCTTCTATAGAAATAAAGTTAAAAAAAAGAAAAAAAACAATAGGAGGAGACAAATCTGTATTCCCATAACAGATGTGAGAGGCAGGCTCTTTTTGATTCAGTTTTCATAACTCAACACTCAGAGCTGGTTCACATTTTGCCTGAACAAGGCTCAGCAGTCCTGTCAGCAAAAGCTCTCACCAGAGCACGAGCAGTCCTGGAGGCTCTTCCTTGTACCTCGTCTGTTGACTGTCATCATGGTGGACGGGGGATCATAACTGAGTGGGGGGAGCCTATAAAAGGAGTGGCTAAAAATAGTCAAACTCCAATATCTCTTTCTTGTGTGGCCTGGGGAAGTGACTTCCTCTCAAGAAATCTGTTTCCTCTTGTTCAAAGCGAAGATATTTCAACAGTCTCATCTTTCAAGGGGGTCTGGGTTTTTAGAGTCAGCACTTGACACAACAGTCAATTATAGACAAAGTCAGCTCTGCTGCTGTTTCTTTTTTAAGAGCCAAATGCAAGCACTGACTTGAACTGAGGGATTGCATTGTATAAAAAACATGTATATTTAAACACTGTAAGTCTAGAGCAATAATTCAAAGCAACAAAAGGGTCACTCCCTGAGGGACACACAGGAACTGAGATGCTGGGCCTGGTGGGGGTGCTGGATCCATAACCCTCAGCTCAGTCTCACTCCAGGGCATTCACTTGATGAAATCGTAGGCAGAAGTGCCAGAAATCATGCCTTCCTCCTTTCTTCCACCCTCACCTTCCTCACCTCGTCCTCTCCCTTAAGTGAATTCCAGCCAATTCCACTGTAGCTTGATGCAGTTCAACTAGAATACACATGTGACAGCACTGCTGTGAGAACTAAAGAAATAAGGCCTCTGTGCCAGGCCTGGAGGGAAGACACTCAGATAACCTCTTCCAGAGCGAGCCACCGTGGGTGAGCTGGCAGCCCCCAGCTGCTGCGTCTTCAGGACCCACAGCTGCTGTGTCTTCAGGACCCACAGCAGAGCTCACACCAAGGCCACATTCTTGCCAGTGGCTCCAAACAAAGTGCAAGTGGTGGGAAGACCACAGCCAGTGGGACTACTCTAATGGGCAGTCCTTTCCTGGGGAGCCTGAGGCCTGACCAAACCTTTTCAGCACTGCACACAGTCTGAGGCACTCACTCAATCCTTCCTCACTCTCCAGGGGCTTCTGGTTTGAGGCCCTTCCCACCTACTTCACAGCATTTCTAATTCTGAATTGTCACCTCCTTCCGTGGCCTGGAAGGTGAGCTGTTACAGGAGACATGCTTTAGGCACTGACCCTCATGACCATCTGATCCAGAGGTCCTCAGTGGAAGCTACATCTTACCCAGCCTATAGCCATTTCTCTGCCACCCTGATACCATTCCAAAGATTTCTGCTTTTTCTAATGCTTCCATGTGCGGAGGGAATTTCAAAACCACTGGAAAATTTGAGGGAAATGCATTGAAAACTTGAGTATTCCTGGAAAATGGGCTTCTGCTGCCCTTCATCTTAACAAGAACACAAACCGTGGCCCTCAGAGATGCCTTAAAACAAGCATCAATGAAAGCCACGTTCATTATACAGAGCCTTCCCCGTGGAGATTCTGTGTCACATCATTACTGTCCACCTACTATGTGTATTGCTGGTGCACATGGGACCTGGATTAGTCTTGGGAGGGAAATGATGGTCAAGGCAGGAGGGGACAGACAGAGTCCACAGAAACATCGTCAGCCCGCAGCCTTAACACACATCCATTAAAGCACACAGAGCACATTCAGTGACAGGTCCCACACACGTTGCTGAAACCCTGTGATGGTGACTCCCTGAACTCTTCCCCTGAGATCTAAGACGCTGGTTCCAACTCAGTGACCACAGATTTCCCAGACTTCAACACTGCACTAACGGCTTGTGATGAAGGGGTTACTGCTCTGCTCCTCGGAGCAGAGAAGAACTGACACTCAAGGGCAATTTGGTGCTTCCTGAAACTGTGCTTTGGCAATGCGGCTGCTGAAAGATGTCATAGAGGCACAAGGGACCCAGCAATCAGCAGTGAAAGCCAGGCTGGTTTTCTTTTTGAAAACACTTCCCTCATCAAAATAAAAATGGTGTGACTTATGCCTTATCTGAAGCAGGGGGAATCGACTGACTTGGAGACTCATATAAGAGCCAGAGGAGTGATGGTCACTTCAGGGGGCGGGGGGAGAGAGGCCAATCTGCAGATGGCCGCAGGTGTCCCCCAGGTCACAAACCAGTGGTGACTGGGGTCTCAGCATAGCTCTGTAACTGCGATGTGCGTGTTGGTAGTAGAATCATCTAAAAGGGGAAGAGTCATTACCCATCGCAGCTCCACACCTGCCACCCTTGAGGAGGGGGAATTATACTGACTTATTAGGAAAAAACAGGTGGGGGTTTAATTATTGATCTCGAACACACATCACTCTGCTGTGATTTCCACTCCCGCTTCTCTCATGCTGCATCCATTTTACATAAACCTCTGCACTGGCAGCAGCGCGGTCTTGGGACTGTGACAGAACTGGGCCTGAAGCGTCGTTCTGGCCTTCCCTCACCGTGTGGCCACTGGCAATCACTTCTTTCTCGGAAACTCAGTTTTTTCATCTGGGAAATATGAATAAGGACAGTTACCCAACAAAATCTCATGAGAAAATTGCCATCGTGCATGTGAGAGGCATGTTGTCCCAAGAGATTATTTAAAATCAACCAGCCTATTACATAACACGTACAGATGTCCAGCCCAGGGGAGCGAAATGCTGCCTCTGGTCATCATGAACCCTAAGAAATGAGAAGGGCTATTTTGCATCCTACAGTTATAAAATCTCACTTCAACATATGTGTTTTGGCAATTTCATAAAAAAAAAAAAAAGCCACAAGATGACTGGAGAACTTTCTCAGAGTCACAGACAGTATCTCATTTTAATTATCAAACTCTGGACATTATTTTGATACTTAGTACTTTACGGTGATTGCTTCACTGTATTCCCCAAACAATTCTAAAAGGTAGGAACCATTGTTCTCCCATTTTACAAATGAGAAAACTGAGGCACAGTGAAGTCAGAAACTTCACAAGATCATACAACCTATCAGTGACAAAAGCTAGGCTCATATACAGACAGTTCGATTTCTTGTCCTACATTCTAACAATTTGCCAAAGCCAGAAATTCTGGAGAGGCACAGTTCTTAACTTGGGTAGAGGTTGCCTTTTATTCTATTTATGTAATTTTTCGGAGTCAATTTTATTTTATTAAAAACATTTTTAAGTAATAACAGTGGGCAAAAAAATAAGTATGTGTTTTCATACCATGTGTTTTGCAACTAAAGGTACACAATAAAGGTTTTGTAATATTGTAAGCATTTTTTTGTCTCAGTTGTTTAGGATATAAATAGAAATTATAATTTCAATTTGTCTTGAGGTGCTATTGTTTGGTTGACTCCACTTGAAACAATAAGAAAACAGTATAAGCAAAATATTTTTATTCTGACATGCTAAATTGCTCCCTACTCTGACATGACTTGGTATTTTTCCTCAATATTTATTTATTTATTTGTTTTTCTCTCAGGTACTTCTCTCTCTCTGTCTCTCTCTCTCTGTCTTTCTCTCTCTCTCTCTCTCTCTGTCTCCCCTCCCTCCTTCTCTCCTTCTTTCCTTCTCTCCCCTCTCATCCTTTTTCCCCGCCTTTGCTGCTTAGCTCCATATCCATACTACTTTAGTTCCCTTCTCCCTGTCTCTCATTTTATTACACAGAACAGGAAAATATTCCTTATTGGTTGTATTTATTAAATATTATGATACATTGTTTATTCTTCATAAAATAGTTAAATGTATGATGTATATCTCTCCACTCCAAAAATAATCACCATGAAGTAATTTTGCATTGACAGAGGATCTCTTTGATTGACTTTTATTCTACTAGCTGATGGTCCCAGTTAATAAAAAGTTTTGTACCTTACAGAAGTTTGGAACAGAAAAGGTTACTAGGCTATGACCTAAGAAGAAAACAAGGTATACGAGCAAAATTGCCCAAAGTGATCTGCTCTCTCTTCACCACCTCTTGCTCTTTCCTTCTTCGACAGACACCCAACGAAGAAATCACATAGGGATGTTTCTTGGTCTATGGCCCAGAGGGAGCTTAGCCTTTGTATAGTTAAAGGTGCAGGGACACATGGAAAGGGCTTGTACTCAAGACACCTCAGTGCAGCAGGTAAGGACGGGCTCCCTGAGGATGGAAGGAGAGAAAGAGCCCCCCAAGCTCACGTTTTCTGGGCCTCAACCCCAGGACTAATTTGTGCATTGAGACACCACTAAAAACCTGATTACCAGGCAGAAAACTATGTTTTAAAAAATCCCCTTCTCCCTTCTAAAGAGAGACATGTGTTGTTTATTCAAGAGCTGTATATGGGGACTAAAAATGTAGTGTGCATCTCCCAATGCCAAGCTTGAATAAGTAACTGGATACTACAGCCCTTCCCTCCTCAGCACGGCCCAGACAAGTACCAGAATTCCATGGGCCCGTCTGCCCCGGGCCTGTCGAAATCAAGACTTTCCACATGGAGCTTGTAACAAACCCGACTTCCTCAGCCCCACTCCTGGTTATAAAGCGTCCTTGACTCACTCCGGAAGACACGCCTCAATCAGCACCTCGGACAGTTCCGCAACCGCGCTGACAGCAGCACGTACCTGCTGGCTTGTTCTGCCAGCTGGCGGGGGTCCCTCATCCGGGGGCTCTTCCTCCTTTTCCTCACCCTCTTCAGAACAGGAATCAAACGCATCCACATAATACTCTTCAGCTACAAGTGGGTCTTCTGGGATCTCTGAAATAAAGAATAAGCATGTCCCACCATGAATTAAAATTACAACGCACGTAGCATTCCCCACAGTTCCCCAGAAATGTATATTTTGTTTGCAGTGACAAGGTTTCCATTGAGTTTGAGCTGAATCTTAGCTTCCTGAGAGTCGCTCAGCAAAATACACCAGTAGAGCAAAGGGGGGATGGCTCTTGATTTGCAACCACATTTTATAAGAATGAAGAGGAATAAACCCATGAAACAAGAAGAAATGACCTCATTTAAAGACTTTACATTTGAAGGCATGTATATGTAGTACAAATGAGGGGACGGAGGAGGAAAAACAGAATAAGATGCCTACTGCAGAGCCCTAGCATGCAATCCACACAGTCTTTCCACAGGTGGTGGGAGTGGAACTGTGTCAGCATTCTTTCCGGGAATTTCTTTTTTTAATAAAATATTAACAATGACATCAGACAAGATGGATGGGTCATATATCAATGACATTCTTGCAAGCTGAAGAGAACATTACAATTCTTTTCTAACAGGTGTGGAAGGTTTTTGAGATGAAGTTCACTCTGGGGGCCCTATTTATTCATATCTATACCTGGAATCTATAAAAAACAATAAATAAATAAAAGGAAATACCACTCATTTAAGCTGATGCCAAGAAGTGGTTACCTAAATTATTACTATGGTAACTAAAAATATAATTGGTATTTATAATGGTCTTCCACCACAAAGAGCCAAAAATGGATTAAAAGAAAGCAGAATGATAGCGATTCCAATTTGCTAATGGGGATCTAGAAATAGACATCTATTCTTGGGGAGAGCGGGAATTACATGCGATCTCTCACCACAGTAAAACCATGGGCATTGCAAGCTTTGGTACTATCCTCTAACTGATAAACAACATTATCCTTTTGAATTTCAATACACTGTTATGTCTAATGGGAAAACATGGAATGTGCCTTCAGAAAAGGAAGGTTTGAATCCAGTCATACCACCACTTAGATGAGATCCTGAGCCAGAGATTTGAACTTACTGTATTCATTTTTAAAAAAGCAAAACAAAACAAAAAACTGGATCAGGGTAATGGCGCAGTGAAGCTCTGAAGATTCAATAGTATGACTGTTACGGAAGTGTGTGTATATAGGGAAACTTTATACACATGGTCACTCAATTTCCACATTGGTAAAAGTTCAGTGCTCTTGAACTGATTCCAGAATCCTTTGAAAGTAAAATACTTAATGGATGTAGAATTCCCTGCAAATAGGATATTTTAAAATCTTTACTATCTGTGCTTTCCCCCTGAAACACAAGAGACAGTTTAGTGGAATAAAAACGAATCAGTTCAATAGACAAAAATTATGTCTCATATTCAAAACTGCCTCTGTTAGTTCCCTACAAAGTGAAGAACTGGGGCTCTATACTTTGTCTTGATAACTCCAGAATAGCCTATTTTACCTTAAGATCACTGATTTCCTATTGGGCACTGTATAGAATACATGAATTTTATAAAAATGTCTGACTCACTCATCATGACAAAAGGGTCACAGCAAGAGAAGTATATGAAAATGAAAATCCTCTCAGAGGACAAATGAGATGTCCAGTTTTGCCATCAAGCAGGAACATAAGCTTACTGCGTGGAAGGTGGACAGAACCATAGAACTTCCTTCCTCTTTCCTCTCCTCCCCAGTATCTGTCTCTTTCAGAGATGTCTTGTTATCTCCCCTTCACTTCCTTCCTCTCTGAGTTGGATAATGTTGTCATTTATTCATTTACTCATTCATATCTTCTCTGTTTTGCTCCCCCTGCCACCTTCAGGCAAGAAAGTTTTCTTTTAAAGCTCGAGTACGACATAGTAAACAATACCATTTACATTGCTGCCCAGTAGACAGAAATGTGCTTAAATGTATATGTGTATACACATATCTGCAAAGTTTCAAAACTCAAGGTCTACCCATATTAGATATGACACACTCTGGCATTTTCCATTTCATTCTATTTTTTTAATGCTGGTTGCAATTTACTGACTTTTCAACTCACAATTTGAAAAGCACTGGCTTAGAATGCTCGCTTTGACATCAAAACAACTTTCATTTAAATCAAGACTCTCACATCAGCTCTATAACACTGGGCATTATTTAAACCTTCTACAGTTTGGTTTCCTCATCTGAAAAGTGGGATGGTAAAATCACTGTCGACATTGAATAACATAATGGATGCAAAGTTCTGTGCACGTGATGTACCCAGTAAGTATTAGTTACTGACTTCTAACATAATACTCTGTAGTGTGCCTGTAGTGTTCAATACTAGGAAGAAATAAAAATGTTAAACACTCACAAATATATAAAGAGTTTAAAATTTTTAAATAATCTTTTAAATAGTATTACTTCTCAAAATTCAGACAGTACCCAACTCAGGTGGCCAACAAGGACTCTCTCCTCTCCCGGGTGCCCCTCTGATGGGCTCTGGAGGGTTCCCTGGGTTCTGTTCTTCACCCCTTGTCCTTCTTGCTCTCTGGTTCTGTCTGGTTTCCCTCCAGGAGCTCAGCAGGAATGTCTACAATAGGGATTAAGAAACCTGTTCTGCAAATGAGTAGAGAGTAGAACTTCTAGGTCTTGCAGGTAGTGCTGCTTCTATCACAACTACCAACACTTTCCTGGGTGAGAGC
Organism: Solenodon paradoxus; assembly: GCA_004363575.1. NCBI lineage: Eukaryota > Metazoa > Chordata > Mammalia > Eulipotyphla > Solenodontidae > Solenodon > Solenodon paradoxus. Next base: position 587,585 of record RJWH01000626.1, on the reverse strand, counting down.
AGACATGGCTCACACATAAGCAAGTGTGTGGCTGTGTTCCAATAAAACTTTATCCAGAGAGCAGGCCATGGGCTGGCTCTACAACAGACAAACCTTTCACTTGCTTAGTACTAAGTCCTTCTTTCCATAACATGGCTCCTTGTGCATAGAATCTTAGTCTCTTTCTCTCTCTCACCAAAGACTCCCTCCCAGGAAGCAGAGGGAGGGGTAAATAAGAGACCTCCTGCCACACATGCTTAAGTCACAAAACAGGCTGGGATGAATTCATCTAGACTATTTCTTAAGCAAGCACCCCTGACTGGATGCTGCTCAGAAAAGGGTTCATTTTCAAAGGAAAAAGTCAAAAGAAATGTTAAGTTTGCTCAAACTGTGTCAACCAACCCCTGTGTTTTCGCAAGTGGGTCTAATTTGAAGCCTTGTTAGGTTAAGGCTCATTTCTCCTGTCATTGAGGGAAAAGGCTCTGTGATAAATAGCTTTAATTTTCCTTGTACCCTGAAGTCAGGCTTCTAACAGCTGTGCCAGGATGGCATTGGATCTCCACCACTCTGGGTGGGAGCAACAGAGGGTTTTTTATGAGGGAATCCAGTAATGGCTGTCTGAGCTTGGAGGTGTTATTGCAAAACCATGTTGGTGAAAGAGACAGGTGACTCCCCCTTTCTAGGAAAAGGGTGCTGCTTTTCAGTCACTTCAGTGAAGCACAAATAAATCCCTAAGGCTTGAGTGAGCATCAGGACACTTACAGGGCTTGCAAAATACAGGTTGCTGGGTCCCACCAGAGAAGCTGATTCAATAGGTCTGGGGTATAGCCTGAAAGTCTGCATTACTAACAAGTTTCCAGGGAAGGCTGGTACTGCTGGTCTGGGGCCACACTTTGAGAACCACTGCTCTAGGATGTGACCAGTTCAAATAAAAGTACTATATATAGAAGCACTGAGATCAGATACCTAAGACTGTATAATTCCTCTCCACCTTTTGACCTTGCAATTTATAGATCAAAAAATGAACAAAAGAAACTTGGAAGAGCTCAGATGGGTGTGGTATTAACTAATGTTCATAATCACTATAGAGTGGTAGGGGATGACTCCCAACGGAAGGTCACACAGCCGCATTCATGGTGGACGTGAGACTAGAAAGCAAATCCACTGAATGCTACCTCTTATCCACTGAATTAGTGCTCTTTTATGGTCAACTAAGACTTTTCATCTCTGCTATTGCAAAGGCATGACTGTATTTCCCATAATTCTGAAAGATATTGAACAACACAGGACAGATTTTTGATTTAGAAGATAGAAAAACTAAAGCTTAATCATCCTGGAAAGTTGTCTGAAGGGAGCTAGGACTATTGATGCCAGGAATCCTCACTCAGAATCAGCCCAATGTCACTCCCCTCTATCAAGATGCGCTTAAACTGGAGTGTCATCATGGTGCCTTGGTGGGCTAGCTAAAACACAAGATTCCTGGCCCCCATACCCAGAATTGCAGGTTTAATAGACCTGGGGTAGGGCCTGATAGTCTATATTTTCTAATGATGTTGTTAATCTGACAACACACTTTGAGAATTATTGTTCTATCTTACAGAACCTTCCAGGAGAAAATGATACAAAATTCAAATTACTAAACAATTCCCCAATACTTTGTCTATTACTGCACTTAGCTTTCTAAACTTATCAGGAAAAGCACTAAAATATTTTAAACAAGCCAATAAGACAAGAACTTTGCCTTCTCCTATATGGGAACTTAATTCTATAGAAGGAATATCTTGACCTGTGCACCCACCATCTTCCTAAGTGATTCTAACCATAGGTATGAATTCAGCCAATGAATGTACCAAGCCAGGAGAATGGTTCTCAAAGGGCGGTCCTCAGAAGAGTAGCAACAGCACCCGGGATCTTATCAGAAGTGCAGATTCCAGGTCTCTCAGACCTACTGAAACAAAAAGTAGCGGGTCCAGCCATATGGGTTTTAACAATCCATCCATGGGATCTTGATGTACACTAAAATTTGAGCTTTAATTGAGCACTAATTTAGCAAAATTACTAGCATTTTCTGTTTGCGCAAAGAAAATAGGTTTCTCATGCCCCCTTAGAAGTTCAGGAGGGTAGGAGGCAAGCTTGCACTGCTCACCACGGTGTCTTCAATGCAGGGCTCAAAGCAGACACTCAAAGATTTGTTGAAGAAATGCGCAAATCTCTAAGATGACCTTCAAATGACCACATCACAATTTGTGCAAAGAATTTCCAAATCTCTCTCTCTCTCTTTTTTTGTGGTGGTGGTGATTAGAGAGGAAGAGAGAGGAAATATGGATTTTTCCCAAGATCCCCGCCCTCCTCCCACTTTCCCACATACTTTAAACTTTTGTCTCAGATGTAGTCATCGCTTTGCGCAGCAAACAATGTCTTCTTCACATTAGTATTTCCAGCTGCATCCTACAGAACTGCCAAGTTCAAGGACTCAGTCAAGTCCACTCAGAGAGATCAGTCACTTGCTGCTGAACTGTGACTTTCCCTGGGAGCCCTGTACGCCAACCCAGCTGCAAGATCACCCCGCTTCTGTTTGCATAGCTAGTGAGTGTCAGAATTAATTAACGTTTGCTGAGTCTGGTGAACAAGTGATTTGTATTGGGGAAATGCAACAGACTTACTTGTACTTTTCTGCCCCTTCTCCCAGAAGTCAACAGTAACACCAACATAGTTTTTTAAATGACTTTCTCTATATTCATTTAGTGGCAGAATCCCTTCATAAGAGAGCCTTCTCTTTATGTTAGCTGTGGTGGGCAAACAGGGGTGAGGGAAGGACTTGGGCTACAGGCAGCCACCCAGAGATGCCCATCTTTGCCTTTTCTTCTTTGACTAGCTTTCTGAAGGGGGTAAGGGCTTTATACAGTGGACTAGAAGATGCTGAAGAAAGGCTGTCACAGGGCAGACCAATGTCCTGTTGGATCTTGATGCGGCCTCTCCAGAGGTGGTGTCCTTCCATGATAAGTTGGGAGGGACAGTAGTCAGAGTGAAAACAGTAATTTTATACTGGAGCAGCAGGTCTCTGTGTCTCTTATTTTCCTAAAAACAGTATGCAAGGGCATGAAAAAGATTGCCCTAAGTTCACTTTTTAAATAACATCTTAAATAAAAACATGATCTTTGGAGCTGTAGAGGAAACCTGGGAACAATATGCTACCAATTCTCAACACGACAATGTCAAAGACAAAACCTTGAGAAAACACATAGCTGTCAATATTGTCTATGCTGAGCTGCCTTGGTTTCCCCAAGAAGATCCATCTTATGTAAGGTGGGAGCAAATTGGGATAAAAATTAAAAAATATAAATTGAATATTAAAAAAATAGAAATGGAAGCCCAACTTAACTGGTGATTTCTGCTGCTTCTAAGAAAGTCTGCCTCCAGGAGGGCGGAGACAGAGCTCAAGAGGACAAGCTGTAGGATCTGTCTGGGCTTCAAAGTTGGTGTCTGTTGCTCTGTGTGACCTTGGGCAGGCTACTTCACTTCTCTGGTCACCGTTTTCTAATTTACAAGTGGGCACAGTGATATTTGCGATGTTACCCCATCCTCTTATCAGACACACTCCAGAATATGTAACTGGCCCGTTCTTCCTCTGGCTGCTGGGTGTTGGCTGCTGTGTTATTCTGCTGGAGCTGACACAGACTGGGCAGCAAAGAGAACAGACATGTATTTTTGTCCTCACGCTGGAAGCTCAAAGTCAAAGATCAGGGTGTCCAAGGTGTTTACAGGTTTGGTTTCTCCTTGGCTTGCAAACAACTGACCCTCTGTGTAGTGGTGGCCTTGGTCTCTCTCTTTTGTGTCCTAGTCTCTTTTTTAACTAAGACAGCATTGCTTTATAATACTACGTAAGTTTCAAAGAACAGTGTCATATCTGGGTTGTATGTACAATCCCTGCCCACCAGGCTTCTAGGGCCATTTGCCTCTGTCAGTTTGGCCCCTCTGAAATCCTCCTCTTCTTAGCAGGAAACGAGTCAGACTGGATTAGGCCTCAAGCTAACGGTCTCCTTTAAATTATTCATGTCTATAAAGGTCCTGTCTTCAAATGCAGTCAGACCCTGGGGATTAGGGTTTTAATTTAACATATGAAGTTTACAGGGACACAATTCAGCCTGCGATAGCTCCTAACAGCACACAGAAGCTGCCGTCTTGCTTTCAGATCTCCCCCGCACGATGAGGACTGACTGAGATTTTGCTGTTTCGGGAAAGGCAATTTGTTAATTTCTGTTTCAGCATGATTGCATTTTACTTCTACTTTTCTGTTTTAAAGTCATCTTGCCCCCACTGAGAACCAAGAAATGGTTTAACAGGGTAATGCAGTGAGTCCTCAGATGGGTCTAGAAGACAGTTTTCATGTCTTAGTTCCCTTCGGCAGCCTCTCAGATTGCTCATGGAAGCTAAGACGCTAGTTATGGAGGGAAAAACATCTCCAAGATCGGAGATCCTTACTTCCAGGGTGAGTCATCCCCTTTTATGGGTACCTGGGCCCTGCGGGAGGTACCCATAGACAGGCTAAGACTCCGCATTCCAAATGGCTGCTGCATTCCTATTTCCTTACAGAGAGACCCCTTCTGGGCCCATGGGAAGACACTGTCATTTTTCAATCACCGTGGGGCTGGAGGTCAGCAGCTGCATGTTTGCTAAGGAACATTCGGAACAAACATTCACCAGGGAAGAACGTGGAAAGCCACCAGAGAAATGAACACACTCATACTCGAAGGAGAAAGGAACACTCCAGATGTTTAGCACGCATCTCCAATCTTCTGCCTCCATCACATTTTAAACAGGCCACCAAAAATCCTGCCTCCGCTCCCACTATGTTACTCTCCCCTACTGAGTGTGAGGTCTTCTTGGCGACCAAGACCTTCCATCATCTAGCCGTCACCCATTTTTCCCAAACGTGCCTCCTACCAGTGAGTTCTGTAGCTGTCTGTTAAATGTGTGCTCCAAAAAGGGTCCTGACTGAATAGTCCTGGCCTGGTTCCAGGCAGCTTTATTTTCAGATGACTCCAGATGGTGTTCATACATGCTTTTACATCCAGACCTTGGCTTATGTAACTTGGGCCCTCTTCATGTTCCCCTAAATTCAATGCTCTTGCTTTCCAACTTCATTCATTTCAAGTGCACCTCCTTCTCAATTTCTCTGTCCAATATGGTAGCCATATAAAACACATAATGCATGTGGTTACTTCGATCTAAATTAAGATAGAATAAAATGATAGTTACTTCCTCAATTGCACTAACCATATCTCAAGAGCTTGAGAGACACTCATGTCAAGATTAGAGAACACATTTCTCACTGTTGTTCTAGAATGTCCTCCCTCTATAGAGCAACTCTCCTGGACCACAGCCTCCAGCTTGAATTTGGATAGATGCCTTTGAGGCCCTGGATGTGGATCACCTCACCTCTATGCCTCAGTTCCTCCTCTGGTCAGCAACTCCTCACCCCAAACTCTGGGAAAGAGAGTACGGGAGCACAGGCCTTTGGAGGTGTACCTGCTCTCAGGAGAGGCAGGGACTTCATCCCATCCTTGTCTAGAGCCTCTTCTGCCTGTCCGCTGGAGCCACAGCAAAGGACCTAACAAAGAAAACCTTCTCTGGAAGATGCCTTTTCTACCTTCTTTCACAGTGTCCACAGGTAGAGCTTTCATGGATGCCCAGCCCCTAATCCTTCAGACCCTCACAGCAAAAAGTCTTCCTTGGAAGAGCAGAGATCAAGTCCACTTTGTCAGTCTGTCACTAACTGTACTTATAGTCTGCAGTGAGGGGATGTGGTGGTTGCTGGGTTTTCTGTCTCTTCCAAGCTTTCTTCTCTCACACGGTAAGTTACAAGTTAATGCCAGTACTGTGACCTTTTCCAAAATAATCCTCAAAACTAAGGCTAAAATTAGCCGTGCTGATTAGGTTAGCCTGCAGAATCACATGATGCTGTGAAAAGAAATCATTTTCTTAGCCAAAATGCATATTCATGACCCTTGCTGTGTGAAGGGCTAAATTAAGTACAGTACAGTGTCTTTTCAATACATAGGGCAGCAGATTCTGCTGCTGTCTTTTCTAATGGTATCTATTTTATTGAGCGCACCAGAGGCTCCCCCCCAGCCCCCATACACACCCACATAAACTCCACTCTCCATTTGGAAACAGGTCTGTCTGAATTCTCCAGTTGGTGCTTTTATTCTATGATTCTCCCTTAAGCTAAACTGCAACCTTTCTCTAAAGTTTTTCTTCTTGTTTGGAGAGCAATAGGCAAACTGAGCAGGTAGAGTTTGTCTTTTCTCCACCAGATTCAGAGAAAGACAGGCAGGCCAGGAAATCTCCTTTCCAGTGGGAATACGAGGAGACCGAACAGACCCTGGAGGCGCTGGTGCCATATCTGGAGGCCATGCTTAGTGGCAGAAGGCACTGTGTTCCATGACGTGAAGCCAACTGGCTTAGACTCCATGGAGCTTAGGTGTCTTATCTATAAAATGAGGAGAGTGATTGAACTCACCAGCTTGAAAGCAGGAGGTTGAACTAGATGATTCCAGGTTGCTCCTGGCTCTGAGGCTTGTAGCAATATGGCATGAAGGGACAGGCGAGACCAGCATGTATCTGACTCATCTGAAGAATCTGAGGAAGTGTAGGTTCTGGTGGGTGGGCCTGAAGGGGCCTGGGAGGAGTCTGTGCTTCAGCTTTGCTCAGGGTGGCAGGCACATTGTAGGTCACTGCACTCGAGAGGCACAGAGGACAGACCACTTTCAATGCTCCTGGCCGCCAAGTGTGTGCTGGGAGGGGAGATTACCACTAGGACTTCCATGAAGCTGAAGAGTATAAGTTGCTCTCAGAGTGAAGCGTGTCTTCTCTCATTTTTCTCTGGCTGTCTTTCTCATTAACAGAGCTTGGGTGCAGGGAGGCATTTAGCAATTTTTTGGCAGAACGAACACCTTGTAAGCCAAAGAGGATTTCCTTCCCGATGAAATTCTGGATGTATGACTTCTCTCTCCCACTTCCATTCTCCTGGGAAATATGTTTCCCTTTGGCAGCACACCTGCTAAGTGGTCAGCTGGAGGCAGTCAGGAACTGCCAGTAGACAGTTCTGCCGAGGTTCTGAGCTTGCGAATGTGAACAGCTGAATGAGGCAAGACAGACCTCGTGGGCATGGTGGGCACCATCTTCACTGAGTTTTTAGTTAAAGGAAGATTCCACAATGCACATCAGCTTAGGCACACTTGTGTGCTTCTACCCAGAAAAAAGTTCTTGCAGCAATGTTGGATTTTCCTGGGTGACCCGCCCTTTCTTCACCCAGGTACTTGCCAGGTACTTGCCACACACCCAGGATGTGATCTTGCCTGAGAGAGCTAAGTAAACCCTCCTGCTGGCCCAGAAGATCTAGGCACACCTCCATTTACAGGTTTCCAGAGTAGTCAAAATAGTAAGTAATAACAATTATTCACCTTTGCATAACCCTTCACAATTCACAAAGCGCTATCAAATCTATTTTCTCACGTCTGCCTCCTCACGCCAGCGCAATGGTGGTGGTGCCAGCATGGGTGGGAGGGAAGGACCACACAATGTAGGGCGGCATGACTCCTTGAATTTAATCAGAGGAAGAATTTGCCCCAAAAGTTCAGGGATTCACCACCATTGTCTTTATCGATTACCAAAGCAGTGATTCAGCTGGTGCTTCTGTGACCCAGGCGACAGATGAACAAAATTGCAAAAATAAAAAACATTTTTAAAGTTTAGTTCAGGAAATAATTGATGAGACTAACTCTACCAGATTTTTTATAGTAGCCAGGAAACAACTTCCTTAAAACAAAACTTTTTTGTTTTAAGAGAGGAAGGAGGGAAGGAAGGAGGGAAGGAAGGAAGAAGGAAGGAAGGAAGGAGGGAGGGAGGGAAGGAAGGAAGAAGGAAGGAAGGAAGGAGGGAGGGAGGGAGGGAAGGAAGGAAGAAGGAAGGAAGGACAAAGCAGCATACTGGAAGGAACAAATATCTTTATTTATTTATTTACATGATTTTGGTTTTTTGCCCCAGCCCCGAGTTGCAAACCCAGCTCCGTGGCCTTTACATGGTCCACAGGCCAGTGTCCCCGTTGCCTGTGTCACAGGGGTGCACCCACAACTTACTCCCTCCTAGGGGTTGCCTGGCCTCCTGATCCAGACCCAGCCCTTCACATACTCTTCTCAGTTGCTCAGTTATGCTGTTTGTGGAATTCAAACTCATGTTTAGCTGGTAACAAAGTCAGAGGATCCAATACCGAGAGTCCCAGATAACGTGGACCGTCAGTCACCCCAAAGGAGCAGGATGGCACGTGACACCGAGAGAAACTGGGCAGTGGGGGTGGTGAGTACAGAGGGACCTTGGAGGCTGGGAGACAGGTTTCCTTTTCTGTATAGGAAACCACAAAAGGCCACTGGAGGATTGTAAGCAAATGACAAAATCTGACTTGTTTTTAAAAGATCATTTCAGCAGCCATGTAAAGGAGGAAGTAGCTGGGGGCTGGAGACTAGCTGGAGGCAAGCATGCGCTTCGGGGAGGTGCTGAGAGGGATCCACGAGCATCTGGTAGCATATCCCCTGAACCCGCTTACTGGATGACAGTGTGGAAGGCCTTCTGTCACACGGTCAGTATGGGAAAACCAGACTAAATCTCAGATCTCACTGCATCACTTGATTTCTTACTATATACTATGCAGTCTTCTTGTTTTACATTTACTATAAAAAAATCAAGTGGAAAGATGCATCCAACGGCATGATCCCAGATAGGATGAAAAGTTCTTAGAGAAACAAAGGGAGAAAACCTATTTTGCATTTTATAAATGGCTATGGTTTCTCCTCTTTAACTCATTATAAAACATGAGGTACAAACACAACAAAATTCAGTTTAAGTGGTGAGATAACTACTAAAATATTTAACCAGAAAAGAAAAAAGTATTAACGTTTAAGAATGCAAACAGCATTAAGAATTATGTTGCTTCATTCAATAAAATAAAATGATTTTAACTGATGGGGGAGGGGAAGTTGTCAGTGTCAAAAATGAGAAAATGTTATATATTTCTGACTTTAGGATCTGAATGAATAGGATCCTATTGAAAAGCCTCTAGAAAACTTAGAGGTTCCAGTAAATTTTGACCCTGGAACAGGTGCATATATAAAAATATAAATATGGGCTCATCAGACTTTCATTGTGTATTCAACAAGAAAACTAGAAGTGTATTTCTTTCATCCATAGACCAAGTACCTTTGTCAAACACACCTAATTTTCTACAGGCCATTTAACTTAAAATAATTTTATATCTCCTCAAGATAAAATGAAGCAATAGGAATACATTCATTTAGAATCAGAGTTGGAGAAAAGGGAGGAGAGACAGCTGTGAGTGTGACTTATCAGTGCTGACACAGGACAGTCATCTGAAGACAGGCTCGGAGACCCCACGCCACCAGGAAAGGATACTGTGAGCCATCAAGACCCCTCCCCATGTCTGCGGGTCTGATTCCCACACTGGCGAAAGCTGGACCTCAAGCCGCCCTGGAGGGCTGCTGGCCTCTGCTGGTCCTATACAGTGCTAACCAAGGACTCTTTTTTTCTGGAAAGCTGAAGAGTAACATAAAAGAATTTATCAGACAATTTGCCTCTTATTTGGAATTCCTCGGTGATGGAAACCCCTCTGCCTAGTGAAAGCTGGAGCCAAGCATACAGGTGACTGATGTAGACCTTCTCAAACCCCTTGGGGGAACCTATAAGCAAGTGAATATACTTCACCACACATTTATCCCTGCAGGAGGCCCCTCAAACCATTTGAAGAGCTTGCATCCACCTACTTAGCACATAAATGCTCTCTATGAAGGCTTAAAAGCACATCATCTCAGTGAGACTGCAGAGTTTTATGACCATTACAACACCAGCAACGTTATTTCTGCTTATTAATGATTTCACACCCATGAAATTCAAATAGAGCTTTTTCCTCAGAGCACTCTCTTTGTGAAAGAGCTCCTGCTGCATCATTATCCGTTTCTCCAGTTTATTAACATTTATTTAACAGGGCAGGACAAGTGGAGAAATTATTCATGACATCCAGGGATATTTCATGTTGGCTCTTTCTCGGTCTCACGTTACGCCTAGAAGAATGGTTCTTAACCAGCGGTCAAGGACCCCTCTGAGTCCCTGGGGCCCCTTCAAGAGAGTCTGACATCTAAACTACTTTCATAACAAAACTAAGATGGTATCTGCCTTTTCCACTCTGCTCCTCTCATGAATATACAGTGGGCTTTTCCAAACACTATCTGATATGTAACATCGTGATCATCCCAACTGCAAAATAGGTAATTAATAGTGTTGTATGGATGCTGCTTGATAACTGCACTTTCTTTAGGGAAGATGTTAACATAAGGAGAAGATGAGTGAAGGGTATGACAGTAACTCACTGTACATTTTTGTAACCTTTCTGTGAGTTTAAAATTAAAAAATTAAAATTAAAAAGTGAATTAGTTACATGGAGGCAATAATGTCCTCCTTTCAGCCCAGTATGGATTTAGAAGTAACCAATGTAAAATGTGAGATTACTATTAGTAATTGACATTATTTTCACTCTCCTGCTCAAACTCTCTCAACGACTTCCCATCCTTTAGTGAGAAAAGTTCGTTTCATGGATAACACACTCAAGATCCAACACAGCCTGAATCCCAGTTAGCTTCAGAGCTCAGGCTATACAGACCTTGGTGACATCCTGACTCCATGGTTTCTCTCCTCTATTGGGTCAGAAATCCTGTTCAGCGTTGTCTTCAAAACAAACAGCTACTTCAACTCAGCTACTTCTCGCTACTACCACCACGATCACTCCTGTATAGGCTCCTGTCACTTCTGCCCTAGATTATTAGTGTGAGGATGGGGGTTGAATATGAGATCAACATTTAATAGCTGCGATTTCTGATTTCAGAATCACCTGAGAAAACTTAAAGGTGCACAGATTTCACCCAGACAGTACTGCCCTCCAGGACTTTCGGTGACAATGGAATGTTCTCGAAGTGTGCTCTCTAATGGGGTATCCAATAGCCACAGGGGGCTCTAAGCTTTCTCTCTCCCATTTTATTGAGCTGTAATTGAGACCTACCATTGTGTTATATAAGTACTCAAAATATGCCTAATGTCACAGAGAACAGAATTTTAATTTTTGTTTAATTTTAATTAAATTTAAATAACCACATGTAGCTAGTGGTTACAAATTGGAGAGCAGTTCCAGACAAATTGTTCCCAGTGTGTGCTCCTTGGACCAGCAGCACCAGTATTATCTGGGAGCCTCTCAGAAAGGCAAATTCTTGAGCTCCATCCTTGACTTACTAAGTCAAAGTCAAAGTCAGAGTCGCTCTGGGAGCGAGGCTCTGCTCTTGACACATTGGTAAAAGTTCAACAACTGGTTCCTGAGGAGAGGGAATCCTTGATTGATAGTTTGGTCCAATGTCCCTGGTGTAAATATTCCCACCAGTGCTGCTTTCAACTACCCATTTGCTATCACTGAAGATGAGACTGGAAGGAGAGATAGAAACAGGTTCTGAGACTCAGAACAGCCCCAGCACCCGCATTTTAACAAGACTTCCAGTTCCTTTTGGGGACTGCATCCAGAGGCACTCAGAATGGGCCAGCATTTGATGTAGCGTGGTAGGCTATCCTACGGTACAGCCTCTAACAAATCTAGGCTGTTCTAAGCCCCTGATAAGGGAACTGTTTGCCTTTATACCAAGGTGGTTGGGAGAGCACCTAAGCTGCATGTGACAGGCGCCCAGATCAACCTGGAGGAGATCGTGTTGTGTGACCCCAAGTTCCTACGCGGTTGTCTAAAATGAAGAAGCATGTCAGCAGGGCCTGTGGTGGTTCCGTGGTGCTGCATGTATCTACGCGTGCTTTCCTTATGGGGGGTAGAACACTGTGAGAAAACTGTGTCAGAAAGTGGAATTTAAAAATGGAGCTTTTCTGAATAATTTAAAAATATCAGAAGAAGAAAACATACACACAAAGATACCTTCCAAGTGGTTCTGATATCGATCTATATCACAGTCTAAGAAGGACTATGGTGCTTATATTTTAAATGTTTCCATACGAATTTCCGTAAGCAGCCCGACTGGAAAGCCGGGACTCAACACAGATGAACAAAGTCACCTTGAGGAGCCAGGCAGCCACTGCCGCCTCCTGCTGTTTGAGGGGGCTTGACCCACACTATCAGGACCAGCTCACTCCTGAGCCTCAGCCCCTCAAAGTGGAGGGCATTCGAGACTGCCTTCCCGCAGAGCGGCCATCCCAAACCTTTCACCACCTTGATCAGATAAACGACATCACAGGATAACTCCTCTGCGGGGACCCAAGTTACAAACCACACTGGCTGTCTCATCACAATTCTCAATTTTCTCTCCCACTTAAAGACAGGAGTAAGAATTATATTAGTAGTAGTATAATCTAGAATCTGTTCCAATTAATTCTTTTTAAAAGAAAGGAAGGGAAAAAGAAACATTGAAGGAAAGAAGAGAGGAATGGGAGGAAGAAATCCTTTTATTTATTTAATTGGCCTTTTTAAAAAAATTATTCACCTCTCCCTGGTTTCAAACCTGGCTCCTTGGGTGTTCTATGGTCTGCATGACAGTGTCTCAGCCTCCTGGACCACAAGGATATGTCCTGTTTCAATTAACTTTTATCTAAACATATCTTTGTAAAAAATTATTCAAGTAACATTACAGTATAACATTATATAAGTTTCAGATGTAGGCCATTATAAATCAGTGTCCGTCTATACTACATTAAGTTTATCACTAAATATGTAAGAAAACCTCTTACAAATGTCAAAACATTTCTGAAGACACCTTATAGTTGTTTACAACATAAGAGTAACCAAAATATACTGTTCTGAACAAGGAACTTAAATATCACTTCCAGGGTAAACCCTTCTTTAAGATAAATATGGCCTGCCTATCTCACCAGGTATGTGGTAGAAGTGATTTAACTATGCACATAAAATCATATCTGAGGAACAGATTGTAAACTTGTTAATTTAAAAGTCAATGTTAATTAATTATATTTTTAATTTCATGTGAAGTCAGCTGGAAGGGAGGCAAATTCATACATTCAAGTGAACTGAGCACCGACTTTTCCTTCTCCTAGAAACCTAAGCTATAAAAAAGTAGTGTGCTTAAATTGTATATTCTAAATAAATGAGAAAATAATAGAAAAATTCAGGAGGACACTTATACATAGAGTCTTCAAGGCAGAGTACAGAAAAAAATCCCAGTATATCAAACTCCCTGATCTCATTACAAGCCCAAAGGAGAGCGTTCTATTAAACTAACTGCATGAATTAACTGAATATTTCCATTGCTAAAGTCATAGTTATGCCTACCAGGTTCTAAATTTCAATCTATTAAGTTTGTCCTAAATCCCAAAAGAGACTACAGTGGAAATCTAATGTATATTCATGTCCTTATTATGCTCCTTAGCACAAAACATATTTACATTTATAGTGTATTTCAAGAAAACAGCTCGAAATTTTAGTTGCTACTTAATGGATTTGTGAAGATTGCCAGAAGCACCTTCTAAAAAAAGGAGCTTGTCCCGAATTCCACTTCCCTGTATAATCCACCTGACATGATCCATCAATAGGAAGACTCATATCTGTGGGGACTTGGCTTTAGTTCTGGGTGCTATCTACAGTCTTGAAAAAGAGATACTTTTTCTTGGTACTTAACTAAACTGGTCCACATGGACATAATTAAGACCATAATTTGACAGATGGAATTAACCAGTCTGAATAATTTTATATTTCTCATAAATGCAAACACTATAACACATAAAAGTTCTGTATCCCAAATCATCCTTAATTCATATAATAAAGGAGTGTACACACTAACATCGGAAGGTCTCCTGTTTGGTGTGGGTAGAACTTGAGAACACATGGCAACTGTTTTGAATTGATTGTACTTTGGTTGGTAAGAGACTGATGCTCACTTTCTATGTTTCAGTACTATGCTAAGCTCTTTGTGCACCATCCAGCTTATTTATTCCTTAACCCTCCCAAACTGGGTGGTATTATGATTCCCATTATACACAGGAGAAAACTGTGAGTTGGCATTATTCATTTTTTGCCCAACTTCACACAACTGATAAATAACAGATGTGGGAAGAAGACAAAGTCTGGCTCCAAATATCTTTCAAGTATACTAGTGGCTTCCAGTCTAGTGGATTTTGTGAAATATTTATGGATATTCCAGAAATTTTAGTTACTCTGACTTGGAAAATATTAGAGGTAAGTTACTCCAAGGAGAAGTGCTGAGTTATGGACTGTTTATCCACATACTCTTTATTCATCTCAACCCCTGGAATAACTCGAAGCAACACTGTGATTCCATGGAGGGATGCCTCTGACACATCCACCCAACTACTTGCTGATCAGCTTTAAGTCGGGCAGCAAGCCGACGGCCTGTGATTGCTGCAAACTGAGTTTCTGTTGAGCATTTGAACTGGCAGGGACAGCGAGGCATAGTGAACTCTCTAACGTGGGAGTCCTCTAGGGGAAATCTTTGATTGAGAACTCTCCATTGGGCTAATCAAGGCTGTCCAGGAGCTTCCACGAAGTGTGAGGCTCGTACTATCAATTCCTCCTCCTTCCTTCCTGCTCACCTTTCGTCTGTGTCAGATCTGCTTCACAAGCTGAGGGCTCTTTCTGCCCATTTCTATCTTCCAATCATTATTGTTTCAACAGATTTTACCCTCAGCATATCTCTTTAACTTCTAACTCCGTCTTAGTATCTGCTTACCGGAGGACCCAGCCGATGAAATCACTAGATATTATTAGATTCACAGAAAGGTCCTACCAAGCCTGTTATTAAAAATGAAGAGTAATTCACCAACAAACATTTACTGTGCTCTGTCACAGGCTAAGTGCTGTCATGGACTGGACCGAAGGCTCAGCTGATGCAAACCAAAGAGAGGAGTGCTCACCTGTAACACAGAATGTACTTCACAGATTCCTTTGTTCTCGCTCACATATAATACTCTTCCATGATGCACACACATTAGCCTCTTTGTCAACTTTTTATTCTGTTATTTCTCCAGATGAATTAAGGTCTGCAAGAAATGTATACTAATTTTTTTTGGGGGGGAACCACATCAGCGTTCTTTTTAGGATTCCCCTGTTAGATTTAGTTGTTCATTCAACAAATATTTACCAAGCAGCAACTTCAAACCAGTTTCTGTGTCAGCAGGTGGGAATAAATGATAAATAAGACAGGTATGAGCCATGTTCTCACTGAGCTTGGGGTCTAGCTCAGTGCTTTTCAAACATTAACGTGCATATGAATCACCGAGATCTTCTTAAAAATGCATCTTCTGATCCAGTAAGTCTAGGGTTGGGTCTGAGATTCTGAATGTCTAACAAGTTCTCTGATGTTAGCAATGCTGGCCCTCAGTCTATGCACTGAGTAACAAGGCTTTTGGCTCTTGGCTGCATATAGTGACATCTGCCATATTGCAAGTGCCATCAGAATGAACCAATGATATTGTTAACACAACAAAAATTTTACCGTAATGCCTACTGGGTGGAATTTTGACTGAGATCAACAATAGTAGGAGAATAATTTGTTGGGAGTAAAAGTAAGAGAGGAGCTATGGAAGGACATGAAGATGACTCTCAAGAATGATGGAATTCCTGGAACTGGACACCAGATATAAGCAACTGATTATGCAAATTTTCATGTTATTTTATATTGTGGAGAGGTGGAGGATGGGGGAAGGAAAGGAGTTCATTTCATTACATGCTCTCGAAAGTCAGGAAAACAGGCTGTGTGGAGTTAAGCCGGGGAGAGGAGTTGGGTTTGTTCATTTTCCGAGATTCTAAAGAGAAAGTTGATCTGAGATATAAAAAGGGTAAAGTCACTTTGAGCTCCACAGCCCAACACGCCCAGATGTAAAGTGCAGTGAAAGATCGCAGGGCTCTAAAATTCAGCCACAGACACATACTTAGCTGGCTAATCTTTAATAGCAAAAAGAAGCTTTCATTAATAATGTAAAGGAGCCATGGCCAGAAAAGAAGCCCAAACAATCAAGGGGTTGGCAGGAGAGGAGGAGTGAGGTCACCTCTACACGTGTATGACGTATTTTCTTACACATGAGTGCAGCGCAGAGAACACCATGAACTGATCACAAACACATCTTGTGGCCTCACAGGCAAATCTAACTGGTGAGAGGCAAATGTTGGCTGTGTCATCACACGTCTGCAGACAGACACGGAAAACTGACATTTTTAGGAAAAATCAAATTCATTCTACTGATCACACAGAGAAATGCTACTATGAAGCATGACAATCATTCTGAACCTGTTTATGGGTTTTCTATTTAAAAAAATTTTTAGAAGCAAGAGAAAAAGAGAAGTCAGTGGGAAATACTGTCATAAGTGACAAAGAGTACTGGTGACTGCTGCCATTGTTCCTTGCTGGAAAGTTGTTTTTCTGGAGATGAGCTATTTCACTTAAGCAATGAAGGTTTGACAAGCACATCTAGGAGCTGGCTGATGCCGATGGGGCCCTCACTGCAACAAAACCAAGCAGAAAGCCTCGTGACTAAGAGAAGATACATTTAAATGCTTTTCATGAAAACCTAAATTAAATTATGACCTAAACGTCTGAGCACACTCTTCCAACACTTTAACAAAAAGATGGCATATGGTTCAAACACATCAATGATTTGACTGGAAGCAGACACAATGCAGGGTGGCTGCGTTTCTTCTCCAGGGTTACTACAGCAGATGACCCCTGAATCACTTGAGGATGTGAAATGATAAAGTTGCTCGCCGACACTTCTGTGGGTCAGAAGTCTGACATCTCACTACACTGAGATCAAGTTGTCTGCAGGGTACCTTCTTTAGGGGGCTCTTGGGGTGAATTCATTCCTGTCTCTTCTGGCTTCTAGATGCCTCCTGCTTTCCTGCTATGGCCCCATTTCACCTTCACTCAGGAGTGTTGGCCCAAGTCCTCAACTGTCTTCTCTCTGGTTCTCTTCTGTCTCCTTCTATTTTAAGGCACATGGGATTGCTTTGAAGCCACCCATTAATCAGGATAATGACTCCATGTTAAAGCCAGCTGGTTAGCAACCTGAGTTTCATCTGCAACTTTAATTCACCCCACTTTGCCATGTACCTCACATGGTCAAAGGTTTCAAAGATCAGGGTGTAGATGTCTCTGGGGGCCATTATTCTGCCTGTCTTCTTTAGTTGGTAAAAGTGGAGAATTAACATAGATTATAAATACTGCCCTTACAATTATAATGTCAACCAACAGTTTTTGAAAGTCTTCAGATGGCACCAAAATAGAATTTTACATATAAGAACCTGACTTAAGAGATTTAGGAACTCATTTAAGCCATGTCTCATATATACTGAAAGCCAAAGCATGATCATTGCAGAGGGCAGTTTTCAGACTTAATCATAAAACTTAGAGATTGAAAAATAAATTTTTATTATGCTTTGTGAAATCTAGTTATTATATGCAGAAAAAAGTTAATTTTAGTTCTTATTTGGTTCAATTCAATCAGTTCTTTTAGAAAGGAAAATGTATACTAGTCTGTCTAATTGAAACATGGTCCCCCACCGTTCAACTCTGGACTTGGATTTTGTTATCTCGATCTCAGTCAGGAAACTAAGATTGCTGCTGAAATCGCTTTTGCTCCAGTATCTGATTCCCTCCTCCTTAGGCACAAGGAAACCTGTGTCCCATCTCTCTGCTGCAGGTTTGGGCCACATAACTAGTTCCAGTCCGTGAATGAAGACGTGATGGACAAACTGAGGACCTTACAAGCGTGCATGCAGCCTCCCTCCTCCTGCACTGCCATGGGGACCCACCCACTGCTTTTAAAACCCACCCACTGCTTTTAAAAAAATAAATAATAAGGCGCTCCCTGGTGGAGCAGCGGTTAGGTCAATCACCTCCGAAAGAGCAGGCCACCTAGACCTGGGTTCCAGTCCCAGATCCAGGGGGAAGCAACCTATGTGAACAACTAAATACAAATAAAAGATGCTTCTTCCTCCTCTCTCTATTCCTGCCTACCTGGCTGCCAACTCACCTTCATTCCTGCCTGTACATTTCCTTTGAAAATATAAAAAACAATAAAATGATCATACGATAAAGTAAATCTCAGACGTAAAAAAAGTGATTTTCAAAAAGCTAGTTAATAAAGGCACTGCCGTTTGACAACCCCGATGAGGGCACGGGTGGAAGCACAGGTGTATGGGAGGCGGCACAGGGAGGCTCCAAGTGAGGAGGAATCCGCGTGGGGAGGAGCGGAGGGCTCGGTGGGGGCCATCAGCGCGAGTCCAACTAGGAGGAAATCCTTGAGGCAGGACTTACAGGTGGGCAGGATGCCACCGGGGGAGAAGAAGAGACAGCAAATGCCACCTCACCACCTTCACCTGACTTAGTCGTAACAGCCTCCATGGCTGACAGAGCCAGGCAACACTCGCACTAATGAATGCTGTCCCACTTCAAACTCACAGTAAAATTCTAAGGTGGGTATTACTAACTCTACTTTATTGATTAAAAAAAAAATAGTTTAAAAATTGTAGCTCAGGTGCGTCCTCATGGAGTAGCGGTTGGGTCTACCACTTCCAGCTGAGTACATTCCCCGTCCATCCCAAGGACCCAGGCTCGTGTCCCGGGGCCAAAAAGAAACACCAAGATGAACAACTAAATACAAATCAAATAAAATGCTTCTTCCTCCCGTCTCTTCCTACCTGCCTGCCTACTCACCTTTATTCCTGCCTGCACCTTTCCTTTAAAAAACTAAACAGCACAAAACTGTAGATGAGATCAATTAAGAGTCTTAGAATCACAGTACTAGCACTGAGCAAACCTGGACTCCGCTGCAGATCTCGATGTTTCTCTTTCCTGACTCACAGGGCACCTCAGCTTCCTGTGGGCATCAGAACAAGGCACCCCTGGCAGTAGGCACGGGGTGAACCCCAGCACAACTTGGGAACTTGCATGTGTGGAAGTTAATTTCACCAATGAAAGGAAAACCCAACCACATTATTCTGAAACGCTATCTGAGACACACATTACAGGAAGCGTTAGTCTATTATAGTTTGTGTTTTACCTTAAAGCCATGATTGATGCTGATTGAATTTTCTGCTTAATTGATTCATTCTAAACCTGAATCATGGTAAGTTAGGCAAGGCCACATACGGATGCTCTCTGCCCTACAGGCATGGCCCTTGGTTTAATAACTACTGTATACTTTATATTTAGCGAAAAGGTGAATCATGGGCTCACATGCAGGTTTCCCAGGCAGGAAACTTATATCAGGTGCTGCTTTTCTTTATGAATAACTGATGTTCCGGGGACTGATTTTCCTTTTGTTCCTGTTGTGCCTGCTTAGGACACAACAGTGAAGTGGCTGATAGGCACGTGCTATTCTGCATCCATTTTAATTTTTCAAATTGGACATAATCTTTTAAATTTCAGATTGGGGCATCTACCCAGCTTGTCATGCTAAAGGAACACTCTAAATTATTAAATATACCTTAGAGTAGAGAATCAGCATATCTTTATTCAATTTTAAATTCATTCTAATTACCCTCTAGGGCTCAGAAAATTAGAGAATGGTTGCAGGAACCTTTATTCCTGGGAGCAAACATGAGAATCAGGTGGAGACACGAGCAGGCTATGCAACTAATTCCATGGAATACATGATAAATAGGAAATAAAAGACACGGTCTTTTATAGTTATATCAGGTCTGTAAGGCATGGAAAGTTCTAGAAGTGATGGGATGTCTAGGAATATGGCACTTGGTCTTCTTTTCTGAGGGCCAGTGAGTCAGGCACTCGCTCCAGCTTCTCTGCCAGGGTTTAGGCTTTGGAATTTGAACTATTACTTTTTGGTCAATTGTGCCCAGGCTGTTCTAGCGAGTACTAGCCCTTTCAGACACACTGCAATGGGCTGCTGAGCCCTCCAATTACGAAGACTGGAGAGGAGTTAAAGGACTCTAGGCCCTCTTCTTTAAATATCCTATTTTTCTCTTGAGAAAAGATTTCAAAACTCTGCTAACACTCCCATGGAAGACAATGCTGTTTCAGGTGACATTTAAAAAAGATCATATGCTCATTTTCTCAACTAAGGACTTGTGCCTCCAAATAATTTCTCGAAATCTTCCCAACTGCTTTTTATGTCCATGACTTCACCCAAGTCTCTCTTGGATATTCATTAACTAAAACAAAGACTGAAGTTTATTATTCATGATGTTTTCTTTTCCTCCCCTTTCCCCCCGCCGGGTATTTTATCAACTTTTTTATCAGCTTACTGAGGCACAAAAAGTAGACAATACAAACAAAATAGCACAGCATTCAGATGTGCCTGGTACAGTTTTGGTTTGGTCAATTGCCTGTGGTCAAAGCGCCATCCACACACATCCCAAGGACAAGAGTTCACTTCCTGGGCTGTGGGGAACAATCAAGATGAACAACTAAAAGAAATAAAATGTTTCTTCCTCCTTTCTCTTCCTGGCTACTTACCTTCATTCCTGCCTGCATCTTTTCTTAAGAAAAAAAAATTTTTTTTAAGTACAGCATTCAATGAGTTTTGACAAATCTATGTAAAACCAGGCAACCATCACCACATCAAGGTATTGAAATTTTCATCATCACAAAAGGATTCTTTGTGTCCTGTTAAGAGTCAATTTCCTCCACCATGACTCCCAGGCACCCCCGCCTCCTTTTTATCACTGTAGACTAAGTGCCGCCCCTCATGAAATTTCATGGAAATGGAATCCCTCATTAGGAACTCTGGCTTAAGATTTCATTCACTCAGAACGTGTTTGATACCACCCACACTGATGTGTGCACTACTAAGTTCCTTTTCATTGCATGGACAAATGACAAGTTTGCTTATACATTTACTGTTGACTGTTTCTCATTTTTGGTACTCTAAATAAAAACCATTAAGAACATTTTGGGACAGATCTTGTAGACATGTGTTTATTTCTCTTAGAACTATCTGGAAGCAGAATTGCAAAGTCAGCCATTTTCTTCTTAAAAATGAAAACAATGAAAATATACCATTGTCTAACAGAATTCAAATCATCTTTATCCCATCTGGACTTTAAAAAAGAGAAATGATGACTTCATTCAGAGAGCAGCCACAAGGAAAAGGACATGTGGAGTTCTCAGGGTCCTGGGAGATCATAGTCCTCTCTGAGTGCAGGGAAGGAGCCTGGGACTTGCTCAGGGAGTGGCTGAAAGGGAAACTAAAAAGTGACAGCTGGGCAGACTGCGGGCACCAGAGCAGGCTTCAAATCAAACACATACAGTGACCTAAGAGCACTTACACGGAGAGCCGTGCTTTGGGTGGACCTGGGCTGCTTGTCTTAGGCTATTCCAGTTTTGCAAGAAATTATTCTGAAACCCAGCTGTAAGTTACAGAAAATAGAGTGCAATAAAGTTTCTTGTAAAAACTGGTATGTGCAAGAAATCATCATCAATACATATCAAGAGTTAAGTAGGGATAGTTTCTTTAAAGTTCTGGTTGTGCTTTCTCATCTGATTATAATGGTTTAGATTAAATCAGCTGCTGTCAACGAACTGCATATCAAATGTAGATAATGACTCACCCTGTCTTATTTATCTGCAACTAACTCCTCATATCCCAGAGGGAATTTTCCAATTCAACATCAAAGACTGATTAAACATTTGTTGTGGAAGTTAAAATAAATGACCATGTAATTTCAATTTTACATATACGTACTAGATAAAAATAAAAAATGCTAGATAAAAATATAAACAAAAACTTCCTCTGAGTGCTTAAAGTTTAGAGTCACATCTTCTAAAAGGCCAAGAGAATGGGGGAAATAATTAACCAGTAGAGAGCTCATCAACAAATTTAAAGTCTCATGTCTCAAAATTTCATGATTAAGAGATGTGATCATGAATCACTTTGTAGCTGCCATTCATTCGAATTACGCATCAACTCAAAGGTTGTGTTTTCAGGCCTATATCTCCCTTCTCAATTTCATATTTAAGAAATAACAGAGTTGTGTAGTGGTGGAATAGCAGTTTGGGTTGCCACCTTCTGCTGGCACAGTCCACACATATCCCAAGGACCTGGGTTTGCATCCTGGGGCCAGGGGATACAACCGAGATGAACTACTAAATAGAATTTAAAACATGCTTCTTCCTTCTCTCACACTTCCTGCCTGCCTGCCTGCCTGCCTCACCTTCATTTCTGTCTGTATCTCTCCTTTGGAAAAAACAAAACAAAACAGTAGAATGTAGAAAAGATGAATTTACAGGAAGAAAAAAATTAGGAAAATCATCAAAGTACTTTACAAAGCATTTGGTCCAACTAAAATGACCATATGTATATGTGTGTGTGTGTATACTTTTTTTTTTTTTAGATCTTCTTGAAGTGATCTAAGCCAAGTTTTCTTACAGCAGGCACAAGGTGAACAAAGGAGTAGATGTGATCATTTCCAGTTTGGCTAATAAATAAATACATGAACTACCATATTGAAGCTTTCCTGACAAGGACAAAAGAGGTAGTAAGCAGGACACCACAGTGGGAACCTGTGGTCAGTGCTAACTTTGGAGTAATTTAGCTACTATGGTTAAAAAATTAACATAGAGCCACACAAAGACTCTCTGCCGGTTGAAAGTCCAGTTCACTTTTAATCTTCTATTGCTCCTTCCAGTACAAACAATTTGAAGGAAAAGGAAAGAAGGCTGTACTCAGATCTCCTTACCCTAGACCACTCATTCATCATGCTGTCCTGGAACTTCCTCTTTAAAGACAGTGCAGGGCTCTCCCTCCAGCAAATAACAAGCCACCCACATCAGGTGCAACCCCCCTGTCTTAGCTCTATATTCTTGGAAAGAATGGAGTTGATCTATGTTTCCAAATTCTACTTTTGGAAAATAACAAATCAGACATTTAAAACAATACCTGAAAAGTAGAGTCTAAGATACAAATCTGTCAGTACTATCTGCTACCAGGTGGCTTCCACAACTCCATGTTAAGAGCTGGCAATGCCAGCCTAAAGAGCTTCAGCTGCTGACCTTCTCCCCGCTAAAGAAGGTGGCACAGAAGCTCTATCTGAAAGACAACAGCTGCAAATCTGGGTTGAGATCAACCAACCCCAGCTTCATTCTCTGTCTGAGGAGAGAACCCGACTACTGCCAAGTAGCCGTGCAGCCATGAGACTACAACTCAAAGAGCTCCGACCAGAGGCGCACAGATGACTCAGGGTGCTCTGGATCACCCCTGCATTCTCTTGCAGACCCGACTAGACGACTGTGCTGGCGCACAGCGGGGAACAAGGCGGGCCTCTGATGGCTGACTTGCAGAAGGACTTCTCATATGTTGCCTGCGTCTATCTTCTCTACCCAACCGCCTCTCTTTTTTCTTGGAACAAGATCGGATTTGTGGCCTGATGGCTCTCTCAGCCCTTTGCTGCTCCCTTCTCATTTCTTTTCATGCAAATATTTCCCCCTCATAAAATCATACTTGTATTTTTAGTTCCATCTTGGTATTTGTTTCTCAGAGGTCCAGACTAACATGTCATTCATTCCCCTAAGAAATACTTCTGGAGGCGGGCCTGGTGGAGTAGCGGTTAGGTCCACGGCCTCCAGCCAGCACAGTCCACAAACATCCCAAAGACCTGGGTTCACATCCTGGGGCGGGGCAAAAACCGTGATGAGCAACTAAATAAAACAAAGTGCTCCTTCCTCCTCTCTCATCCTCCCTGAGTGCCTACTCATCTTCATTCTTGCTGCACCTTTCTTTTTAAAGAAGAAAAGAAAAATACTCATCTATTGCCATAATGGTCCTGGCACTTTGTCCTTGGCATGGGGGGTGGGGAGGACGGCGTACAAAGTTGGAGAGGCTCCTGCACCCTGAACTTCCCCCAGGATCCTGAACTGCTTTCTTTTCTGTCGTCTTTATTGTGTGCTGAGCACTGAGCTATTTTCACATGCTTTTCACAAAAACCTTGAAAAGAGATAGTACTCTTGTTTCATGGGTAAGGATACTGGAATCTAGAGAGACGGCCAGGGGCTGCCCTGATTACAGCCAGTTTTTTAAACTCTTAATATGCATGCTTTTAACCATTAGGCTGTGATATATCACCCAACTGAGTGACAGCTTAGAGCACTTTTTCCTGGTCATGACTGCACATTCAAATAGTTGAATTTCCAAAGTCTGGCTTCACTTCTTTGCTTTAAATTTAGGAGGGCCAGGGAAGCGTGCCCAAACAAGGAAAATGGCTCTTGGGGGCACTTGCAGTCTGAGCCACGTTAATGCCTGTGCTGTTCGACCCAGGCAGAAGCACCCCCTTGCCTGGGGAGAGGCTCCCGCTCATCTTCACTATAACAAAGATACGAGAAGACAGGCAAACCCCTTGACTTCTCTGTTTTCATCCTGGTCACAGCCCAGCTCTGGTCATCTGGCAGAAGGAAGGTGGTCACATGCACCTAGGGCTTTTCTCAGAGGCCAGCCTGATTCACCCGTGTGTCAGCTGAGTGCACCCATCTGAATATAGATCAAACTCATACCATGATCGCCAAGGGCAGCTGTGGCATCCTCCACACTGGACTCAAAGGTGCCGAGGTCCAGGGAAGGCCTGGGCTGAGAATCTGGCAGCTTCTCTGACATCAGGTCATCAAGTTCCTTGTGGAAGGGAATGAAAGTTCATGAGAAGCTGATAGGAAACCACACTACCTCAAATGAAGCAAAATTCTTGTGTAGAAGACTATTTGAACTCTCCCAAGACTCTGCAACATAACATATTCAAATCTCAAGCAGGCAGCTGGGAATTAGAGAAGGCCTTGAACCAATTTGACAGGTGACTGGGGAGAGCGTCTAGCCTCCCAGGGCCTCTGTTTCAGGGTCGTGATGAGGTGAGGCCAGTGGAACGTCCAAGGTGCCTTGAAGAGGACACTTTCAGGGTCATGCAACAGCAGGGCCCATTAGCAGCTGAGAACAAGTGCCTCCTTCAGCTCTGCACCCAGGGTGTCATGCTGACCTCACCCCAGTCCAGCCCTGCTCTGTTTCCTCGTCTCAGAATTGGAAGTGGTGGCTCAGAGGATGTTCAAGTTCTTCTCTAGCTTAAGGAGTTCTGTGATTCTATGAATTCAATTTCCTAAAAGAAAGCACTCTAAGAAGCCACATGCAAAAATTCACACTTTAAAATAAAGTTAAACTTTTCAAATATATCAGAAGTTATTTCATAATAACTAAATAAATCATTTTGTCTTTTTTCCCAAATGTGTGTATGTTTGTGTGTGGGTGTGTGTGTAACCTAGAGCTAATGCTAAATAACCAATTTTCCTCAGTAAATGGTTTTTGTGGGGAACAACTCCATGTCTAATAAAGAGTGTCTTCTTATTAAAAAGAGAAAGATCAAGTTAATCTTAAATGATTAAGTAAAACACAGCCATGTGTGAAAAGTCATAAAATATAGACTTGAGATGCAATTTCCATATTCTAAGTGAAATTTAGTACTGTGAACTAAGAAATAATAAATATTACTATACAATCTTTTTAAGAAGTACATTTTTCTTGTACCATATAATAATTGTTGCAAGAGGTGAAACTGATTCCAAATTTCAAAGGAGTGGTGCTAACTCCCAGAGAACTTTAAGAACAAAGAAAAGAGTCTGTGTGGAAAGTGTCTTTACTTGTACTTCAGAAATTATTTGAAAAATAAGTATTTGGACTCTCAATTGGCTTTGACTTGTTGAGGTTCTCTTTGAAGAGAACAGTGAATTGTTACAATTGCTTCTCTTAGAAAGGGAGGGACTTGATCTTTGGTTTCCATTGCTATCTCATGGATGGAGGACTGGTCTGCTGTGCCCTCTCAGACACCCAGTAGTTAGTGGCCCCGTCATGACAATATCTGCACAGGACAAAAGAAAGACCGGGCTGATCTTGCATATGATGACATCTAGTTGTTTTCAAGCTACCATCCTTTCAAGAAATGGTGCCTGACATGGTATCACATGCAAATGTGCTTCAAGATTTCAAAGTCTAAATTCAGCCAAGCAGAAAATGCCTGCCAACATCAAAGGCTCTGTCAGTCAGGGCCTGGAAACCAAAACAAGCCACTCTACCAAATGCCTCAAAAAATTCATCTAACATGTTCAAGAAGTGACACTGCCATCCCGTTCTCCCCTGACTCCATCTACTACAACTGCTTTTGAAAAATAAAGTGGTTTGCCTCAGTGAGGCAAGAGAGAAGAAAGGAGAACTGAAAACAGAGCCCTGCTGAGATTTAGGAGATTAAATCACAAATACGTGTATGGGCGAAGACAGGCACCTTTTCCTCTTCCTTCCTTTTCTCCTTTATCCTTCTTTAGCCTCTTATATCTGATTAATCCCATTTCTTTCTTTTCTTTTATCTTTTTCAGCTCATTGATGCCTTTTCTTGAGATGTTTAAAACCTGTCAGTCTGTCTGCAAAGTGTCTGGCTTCCTGTTTTCTCACCTTTGTTCTCTGAATATCATTAAACCCGCCTCTCCCCTGTGTCCGTGAATATGACTGGACTTGCCTCTTCTCTGCCGAGCCTACCCTCTTCATCCTCCTCCTGGGGTAGACAAGAAAGCCTTCCCTCCAGCTGATCCACCTTTTCTTCTGTTCCCATTAAGTGCTTTCTTTCCTAAAGAGTTTATAAAGTCTGTTATTAGTAGCTTTTCCAGGTCTTCCTTCACCTGCCGGTGAGCTGCTGTTTTCACAAGCCCTGGTTTCCAGCCATTACTAATCAGTGTAGTCCTGGGCCCTTGAGTGCTTGGGAGAAATGCAACATCTCAGACCCCACCCCAGACCAACCAAATCAGAACCTGCCTTTTAACAAGACCAACAGGGGATTCAAGAGCATACTGAAGACTGACAACTTGACAGTGTGGCTATAAGTCATACGGATTTGGAGGAGGCTCAGTTGATTGTTGACCAGAAAGGTCAAAGAAGGTTTCCTTGAAGAGGAGGTAACTTTTGAGAGAGGAGGTGGGATGCTTAATGATGGACCAGAGGAAAATAGTTGATGCAAGGACGCAAGAGACCTGGAGATGGTGAACCTGCTAGAATGGGGGTGTCTCTGCAGAAGACAAGTATCTGTTCCCATCAACATACAAACTTAGGAAACCTGCTTCTGGAATGTTCAGGGCAAAGATGTTGGTGATACTAATTCTCACAAAGTCAAAGAATGAACCAAGGTCTCTGGTCAAGATGGTGTCAGGCACGTGCCCTCCTGCTTTCCTTTCCTCTTGCTGCTGTGAAGGAGATGGAATTGGGCACAGCGGGGAAGCTCTGAGCTGGGGCTCCATAAATCCTTGTGAAGTCACCGTCTTCATCTGAGTTGGGCCAAAACCTGGGCACTCTGTCTGCCTGTCCTGTTCTGTGGGACCGTGTACAGCTTAGAAAAACCTCCGGAGTCTGCTTTCGGTCTTGAGTCACTGTGGGGTCACCCCAGGACCCTGGGCTAAAGGTGGACAGGACCTCGCACAGTGCAGTTACTCAACATGGACAACCATCTTATCAGAAGTGATAAAGAACACAAAAATAGTTACTTTGAAGGGTCAATGACCAAAAACATTAAGTAAATTATCAGAGAATAATACTTCAGATATTGAAGCTACATTTTTATTTGCCATCTCGTTATGTCAAAAATAAAGAAGGTTATTTAGGCTTTATAAGACATAAGGCTATATTATCTGCACTTGTCAATTTCTAATCTTAGGGAGGGGGAACCCCATAGAAACCGGGGTCCCTGAGCATTCCAGAAAAACATTCCTGGATTCTATCCACTGACTGGATAAATAAGTTTATACATATTAACTAACACAACATTCTTATCTCCTTGTCCAGATCTGTGGGAATTTGAAGTCCTCAGTCTCTTCCCTAAGTTATCATTTCGGTGTTCAGAGGGGACTGGAAGTCCTTCCACGAAGTAGTGGTCCATTAAGACCCTTCTTCAAATCGGGGTCTGACACGGCTGATGACCCCTGCTCTTTAAGGGAGCAGTTTCTCCACTCACAGGTTCCCACCTCCCAAATCCCTGGGGAGACAACAGATTCCCACAGCTGACCTCACTCAAGAGCGTGGGGGAGGGGCTGAGCACACGTGGCTAGTCTTGTCTGCTCAAGGGCCCACTAGAGAGAGTCTTAAGGTCACAGAAGGCTAGGCCCCCATCTACCCCACCTTTAGATTTTCAGAACTCTCAAGTACTGCTAAATAATAGAGGAAGGTGGATGGCCTCTCAGAAGGAGGCTGGAAACCAGTGTCCCTGGGATCTGCCTCGCTGAGAGGGGTTCTGCTGGGGACTCCTGCGTGCTGCAGGGCTCAGAGCCCTCTGATGACAGTGCTCCGAGAGAGAGCAGCCCCAGACTCGAGGGAGCCTCCCCGCAGACTCAGGGCACCCTGTTCTTCGCTGTGCAGATCTCCCAGGCAGGGTTCATTCATCAGAAGCAGGGTTCCCCAATGAATGAACCACCAGAACTTGAGTTCTCTATAAAAAGGGCTCCTTCCCTTGTTGCTTTTATGAGGAGAGAGGAAGTCAGTGTCGCTGCCCATCAGCCAAATGTGATGCCGAAGAAAGACTGCCTTGAGTATCAGAGCCTACACCAAGGCCTATGAAGACATTTTTCATCATGAGAGAAAATGGCATTTGCTATTCAGGGGCTTGGGATAAAGAGGCCATGAATTTGGGATCTACTTCATGGGAATCTGAAACCCGATTTATTATTGAACATCAATGGTAATTGTTCAACGTTTGAATGGGGTTATTAATACAATGCACAATGATATGGGTTGAAGACAGAAAATAAAAAGGGAAAAAATAAGAAAGAAGAAAGAGAGCAATGGGCTAAAAGACAAAGCAACAACATCATGGCTGAAATTCAGACTTAGATACACATATTTGTTCTGCAAAGTCATAATCTGATTCATCAATTTTACATTCAGTGCTTGTTACTGTGCACAGAGGAGGGCTTGGTATTTGCTGGGTGAATCAACTCGCCCATCCCTAAGGGAGCTGTTGGGAATTAGTGTAGTCACTACTTGTCGGTCTACTTTCTAAAATGAACCCCTGTATCTCCTCCCTGCAATGAGCCAAGATGAACCGCATGTGTTTTTCCCTCTACCTTGTCCCTTTCCCTACCTAACTGGTTCCAAGAACCTGAAGTCTGAAGCCAGAAAGCGCTTTCTGTAAAATTTAAAGTAAGAGGGTACTTACGTGAAGTACATCAACATTTAGCTGCGGAAAGTTCCGAGATCTCCATTCTTGCATTCGTTTGTTATTTTCTTCATATTTTTCTTCCACAATCTTTCTGCACATTGAACATAGAACAATAGCTTCAATTTTTTAGAAACCAGTTACATGATGCAGTTGTGGGGATCCCTGTCTCAGTTGGGGTGTGGGCAGTCAGGTTCATGGGTCTCTTCCTCATCCAGGTGGAGGCTGTGCGCGCCCATTTGGTTCTTTTGTGAGACACGCAGGGACATTCTGGCTCCTCATTCAAACTCAGAACTCCTACCTTGCAGCAGCAGACAGCACCTAATCCCTGTGTGTTCTCTGACTGCGGCGACAATGTCATGTGTCCCTGATCCCAGCACAGTGGCCAGTAAACACTGAATAACTCAACAGCTGCTTTCAGGATGAGCAAACCCATCAATAAGGAAAACCAACCTGCAGTTCAAGAATTTATGAGAAAGAATATGAGGCTCACTCTAGAAGGGAACTTTTCTGTGACACATTTCTTTGTTTCCCTTCCTACTGGAAAGTTGACTTTAACAGATGTGCTACTCAACTGGAAGAAGGAAGTGAGCTCTCATGATTAATTGTGCATAAATTGATACTTGGATTTTTTTTTTTGAAAAGTCACTGAACATCCCTATTGTCAAATTTGCTGATCTATAAAGAAGGACCCCAAGATAAAACTTCCAAAAGTAGAGTCATTTTCTAACCAAACACATGATCACCCACAAATCTTAGATACACCGATTTAAAAAAATCCAATTCCAGTATAGTTCACTCCTAAAATCAAGACCAAACTCTATCTTAAAATTACTACCTTTAAAGAAAAATATTAAATAGCATGTGGAATAGCTAATGACTTTCTTTTGTGTATACAAAGTTTTCATCTGAAAAATAGATTGCAATGTTTATGTGATTAAATTGCCTTTGAAATCCATTTCCTGTCAAGAGACTTAATTTTCCTTTTTAAGCCCAACCAATAGCATGGATCATGGTATGTTGGACATATGACCATTCCTGAGGTGTTAGAAACAGATCTGGGACTATGTTGTGACAATGGTTCAAGCAATAACACGGATTTCTCAGCAAAACTTTCACTCAGTAGTGCAGTGGTTTGCAGAAACCCACTTGAATTGGCTCCCAAGAGCAGACTGTACACATCTTCCCAACTGGACATTCACTGATATGACACAATAAGTGATATGACACTGGTGACCTGAAATCGCCATATGGGAATTTTTAGGCCACAGTAATCAGCAAACAAATCAGCAGCTACCTCCCAGGGCTGGTGGTTAAAATTTAACCTGCGCCCTGCTCACTACTGCCCCTACTGTCCTGTGATGGAACTCTTTTTTCAGATTGATTAAAGAAAGCAAGGGTTAAGGAAAAAATCTTGTAGGTTCTTACTTTGCTCATCGAGATATTTATTCTAAGTACAAGGACACCTCTGAGTCATGATTCAGATGCATTCACAAGGTCACAAGATGAACAGATTTGAATTTCAGGTCTTTTCTGGCTCTAGTTCTTTGTTGGGGCTTCCAAACCACCGGAAAGTTGTTAAGGACAAAAGAAAAATTAGGAAACTGGATAACCTGGCAAGTAAACGCAGCAGTCTTTGAGAGACTGAGAGTCATCTAGAGCATGTTGGAATTCTGCTTGTTCATCTAAATATTCTAATTGCTTGTCCTATCTCCCATCAGCGGCACTGCCCTGAGCAGAGATGTTTTTAAAGGAATTCACTTGATGGAACAGAGCTGTTTCCAATCTGCTTTCAAAAGCCAACCCTTTGCAGCATACTCTTCACCCTAGAGATCTGCTGGGTCTCCCTCTGGGGGAGGACAGAACGGTGAAGCCCCTATCCACCCTCACACTGGGGTGCAGACAGAAGGGTCAGCAACATTATGGCTCCCTTTGGAGCATTTGGAGGCTGATGCTGTATTTTCACTGCTAACAACCTTCCTGAGAGCCCATCTTGATTCTGACAGGACTGAAAGCTTCATATTCCTAGTGTCAGGCATCCAAGAACCATCTGTGGTTCAATAGCCATCTTTTGAAGGAACAAGAGAATGAAAAAACATATGATTATGTGCATTTTGATGTCTTCTTTTCATATTTGCTTTCCTTGGGCAAATCCCCTTAGAGCCCTGGGAGGTGGCTCAGGGCCTGGGGACACTGCAGGAAAGGCAGCTTACTTCAGCTTCCTGGCCTTCTCATCAGCTGCTTGGAGCTTCCTCAGCCGCATCCTCTCTCTCGGAGTCATTTTCTGAACTTCAGACAGCGCCCGCAGAGTCTGCAGGTGGATCTTTTTCTGCCTATAGAAAATAAAGATCCCCCACGTGCCACCCATCACCAACATGCTCAGAGAAATTAAACAAATATTTTTCAGAAGCATCATTACATGACTGAGAAGGGAATAGCATCTCAAGACAGGCTGGGCAAAAACTAATAAACTCCGGATGGGTAATGAGCCAAACAGGACTACGGTTAATTGACAACATTTTTCAAATTAGATTTTTGTTTAAAAGCAAATTATGTACTTTCTGCTCATTTCGTTGCCTCTGACTGGTTTTCATAATGTAAGACAAATTAGGATCTTGGCTATTAAGAAGTAAATAGACTGGCAGATGAATGCAACCACGTGAAGAGGATGCAATCTCTGGAATTAGAGAGGCAGGGGGTAAAACCTCTCTGCATCACTCACTAGCTCTGCAGTCTTGAGTAAGTTGCCGAACCTATCTGAATTATAGTTTTCTCATCCATAAAGAATGGTTATACTGAGTCTTCAATGAGATAATGTATGGACAGTGTCTGACACATAAAAAGTATCCCCAAATGGTAGCAGTATGAAGACCGAATTTTGTTAATTTTTTGAGAGTTGCAATGACTACTGTTAGCAGTTCCCATCCTTCTGAAATACCATCCAGACCAGAGTCTCCAGTTCTCAAGGATATGCAATCCTTATTTTGTAAACCCAAGTAAATCTCCTTAAAACGTAGCCATAGATCTTACAAATGACAGTGATCATTTGAAATCAATTACTTCATAACATGAAATGTCACCCCAAACAATTGGATTCTAGCACCCTTTAATCAGCAGTTGCAGGCAAACTATTTCACAAGTGATGTACAAAATGACAGCTAAAATGAATCCAGTATTTTAAAAGTATGATATCTACTCTTCTAACACTTCTCATTAATGAAATAAATATGAAGTCCTCAGTATTCTTGAAGGAATAGGCACGAAGAAAACTAGACCAGCCCTCAAAAAGTGTTCCCTGGGGCGAAGCACGTTTTATCTGAAGATCATGCATTAAACAGAGATTGAATGTGTTTTATGGACCAATATCAAGGTTCAGGAAAACCCACCCCACAATATGCCAAAGTGTCATATTTGTTAATTTGAATTGAGGTTGCTTGGGAAACTGCAGTGAAGAAATGGCAGTCTAAGACCTCTTGGTCTCCTAGAACAGGAAAGAAACCTCCCATCAGAAGGGTGGTCTCCTTGTAGCACAAGGGAAGGAGACATCATGACTAAGTTTTAACGGACTATGTCTTCTGTGTAAATAAATTCTGTTAGCTAATGAAGTCGTTGTCAAAACCAGAAATGTCAAGATTTTTCCCTCTGTCTAGAAAGTATGTAAGCGTGCTGCTCTGTTCACATCGGATTCCCATATTCATCTCCCATATGGCCTCTCCATGAGCATTAAATTAGTCTTTTCTCCTGTTAATCTGTTTTGTGCCAGTTTAATTACTTTCTAGCCATAAGGCTATAGAAGAATAGAGGAAGATTTTTCCTCCCCCCATGAGTTTCCTTGGACTGAATATGATGGTGGAAAACTAACATGGCGCAGTTGAGAAACCACTGGACTGTGTTCGAGAGGCAAATGCGTGCTGTTTTGTCTTAAAGATCAGACTAATTGAGGCTACTGTTTCCACCCCACTGCTCTGCACACAGCTACTACCGTTGTTATCAGGTCCTTTTAAGATTAACGGGAAGGGACTACCGTTGTTATCAGGTCCTTTTAAGATTAAATGGAGCTCCTTCAGCAAATTATAGATTTGGTCTTTGTAAAGTGCTGCTCACTGGGGTTGTGAGTGTAACCTGCACAGCTGTACATGGCTTTTCTGAAGCCACCTAGTGTTCTGGGTTCTTCTGAGTTACGGCACAGAAATTCTGACTGAAGCAGGAGAGAGAATTAGGTCAGGAAATAACAATGGTTGTTTGTGAAATGCGTAAAGAAAAGTTTCTACTTCCGATGTATATCCCAAGGAAGTGAACTTGGTTTATTTTCAACTGTCCTAGGACTCACCAGTGTTGCCTTTTCAATAGACAACAGCTTCCATTTAACAAAAAATATGTGAAAGCCATTTATGCTTAATATCAATGTTCATTAGCATAAAATTGCTAAATGTTTGCGACATTAATTTCTCTCTATATGTACAAGGCAACTGCAGAGCTACCCTGCAGGTCTGTGCAGTTGTTTAAACTTCATGATTTCAATTTGCTACCACCTGGGGAAGGGTTTGGAATGCCAAGTTACTCAGACTCCTTAATTTCATGGCAAGATTTCAGTGAATTCTAGGATACTACATGCAGTCAGCTTGGCACTAATAGATTTTTAAAGACAAACACTTAACATTTACGCTCCATGGGCTTTTTGAAAACAAAGCAATTACTTACACAGCATTAATTATATAAGCAGCCTCCTTCTGACAATTTAAATTCTTGTCTTCTAGAGTCATTTCTGAATATCTGCACATCAGGTGCTGGAAAAAAAAGAAAAAAGAACCACACTTGACACATACCTTAAAGACTCTTGTCTCCTCTTCAGGGATAAAAGGGAATACTGCTATTCGGTGCCTCTTCTGGTGTGTGCGTTATTGAACATGTCTGAGAGCTTGAAAATAAGCCTCCTCTGGTAACTACTTTTCCTTCTCTAAAGTGTTGCAGAAATGACCTGGCAGCATTTGTCTTGCTCCTGCCTCCCTCTCCAGCTTCATCTCAAGCTGGCTGCTCTCCCTCCCTGCCACCTAGCTGCATGAAGGTCTTACCTCAGCATCCAGAAAACACACTCTCTGGTATTTATAAATGTAAAAAAACTTCTCCATATACCTCAAAACAAGTCATTGTCAAAATGCAATATCCCTTCAATAATAATAATAAATTAAAAAAATAAAGACTACTCTCTCTCCCACCTCTGGGCTTACAGTGGACAAGGTCCCAGGGCCAGGACTGGGGTGAGACAGAGAGGCAGTCACCTCAAGTATGAAATTTAAGGGGGCACCAAAAATTCAACAAGTCAGATGAATAATGTTTTAAAGCAATATTAAAAAAATTCCTATCAAGAAGCTATGAATACAGTATGAAAAGTTTAATACAGCCAGGCTCCAGTCCTGGAATGCACCATTTGGCCTCCCTTGCCTCACCCGTCTTTGAACTCTGGATATTTTGTTACCATGGATTTTTAGTATTCATCTGAATTTTTAAAATATTGTACTAAATTACTTGTCACGATTTCTGAGTTTTGGGAGGGGTCCTCTTTTGTTTTGCCCCAGGGCCCGCGCCCTGTTGCATCAGACCCCTCGGAAGCCTTGAGATTCTGTCTGAATGCCTGCAGCCCCTTTTTGAGCCAAGAGCTGGCAGCTGGGCCTGCTTTTCAGCGGCGTCTCTCCAGCCAGTGCAGCAGCTTTGCTTGTTCTGCCCACTCCTTCTTTCCTGTCCTGTTTACCTTACTAACTACACCAGGGACACGTGTTGTAGAAGACCCCTCCCTCTGGGTCTCCCTTCAAGGAGCAGAACTTAATTCAGGGCCTTGTACACGATTCCAACACTCAGACTCCTCACATCACTGGCTGCTCCTCACTTACGGACTCCTGTTCACAGGAGCAAAGCCCCAGCCTGCTGTATTTTATACTTATTCATCCGCTTACTTTGTTTTGATTACTGGGTTCCCTCACTAACAAGCAAGCTTCCAGAGGACAAGGGCTATGTCATAGTTGATTTTGGTGGCCCCCCCGACACCCCAGTGCCTTCACTCAACTAACGAAGGCACAGAAGTCAGCATCTTCACTTTCTGTGGATTTAGAACTGCATGCAAAGGAAATGGTGCACACAATTGGACTGTGTTGTGGGTCATCTTAAAGCTGTTCATCAAATTAAAGGAAACTTGTCCGAGGAGTTTCTATTAGAGAAGACTATGAGGTTTTAAAAAACAAACAGAAACCCTTGAGTGTGGCCATTTGCTCTTTTCTAACATATAGAGGGAGATTCTCTATATCCAATTGCTTCAATTTATAGAAAACCAAAATAAACTCAATAAAAATATCATTGAGATAAGGTCGCAGAAGAATAACGTTTAATAAAATAAAAGATTTGGGGATTTTTAGTGCATTCTTGTCCTAGCAGAAATAGACACCATGTTGGGGTTGGATTTGCAAACGAAGAAGCTAGGGGTGGATGCTGAGTTTGTGCAGAAGGTCAGAATCCTAAACTGAAGTTTACAAAGAGATTGTCTTGACTAAGAATTTCCTTCACTTGTTTTTTAAAAAATCTGGATTCCTTTCTGATTCTGCTCTGTTCTCACAGCAAATCTCCAAGTCTTAGCATGTACACAAATGAGAACACGTCTCCCAGGAACACTCCCATTTTAAATACCTGTAGTTGTTCATCGATGTAAGGGATTTTTAAAATTTCCATGGCAGATGGCCGCAGTGAAGGACTCTTATCCAACATGCTGTGATATTTAAAAAAAAAATTATTTTTCAAATGAACTAAAATATAAGTACACTTTAAAGCAGTTTCTGTGGCAATGCATTTATTTCCATACCTTTGCATGATGGCATTTAGTTCTCGTGGATATGTCTCAGGGAGAGAAGGCGTGTCACCTTCAACAATTTTTAGAACAATGGACAGGAAATTGGAGCCAGTGAATGCATGATTCATGCAGCACATCTCATATAAAATGCACGCCAGAGACCTGAAGCAAAAGTCAAAGAACATAAGTCAGGAGCCACGTCCTATTTGAGATTTGCTCATCGTAAAAAACCTCAGGTGATATGTTCGAGCACAGGCTGTGGCACTAAATACGCCTCTGTTCAAAAGCTCCAGTTCCACACTATTAATTTCCCTTTAAATACGTGTTCACTAGAAAAAAAAAAAAAAAGAGGAAAAACAAGTGAAAAAAGAAAGCACAAAATGTCAAAATGGAAGTCTGGCTGATCACTGTTTTGTCCAAGGAGAGCGAACAAATCAGCAGGAAGATGCCAGCACACTAGACAACTGCACATTAGTAAGGACTCAAACCAAGGTCCAATCACTGTAGTAAGGAATTTGTCTTTAAAGGAAAGGGGCAGGCAGGAAGAGAGAGGATGAAGAAGCACTTTATTTGTTTCATTTAGTTGCTCGGTCTTGGGTCTTGAACCTGGGACACCTTGGGATGTAAGTGGACTGCACCTGGCTTAAACCACGAGGCCACCGGGTATGCTGTAGTAAGGACTTCTTTAATTAACTTATATGAAGAAAAACCAAAACAGAGCTAAGTATATTATCTTTCTAAGGCAGTTTTGTTAATATTATATAAGCAAAACAAAGTTTTAACTTATCAGCCTAACTTTGCCTCTAATGTGTATCCAAGTATTTTTAAAAGGAAACTGTCACACTTCATTAGTTTTCTGAATAGACTCCATTTGCAAGTAGGATGGAAGACAAGTTACTTACTTGTCGCTCACATTAAACTGTATAATTCTCCCTTCTGGGATATGCAACAGTATTAAAATTCTAGATCAGTTCAACATTGCTTTGGCTTAACCATGCAAATCAGCAACCTGTAAACCAGAAAAAAAATCTCTTCTAAATAACTAATCATTAAGAAAACTAAGGGAAAATTATTACCTGAACCTAACATTAAGAAATAACTACTTCTAAACAATGGATTTTTAACTTATGGGCACTATGAATTATTTAATGGGACAGGTCTTCCTTTCCATACAAGTTCTTGAAAAATTAGAAATAAATTTTGATAGACCTCTGT
Organism: Solenodon paradoxus; assembly: GCA_004363575.1. Lineage (NCBI taxonomy): Eukaryota > Metazoa > Chordata > Mammalia > Eulipotyphla > Solenodontidae > Solenodon > Solenodon paradoxus. The sequence continues at coordinate 550,302 of RJWH01000626.1, read as the reverse complement.
AAGTTATATTTTTATATAAATTTTAACACTGTCATTAATCTTTGCTTTTATAAGGGTATGTATAAATAAATACATACTTGAAAGTATCAGTTTAACTATTTTATGAATGTTTATGAAAATGCACATTTATGAGAGAATTCTAGATATATACACCGGGATGATTCCATTCCAGGAAATAATAACACTAAACATTTCTAGTTGATTGATACTTCACATTGTACTTTTGCATTATATATACTAGCTCATATATATCAAAAGGACCTCATAACTTTGCATTGAAACAGTCAATATTACATTTTTCCCATTTTGTACATAAAGGAAACTGGCTCAAAGAAGTTAAATGAGTGACTGACAAATTAAGATATTTGTCTTTCCAAATCCTTTACTATTTCCATCACATGAAGTTAGAACAAAGGAAGATGTTAGGAGAAATCACCCAATATTGACCAGAACACCAAGATCAATGTAAATATAAATTATGAAAATTATTTGAAGCTCAATAAGTTTTGCATTAACCTACAACTATTAAATTATATCTGAAGTAGTAGTATTTATTTAGATTTCTACACCCAGAAAAAAATTTCCTTCAAATAAAGGTGAAATAAAGATATGTAAGACAAAAACAAATAATTCATTGCCAACAGTTAAACACTGAAAAATTCCTAAAAAGGAATTCTTTCAATAGAAGAAAAATGATACCAGAGAGAAACAAAGAATGCAGTAAGGAATGAAGAGTACTAGAAAGAGTAATTGTGCAAATATGCATATATCAATATAAATTCTATAAAACAACATTAGCAGTATCCTGTGGGTTTCAAAATTTATATAGAATAAAATTTCATGACAAAAATATAATACAAAAAACAAAAGATAAATGGGCTAAAGCATGTTAAAGTCCTAATATTACTGGGGAAGTGGTTAAATTTACCCTTTTTAGTAGACTGTAATAAAGTCAAGGATGCTCATTAAGATTTGTAGGGTTATAACAAAAAGAATAATAATTTATAGCTGAGAAGTGAAAACCAAAAAGCTACCAGAGAGAACAAAAATCAAATAACAAAAATATAAACCAGAAGGAAGCAAGAGAGAAAAAGGAACACAAAACTAGAAGAATTATATAAAGCAAATAACATAATGGCAAATAAAAGCACAAATACTGAGTACATTAAGTGTAAATGAACAATATTCTAATTAAAAAGACTATCAGACTAGGTAATACATATTGCTCACATATCAAAATTTAAGCCAAAGTATACAGAGCAGTTGATAGAAAGAGCTATATCATGCAAATTCTTATCAAAGTATTACTGCTGTAGTTATATGATATCAGGCAAAGTAGACTTTAAGGGAAGAATTACTACTAAGATTAAGATAATATTTTTAAATAAATAAAAATAGTAGGAACAAGTAATTCTTTAACTAGTACAGCTAATAAATGTGTGTATGAAGCAAGGACTGACAGAATTAAAAAAGAAAATTAGACAAACTCATAATTATAGTGACTTAACACACCTTTTCCAATATCTGATAGAACAAGCAAGTAAACAAAATCAATAAGGATAGGGAAAAATCTAAACATAATCGCCAAAATAAATAATTGACAAATTAATATAAATGTATCCAACAATGACAGAATTCAGGTTGTTTTCAAGGTCACACAGAAGAGTTACCAAAATTGGCTATACTCAAGAGTCATAAAGTGAGCTTCAACAGATTTCAAGGATTGAAATCTAAAAAGCATATTCTATGACTATCGTGAAATTATCTAGACATCAATAATAGGAAATAAAAAAACTGCAAAATCTCCAATCATTTGAATATTAAAGAATATACATCTAAATGTTCCCTCATGAAATCACACACACACAAAAACAACTAGAAAATGTTTTAAATGGAATGCCTGTAAAGGTACAAAATATCAACACTTGGACATGCCCTGGTGACTCAGGCAGCTGAGATGCTGGTATACAGACCATATAAAGCCCAAGGATTCAGGGCTGGGGTAGCAAACAAGCAAATAAATAGCACTTCTTCCTCCTCTCTCTGCACGTCTGCCTGCCTGCTTTCATTTCTGCCTTTCTTCCTCTCTTAAAAAATAAAAATAAAAATCAACACTCACTGAACGCAATTGAAGTAAATGCTTATAGCAAAATATAAAGTATCAAATGCACATATTAACAAAGAAAAGTTTTAACCTCAATGATATAAATCAACAAGAGAAGTCTGAAAAAGAATAGCAAATCAAGCCAAAGAAAGTTTAGGGAAGGAAATAAGAGCGAATTTAATGAAACAAACACAAAAAACATAAAGTCAGTAAAGACTAATAAAGCAGGACTAAAATCCAGAAAGACTGATCAAGAAATCAGATAATATTATAAACATGCTTTTCTCCAATTAGTTTGACATGTTGGATGAAATAAACATAACTTACCAAACTGACACAAGAAGCAATAAAAAAATCTAAATAGTCCTTTATTAAACAGAGATGAACAATTATTAAAAATAATTTAACAAAAAGAATAATGTGATTATAAAGTTATATTACATATGAAGATGTGATATTGGTAAAGAAGAAAAAATAGATGAATGGCACAAAACAGAGGGTTCTAAAAGAGATCCACACATATTTAATCACTTGATTAATGAAAAGATAAACTGCTGTGTAGGGGAGGAAAAAATCATGTTTTTAACAAATTATGCTGGATCATTTGAATATCCATATGGAAAATGATATATATGGACTGTTTGTTATCTAATACCATACACATGTAAAAAAATCAATTATAGATGGATCTAACTGTGAAAGAAAAAAATCATAAGGCTTCTTAAAGAAAACAGCCAAATATTCTTCTATTTGAGATTAGGCAAAAGTTTTTTAAATGAGACGTAAAAAGTACTAACAATAAAGTTATGGACTGATGAAATGAACTTTATTAAAGTTGTAAACTTCTAGTCATGAAAAGAAACCATTAGACAAGTGAAAGGAAAGATAACAGCATGGGAGAAAATATTTGCAATTCAAATATCCACTCAAAACTGGCACTTGAAATACCTTAAAAGCAATTAATTAAAATTCCTACAAACTAATAAGACAAAGGAAGGAATCCAATAGAAACGTAGGTAAAAGACTTGAAGAGACAATAAATGGGCCCAAATAATGAGGTGTTCAACATTACTAGTCATCAGAGAAACACAAATTAAAAACAGCAGTTAACACTACACACTCATCAGAATGTTTAAAATGAAAAAGACAATCTCAAGTCAGTACCTGTTTACTAAATAAGTTTTCTTTAAAATTGAGAGAAAAAAATTATCCATTTGAATCTATTTGCTGTGAACACATAATGCTTATTTCCCCCTAAAGACTTTAATTCCAACCTCAAGAATATTTTCTTACGCTGAAAAAATAGGAGAGCTACAAAAAACTATTCAATATTTGCTCACTGCACACTCTCATAGCGTCAATGAGAAAACCAAAACTCCTACAGTAAAGAAATTTGCTGTGAAGGGGGCCATGTTAGTCAGCTCATGTTTGTTATTAGTATTTATTTTCAATCAATATTCCTTAAACATTTTTTTAAATTTTATACTGACTACACTGTTATATAACCCAACGAACATGTAAAAATCTGAACACTAAAAAAAGAAATGAAACTCACAGGTCATAGAGGTATAAGGCTATCAATGCCTCGGCACCCACACACTCTGCTGGTCAGACTCAGGATCTTCAGGACTTGGGTTAGCAGCAGTATAAAAATCAGACAATCTCTTCTGACTCTGGTGAGTCTGAAAAATTTGATGGGAGCAACAATCCTTGACCCGGGAGTTGGGAGCAGAATGTCATGTTATCTCCATGTCTCCAGGAATAATACAAGTAGTAATGATTATAACATTAATGACTGTGACAAGGATGACTGAAATTTAAAAGTGTTTACTATAACCCAGGTCCTCTTCTATGTTCCTTCCACAGTTTAACTCATTCGATCATATTCACAAGGTACCAATGACCAACATTTTCAAGCAAGGTAGGTGACACAGGCGTTCAAAATACAAGTGAGTGAAGACAAACACCATCACCACATGACCTGCACAGGACAGCCATCCATCATCACTCACACATCAGAGCTTTGTTTATACTTCCTATTGCACTGTGACAGCATATGGCCATTTGCTTAGATGTGTGCCAATCCTTTGTGGAGAAAGGCCAGAACTTATATAGGTTGACAGTTCTTTCTGTGAATGCCAACTCAGTGCCAAGCGAGAGTGAGGACAGCCTAGTTAACTGGCCGTCTGGGGTGGGAGAGGAAGCTCTGAGTTGGAGCAGATACTGACTTCTGTCAGGGAAATGCCAAGTTATGACGGTGATACCGCAACACTGTGTGGAGAACAGAAGTGGATGACGGAGTGTTGTGCACTGGTGTGAGGGGCTCCAGCTCACCATGAATTCTGCGAGTAGTGGCGTCACAAGATGGCCCGCAGCCGGTACAGCAGGGAGAGGCGGCATCAGGATGAGTGAAGGGAGAGCTCTGAGGCACATGGAAAAGCTGTTGGTCCAGGATCTCTGAGCTAAGCTTCAGGTTCTTGGGCTCTAGCTATCAAAACACCAACAAACACAGTAGCAAACTGCTTTCCCAGCACAAGCCACTTGGCTTAAGTTATTTCTTGGGCTTTTTAAAATAAAAAAAGGAACACTACTGGTTCGCCATAATGAAGATCCAGTCATACCTGCTAAAACAACTGCCACCCCAAGACTAACTGTGCACATGTTCCAGACTATTCTCAGAGGAGCGACGTGAGAAGTTTTACACTGCAAGGGAAAGAGCTCACTGAAACAGACAGGCGTGGCGCTGAATGAGTGAACAAGCAACAAGCCCCAGAGAGGAGCAGGAGTGGGGCAAGTGTGTGTCCAGAACGACTGCATTGTCTGAAATGTCCACTTTTCACCAACTATGAGACATGCAAAGGAGAAGGAAAGTGTGATTCATACACAGGGAGAAAAAAGCAGTTCACAGAACCCACCTGAGAGGGCTAAGATATCAGATTTAATAAAGACTTCCAAGCAGCATTATAAATATATCGAAAGAACTAAAAGAAACTGTGTTCAAAAAAGAAAAGTGTGATTAAAAGTAAAAGTCACATGCAGAATGTCAGCAAAGAGATAGAAATGATTAAAAAGCATGAGATAGAAGTTCAGAAGATGAAAAGGGCAATAAATGAAACAAAAATTCACTAGTGGGGCTCAACTATAGATTTAAACTGGTACAAGAAAAGTATCAGGGAACCTCCAGATGGGTGGACAGATATTACACAATCTGAAAAACAGAGAGAAAAATGACATCACTTCAGAAAAATGTGGGGTATCATGAGGCACACCAACATATACCTATGGAAGTAAAGGAGGAGACAACACACCCAAAGAAATAATGGCTAGAAATGTTGCAAATTTGATGAAAAACATTTATCTACATGTCCAACTAATCCAAGAAGGATAAATGTAAATCCTTATTCTGATACATGATCAAAATGCTGAAAGACAAAGGGAAAATCTTCAAAGAAAAGTTCAAAGTCTTAGTTGAATACGGGATTGTGTCCAAGTATAGAATACTATACAAACATTTGTATGCCATAGAAATGTGTTCATTGATACACAGCAGTATTCCATTTGACTAAGTGGGCAAAAAGCAGGTCATAAAATTGTATGCGGGGTAACAGCAGCAACAATACTGGTGGGTGTGGGAAGCACTAAGTGATTAATGATGATGACAGAATGAGCAAACCCCAGAGATAAGCTATTTTTGGTGCTGTTGTTACATTACGCCCTTTTAAAAATTTGCCATACCAGTTTGGTATTATCTACAGAAATACAGTGCAGGCAGAAAGAAGGTGAACAGAGAAGGGCAGGTAGGAAGACAGAGGAAGAAGAACCCTATGTTATTCTATTTAGTTGTTCATCTTGGCTTTCAGCCTCGCCCCAGGTCTTGAACCCAGATCTTAAGGGTATGTGGCCTGTGTTCTTGGTCCAAGGCAGCTGACCAACACCCTACTCCACCAGGGTGTACCATCTGCAGAATTTGTACCAATTATTTCATTCTTGTCACTGAAAAAAATATGTTAATATCCAAATCTGTTTTTGCTATCTCAGCTTCTACAAAGCAAAAATAATGACAACAGGAAGGCCTAACAATAGCTATAGAAACTGCTGCCAAGATGGCTTGTATTTCTGCCCTTCCTAAACTCTTCACCAGAAAATAGGCTGTTCTCCACACTACTCCCTTCTCCTGTCCTCCTGGGGAAAAGCTTTTCTTTGGGAAGAATTCTTTAGTCCTGGCAGCCAGACCAATGCTGCTTCCTCTCTGCTTTATTCTGCTGGGAGCTAAGGCTCCTCTGACATTACAGCTCACTAATGTTTGATGTCAATGCTGGGTGTGAGCGAGACTGCTCCCATGTCCACTTTCATACTAGATCCCTAACAAAACCGAAAGCTTCACAGTCACTCTACACAGCACAGTGACACCTCTACCAGCCTCAACCATTACCTCCACTGAAAGATCCTAAAGAATATGGGGCCACAAGATCAAAGAGCCAACTGTTGATCACTCACAAGAGAAATGAGAACAATGAAATACTGTTTCCTTTCTGCTCAATCACAGTACCATTATTCTAATAGCAAAGTCCTTTGTTTCTCCTACCAAAACAATATATCCTAACTATTCATAGTTTAAATCAATTTATAGAGCTGGTCTACAAACACGACTCATAAATTACATTCTTCCTGTGGGGGGAAAAAGTGTTCAGCCATTGATTATATAAATCAGTCATGTTCAAACTATTATAGAGTGAGCCTAATTATCATAACTTTCCAAATAACTGTTTATACATTTTGGGAACCTAACCCACTTTTAAGAGAGACTGCCTATACTTAATTGCTATAAATGAATCCCAAAAGGTTTAACAGATTGCAGGAAGACAAGTTACATCTGGGCAAACACCACCAGAAAAAAATATAATTGGTATTATACCAATTCTCATTTAAGCAATATAAATATAAAATATACAGCTTAAGCGTAACACCTGTCAATTATTCATGTTTCTAATTCTAGGAAAATATTCCATAGCAAACTGAGAAAAATTTCTAATCCCTTACAACCTAATTTTTCTAGTGTCTCCCAAAGATTACTCATCATATTTATGTATCTGCCACTATAATTAATAGTTCTCAGTTATTCTTTTCACTTTAGGTTAGGCAATAGAAATTCCATTACCAGATAAGTATGTTTTGATTCAGATACAACCAAAGTAATTACTAAATTCTTAATAAGGTGGTTATTTGTGGACAGGATGATGATAAATCCTTAGCTTATATTTGATGAATAGTTAATAATCTCTGAAAAAATAAATTAAAATTCTCCTGCATTTTCATAATTAGGAAGCCTTGACTTTTTAAAGTTTTGCCCAAGTCCAATGTCATTTTTATAACTCTAAAAGCAATACTGTCTGATATCCCCATAATTCTTTATTCAATACTAGGAACAGATTTTTTAAAATGAGCAAGACAAACACAACTGAGACAAAAAGACTCCGTGCTTTACACTTCTTAATGTGGATTCTGCTGTCTCGGTTTTTTAATTGATATCCTTCTGATTTGCCAGATGTAGCTAAGGAGGAAAGCAGGGAGGAAAAGGAGGAAGTTTTCTTGCTATATGTAAGTTCAAAGTTTAACTGACGAACTTCATAAAATAATTTACTTTCAATTCAAGCAATATGATGTAACATCACTCTGCAATACCATATAATCTTGAATCATGAAATTATATATTTGAATCTATTTTTAAATAACAATGATGAGAATAAAAATTAAAAAACAAGTGGAAGAGTGATGTAGGCATATAACTCATTCAATCCAAAGCTCAAGACTAATTTTCTCAACTTGGACGAAGATACTCTAAAAAGAGCCAGAAGATACCACCTAAGGGCAGGAGTCCTATCACTTTCAATTCTATATTCTAAGGGCTACTGCACAGTCATGAACAAATAGCACATGTTAAATAAAGCAAAATTTAAGGAAACTCATTTCTCTGAACATATTTTTGTGGGGTTTTTGTTTGTCTTGTTCTTTTGTTTTTTGGGTTTTTTTCTGAAGGTCAGGGGGAGCTGGAGATCGAGGAAAGATGGTAGGTGAATCTGAAAAGACCACCAGGACAGAAGCAAGTTAATGATGAAGACAGAAATGAATAATCAGAGTGAACTGAAGGGACAGGATGATGGGAAACTGCCAGAGCCAGGCCTAAGCTGGAGAGTTTTCTCTCAATTGGGAGGTATCTTGATGAAAATCTTGAATCATAATTCCTTAACCAGAGAAAAAGTAACTTTCTACTTTGAAAGAGTAGAGTTGGGTACCATCTTTTTCACATGGTTCATTTTTGAAAGTCCAAAATGACTGAAGTTGATTTACATATAATAATGATTTACTTGGTTAACAAGGCCTCAGCTAGATTCTTAACAAGCCAAAAATTACATAAGATTCCTCTTCAAAGGGAACTCATTTTTTCCACAAATAGGAGCTATGGCTAACAATAGAATACAATTTTCCACATGGCCTCTGTTCTGAGATTTAAACTGGTTCCATGATAAAAAAGGAGACATTCCTTTGATACAAAACTCAGAGAAAATGAGATCTCAGATGCATTTATCACTGAAAACCCAAAAGTTTTTAACTGACATTTATCCTTAAAGCTAATATCTTTAGTAAAAAAATTCCCTTTTTTTTTTTTTTAAAGGAAAGATGAGTGCAGGCAGGAACGAGGGCAAGCATGGGTAGGCAGGCACGCAAGAGAGGAAGAGGAACTTTATTTATTTTATTTAGTTGTTTATCTTGGTTGTTCTGCTTGCCCCAGGTCTCGAAAGTGGGTCCATGGCATATATGTGGACAGTCACAGGGTATGCCAATAACAATTCTTAAAAACAGAAGCAAAAACAAAAAACAAAGGAAAGCTGCACATCTCCCCACAGAGATGGAAGTGAACCTCAAATAAAATAAAACACGGTGTTTAAGATTACAATGTTTTACATAGGTTAGCAGAACCATATCAAAATGCAATGTTTATAACACATTAAGAAATTTGCCTTGTGATTCCAAATCCAAACCAACTAACTAATCTGTGAGTTAAGACAATTTCTGAAATCAATTTAATAGAATATAGCACGTTCTAAATCTAAAAGATCTTCTTCTACTCTGGTCATAGAATGACTCATATTTCAAAGGGATAAAGTGAGTGGATGTCACAAGTAACTGAGCTTATAATGAACAAGATGCACGGTTCCCACAGGGCAGCAGACAAGTAAGGCATCTGGACTCGCCCACGCCCACTCACCAGATGTCTGACTTGGTGTCATAGCCTTGGTGTTTCAGGGCCTCCGGGCTCATGTAATGGGGAGTTCCAGTTAACGTGGTGGCTAGATCACAGGGTCCCATTAGGAGTCGAGAAACTCCAAAATCCCCTTGAAATAATAATTAATTTTTATGAAAACCTTAAAACAATGAGAAATCAGCTTTGAAAATTAACAACTGGGTGTCTAATTTGACAATGTTAATAGGCAATGACTCATACTATTTGAAAAAGAAAGAAAAGTGGTATTTTAAATTACGTAATGCTGGTGATAGCTTTAAAAACAAGCTCTATAGAAGAAAGAACACTTTGAGCCAGGAAAGTGAATGATATAAGATAAAGCTTTTTATTTCTGGGGTTATGGAGAACCAGCAACTTAAAAGAAAAAGCTATTTCAAATCTGGATAACAACAATGATTCTGGAAGGGCTGAATGGAATAAGCTGAAATTTCTTCTATGTGGGGGAGAGTCTGTTCTTAATTTATTAAGAAGAAAAAATTTTAAACAAAGACCTGAGACTTTTCAAGAACATGATGATAAAAATTTGACTCCATCGCTCATCCATACTTGCCCAATTAGGCTCATGCTTTTACACCTTCCCTCTCAATGACCAACAGGAAACTTAAGCAATCCAGTACCTGACATGAGTGGAGGCACAGTACTGCAGAACTAAAGGGGAACAAAGCAGCCATTACATCCACATCTTAATTACCTGCAATAACTGGTAATTGCTTGTGAAAAAAATAATAGGGAAAACCTGTAATAATTAAACTAGTAAAATAAGTGTAATCACTTACAAAGTACCTGGCATGGAGAGGAAACTCAAAAAAATATGTGCTGACTCTACCAAGCATACAGGGAATGTCTCAGACACCAATTTATATTAGATAATGAGAAACACAGTGGCCCCATTCAAGAAAGAACAAAAATTTGAAAAATTGAATAAACCAATAATTACTCTAACATTTCTAGGTACCATATACTTCAATTTAATCTACTGATAACATTTAGAATATACTCTCCTGTGTTTTTTGGAATACTTTTTTTAAAAATCTTACCAATTTTAAGTAGATTGTTTTTCAAAAATATATTTTTTGATTTCAAGTCTCGATGAAGTATCCGCCTAAAAGACAAAAGAAAAGGAAATACAATTTCATGCAAAATGCACAAATTTTAAATTCTAATATAAAAAATACAGATGGCCGTCTGTGGAGTGATTCACACATAAATATACAATACTATATAAAAGTCTTTCAGTGTTCAAAAGTTACAAATCCTCAACATTTTCTAGTTTACCCAAGAAAAGAGACTTCAAAACAAAGGTTTTTAAGTTAGGGGAACATGTGGTTGGTGATCTATAACTCAATAAACCAGATTTTACTCTGTGTGTGTGTGTTTCATTTTTCATTTTTTAAGGCAGGAATGAAGGGAAGCAGGCAGGAAGAGAAAGAAGCACTTAAAAAAAAATTATTTAGTTGTTCATCTTGGTTGCTTCCCCACCTCCCTGTGTCCCTGGATGCAAAACCTGGGTCCTTAGAGTGTATGTGGACTGCACTTGGCCAGGTAGTGAACCAAAAGGCTACTATGCCAGGGCATACCTTTATTATATTTGTGAAATATGATCTACATAGTACTGTATTTAGTAGTGACAGGCCAGTTATCATAAAACATTTTATCTATCATATATACAATTATTTATATTATATTATATATATATATACTAAAACAAAATGGTCGTGTTTAATAAATTTACATAAATAATAATGCTGATGCTAATATTTAGCAATAGATAGCATTTATTGAGTTTTACTACGAGCCAGGAATATACATTATATCAGTTAAGACTTTTTTTTGTGGAATTATGGACAACCAGACAACTTGAAAACCTTTGCATTAAAAAAAAAAAATCTCAAAATGTTGAATGAAGTCTGCAGATATCTGCATATGTGGAATATGCACTGAGCCCTAGAAAGTGAGTTAAAATCCTGGGGGTTAGATAAAAAGAAAACTGAAAATCAGAGTGATAACAGGAGCTGATTTTCTTAGCTCCCCTAGGGGGTTGTCTGGTCTCAGTAAAAGCCATGGGCTAGCTTTAATAGCCTCACAGGATCAAGAGCCAAAACTTTAAACCCAGGTTCCAAGACGAGCTGGAACTATTATATATACATAAAGTCAGAATCCTATGTGTGATCCACTCCTTAAGTAAAAGAATGACTGAAAAAGCACTTGCTCATGAGTAAAAAAAAATGACAAGCAAGCTTATATACACAGGTCTGAACTCGGAGTGGAGGCAAAAATATCTCCATCCACCATATCTCTCTGCTCACTCACATTTGGGATTCAAATATGCAATAGCTATATGGCCTCAGAAATCCCAACCCAAGACCTTAACATAAAAATTGGTTCTCAGCTGCTAATATTCTCCTGGGCATCTTGCAAAGAGCAAATGCAAACAAGTCAACAGATAACATACAATGAAATTAGACCTCTGAGAATTTCAGATCATCGAATAGGCTCCAAATTACAAAATAAGGATATTTTAAATGATGAAAATCATAAAGAATAGAAAACACATGAGACAGAAACAGGATGCTATCTAATAAACAAACAAACAAAAAAAGAATGATGCTGATCTGAGAAACAACCACGTAGAAGTTCTAGGGGGAAAACGTTGATGATTGAAATTAGAAATGTAAGAGTCAGACCTCAGTTCCAATTTATAGCAAACTAAATGTCCCAACTTCCACATGAGAAAATGTTGAATAAAGAACATGGTCAAATTTAAACAATGTAAAATCTGGACAATATTTTAAAATGTCATTGAACGTATCAGAGATCAGCTAAGCAAAGCAAGGCATTCACCTATCAAGAATGAACAGCCAGGCCCTCAAGAGAAGGCAAATGCAGTGGATGAGGCAAACATTCCCCATTGTGGATTCTTCTCAAGGCATCTGGTATAAGCAGAAAGCTGTGGTCTAGAGCTTGCAGTAATTCTAATGCGCTTGGAAGACAAAAATTATAGGTCAAGGCTAAAGAGCAGCCAGGATTTGAGAAACAAATTTTCCAGAGAAAAGGAAACAAAAATGTTAAGCATGGATTTAGCCTTGACACACTTGGCTGAATCTGAAGCTGTCTGGGGCAAACATTAAGGAAAAAGCAGCCACTAAAAAGCTGAAAAAGTTTTCAATAGATTCACAAAGATGGGGGTTGGGCGGAGGTGTCATTGGAAAATAACTAAAACCAACAGCTGGAAACCCAAAAGGACTATTTCTTCCAAATAAAGGCAAACTAGAAATAGACCAGCCTTCACCAAATCTGAAATCTAGACTTAAACTCCTTCAGCCCCTGATGGGCTCAGGTGATCTGCTCCTACTATAACTAGCAGCTGGAAAAAAATTAAATTATCTCCAGAAAAAGATAACATTATCCAAATTGCTATACTATTTTCACATAAGTTGTCCAGCATTCACTCATAAAGTACTAGGCATGCCAGAAGATACAAACAAATGATCAAAAACCAAAAGGTGCGGGGGAAGAAGCAAACATACAGGTGAAGCATCTAACTGAAATTATTGGACAAGGACTTGAAAGTATGATTAATATGTTCAAGAAAATAAAAGGCACAATGGAGATTATTACTAGACAATGAGTTTGTATATACAGTTTCAAAAAGAAATGGATGGAAATTCTAAAATGGAAACAATGACTAAAATTAGGAATTAAAATTCTGTAGATATGTTCAAAAGCAGATCAGACACAGAAGAAGAGAAAATTTAGGAGCTGGAATAAAGGTGAGTAAATATATTCAGAACGAGCCGCAGAGAGGAAAAAAGGGAGCAAAGATGAAAAAGTGTGAGATGTCTGAAACATGGTCCAAAAGTCCTCATATATGTATAAATTAATCCCTAGAAGACATTCGTGGAAATGGAGAAGAGAATGTGAAAGAGCAATTCACAGCTTATAGATACACTAAAAGAGAAGAGGGAAGAAGCAAAATCCAAAGAGATAATGATGGGAATGTTCGGAACTCAGAAATAAATTATTCCTAAATTCAAATGCAAACCAAATCTCAAGCAGAATAAAAGATATAAAAGAGGAAGAAATCCACAAATGTAAAAAACCCTCTAATACAAGAGAATACCAATGCCAGGAAAAGATATTGAGAACTAGCTGAAAGAAAAGTGATTACCGTAAGAGAAGACTAACCAATGAAAAGTGATTTCTCAACATCAGCAACAGCATCCAGAAGACGGTGAGATAGTATTTTCAAATTGTTAGAAAAAATATCAAACTAACACTTTATACCTAATAAATGACAGGTTATATATTAGCTAAACAGAAAATATTTAGATAAAATAATAACTAAACCATTATGAAAGAACAAGGAAAAAATAAAGACCGTTTCGAGCAAGCTAACAGACAAAGAACTTATAGTGTTTATTACTCACATAACCGAGGCCTTACTTCGGAGGAATGAGTATAGTTACAGAAGAAAGGCCTGGGGCTCTAGATGGAGTGGTGAAGAGAGCAATTGGTAAATGTGAAGTAATCTAAACGTTTGGCTTATAAATCAATATTAATGGTAATGTTAAAAACTACTCTGTGGATTATTAAGGGAAAGAAGAAGTGAAATCATGAATATTACTATAAATGGAAGGAGAAACATAATTGGTATTAAAGCCTTTCCAATATTCAGTATTTTGATAATAAAAGATTATTAACTTCAAATTTCATTTATTCAAGTATGTATTTAACAACTGAAGGGTAAACACTAAGAGAGATTTTTCAAAATATCAGAAGAAAAGGAGCATAAAAGTCAGAAAAATCTAAAGAAAGTAGGGAAAGGAGAAAAATAAAATAAAATGGCAAAAATGCAGTTCAAATATTGTTAGTCGTAAAGGAGTAAATCAATTAAAATACAGTGAAGTAAGACTGAATAGCTTTTTAAAATACTGTTTTAAAGAATAAACTTGAATACAAAGACACAGAAGCATGCCCTGGTGGAGCAGCAGTTAGATCAGTCACCTCCAAGGGAGCAAAGGCCACATATCCCTGGATTCAAGTGCCAGGTCCAGAGGGAAACAACCAGTGTGAACAACTAATTTAAAACAAAATGAAGATGATTTCACTTCTCTCTTCCTGCCTGCCTGCTGCTCACCTTCATTCCGCCTGCACCTTTCCTTTAAATAAAAATTAAGGAAATAGATTTTAGCAGTACAATTACAGATTTGAAAAACACAATTAGCTTTACATAATAAATACAACTGAATATTGCATCCCCCAAATTTTAAAATGTAGTTCTTTTAGGCACATTTGGAATATTTTCAAAAACTAACGACTAATCCATAGTCTCCACAGCATATAAAGAATCAGTACTGTCCACATACTCTTCGGCCTCACTGGAATCAAATGAGAGCCCAATAAGAAACAAGTGAGCAAGAGAGACCAACTCTGTGTTCAGAGGCTTCATTCTGGTAAGAACAAAAATATTCCCTTGAATCCCCCCAAGTTAAAAACCGCCCATGCCTCTGCACTGCTTCAGGAATAGTCTAAAATCCTAATGCTCCTTCCAGAGACTTCACCATCTGGCCCTCCCATTGTCAGTCTCAAGAGAAACTCAGGTCAGGTCTGGATCATCCTTCCTCTTCCACATAGTTCTTTACTCATGGGATGCTCAATAAAAGCATGCTGATTTGAAAACCACTATCCATAGCCCAAAGAGGAATACCATTAGTGGAACTCATTCAAAATAAAAACAAACAAACAAGAATGAGGGCCAACTGCATGCTTCATGCTATGTGATAAAAGGTGAGAGGTATAAAGATCTGAATGACAAGACTGCTTCCCATATGCAACTTAGCTGATGACACCTAGAATAAACAAGATGATTACAGATAAAAATACATTGACAACCCCCTGAATATATAAATGATTAAGTAATTAAATAAGCACCAGGTATTTTAAGAATACAGCAAACTATAAGCTATAAAGCGCCTGTGTGCGTGCTCTGGTGATGCGTCAGGTCTGCAGTTACTTTAGTCCACTGCTGCCCAAGGACCCAGCTTCGCAACTTGGGGCCCGGACAACAACCAACGAATGAACAACTAAGTAAATAATCCTCTTCATCTTCTCTCCTCCTTCCTTCCCCACTGCCTAAATGCCTTCATTCTAGTCTGCCTTTCCTTCTCTTTAAAAAACAAACAGGTGCACCCTGGTAGAAGAGTGGTTTGGTCTGCTGCCTCCAGCCAGGCATAGTCCACATACATCCCAAGTACTAAGGACCTGGGTTCTCATCCTGGGTTCGGGGGGTGGAGGTGGGGTCCTTGGGGGGTGAGGACAATGAAGATGAGCAACCAAAAATAATAAATTAAATAAAATGCTTCTCTCTTCTCTCCCTGTCTGCTTGCCTACTCACTTTCTAAATTCTGCCCTTGCCTTTCCTTTAAAAAGGAAAAGAAAATAGATTTCTTAAAAAAGAAAAAGGCAGTTATGCTCTGAATTCAATACTGTGACTACTATGGGGGAGGTGAGGATGTGGAGGGAGCCTGAGGTTAAAAGTGTAAAATTGACAGTAGTGCCCAGCACTGGAACTCGGGTGGGGGGTATAGCATGATACATACATTGACTGAGGTGTGATCCTACCTAATATTTTAAATGAACAAAACAATAATAAACAAAATTAATTTCTTTCAGAAAAAAGTTATGAAAAGTAGTTGGCTGGCATTATGATCATGAAATAATAAATTCTATGCAACAGACCAGATAGCAAAACTATTTGCTAAATTTTTAAAGTATATTTATTGATTTTGTGGTTATAGTAAGCAAAACAGTTCAAATAAGAAAGAAAGCTTTGTCATAGCCTTTCCATGGAAATACATAAAGCTACCAAGAAAATCCAAGAAATATCAAGATAGCTATTACTACAGTTTATACAAAATCTTTCTTTTGAAAAGCTCAAAGTAGTTACCCACTGTCTGTCCGTAGGAGTAATAGGTCCCTCTCATTTCTGTTTCATGATGCCCAACAGAGTTAAGCGACCTGGTTTTTGTTCCATGGCAGAGTTCCTGCCGCTGTCTCCTCCATCAGAACATTCTCTAGATCCTCCATCCTCTACAGCAGAGTGAACAATGTCCTAGACAAACACAGCATGTGTTTCTCAGGACCCTAGGCCAAGGCAGGATTGTAGAAAAGAAACAGATTTAACCTTCTCCCCTTAAACCCTTAGTGGTTTCTGGAGGAAGTTTCCCTTCCCCACAGGCCTGTCCATCAGCCAGGGTCTCAGGGTGGATCATGAGCACTTCCTGTTGAAGGTGCCAGCACAGCCAATTTTGCTTGGGGATGACTGGTCCCAGCAGCTATCATTGCTGGTCTCTACCATGACTTCTGCCCTAAACTCTTAGGCACCTGCCTGGCTTCCTCGTCAATGTTGTGGGCCCTTACAGCCATCAAGAGTCCGCCTTGTTGTCAGTCGGGCCCTCCTCGAATGAGCCACTGTTAACACACCAGGGTCTTCTTGGAAAGCATGACCTCAGGACATCCTCAAGTAGTGGGAACCAGGAGAGAGCAGGAATCTCCAGGAACCACAGGCATCACCAACAACTTCCCTCTGTGTTTCCATCTTTAAATGTAGGGATCAGACCCTCAATTCCACATCATAGCTACTGACCTAGATTCCCAAGCAGATCCTTCCCCTGGGAGCCTCTACCCCTGGGAGCCTCTTCCCCTGGGAACCTCAATACATTCTAAATGAATGCCTCATGCCACCATTCAGGGGACATCAGCACTTCTAGCACAATGACTTACCAAGCTGGCTGGGGAATGTGTGGGTTGCTAGGTGATGAGGAATCATTGCAGGGCAAGTGCTCTTTTCTCTCCTTCACTGTAAAAGCACTAAGTCAATAAAACCTCAAGTCACTAGCAAACATGCTCCCTAAAGGAAGCCTGTTCTGTCCGTCTTAGGTCCATTAAACTCTCTTCTCCAACAGGAATGAGTTGAGCAGGGGCTGCTTTACTTTGATTTACATTTTCTGTGTTATGTATTGCTGGGAACAAAAAGAAAAAGATGAACAGATACTGCTTGTTGCCCCTTCTGCCTAATTCTGCTGAAGTATCCAGAGAAGATGATGCACACAGATGAGCCAATTAGTGGCACCAAGGAGAAGAAAGGACTGCACTTTCAGAGACGGGCCTGGTTCTAGCTTTGTCCAGATGTCAAGGCTTCTCAAACACTGAGCTAACCCATGAAAGATGAAGAGGGTTAGAAATGAGCCTCAGAGGCGAACTTAGCTCTGTCTACGCACCAGAAGTTCCACCCAGGGGAGGAGTAAGTTTTAGTGTTACTGTCTCAAGACAGCTTGAGTGAACTGTGAATATTCTCAACCTTAACGTCATTATTTTTACGTGTTTATGCCATATGCTACAGATTTAGAAAATTACAAATGTATAAATAAGTCAAAATAAGTACAGAAAAGAGTCACAGAGGTAAACAAAATATTCATTCCTTCTTTAACGTCATCCTTTCTCAGTTTTTCCAGACTCCTCTTTATCTCCTTTGTGACTGTGCTGTATTAGGTGATCAGAAAAACAGAACCAACAGGAGATAGAGGTATAGACACAAGATGTATTATGAAAAACTGGCTCAGGCCATGATGGCATCTGAGAAGTCCCATGAGCTGCCCTCTGCAAACAGGAGATCCTGGTGATAACTCAGTCCAAGTCTGGGGCCTCAGAACCAGAGGAGTCAGTGGTTTCTCAGGCCAAGGGCAAGAGAATATGAGATGGAATGTCAACAGTGAGGCAGGGGCAAGTTTTTCCTTTCTCCACCTTCTGTTTTATTTGCTCCCTCCAGGGACTGAATGGTGTCCAGCACACTGGGGAGAGCAAGCTACCTGAATGAGCTCACCGATTCACATGCTAATCTGATCCAGAAACACCCTGACAGACACATCCAAGGCCATTCATGCTGACACACACAAGTAACCATCACACGTACTAAGAATTGTCAAGGTGTTTGCCACAGAGGAGTCAAACCTAACTTTTTCACAGGTATTGTTCTTCCTAGTTCATTTGTAGGCAATCCGTGCAATTTTAAAAATATATTTAAGGTAATACTATATACCCCATGAGGAAAGTGCTGGAATATCATTTTGTAGATAATCTCTCTATCGGGTATAGCTTGAAAGATTTATGTTGAATGTGGAACGGAACATTGTGGCAGGTTGAATCCTCGTTCCCAAATATTCACACCTCTTGTCCCTTGTGGTGAAAGTCCCCTTTGAGAGGAACAAGCATCCCCACCACTCTATACTGGGCCTGGTCATGGACCTGCCCTGGTCAATGGCAAATGCATAGATGGGCAATTGTCATGACTAAAATGACCTTTAACAGTCATCGAGTGTTTCCACTAACTCTCATGCGTTTCCCTCGGCTGTGAGTAAGGTGTAACCCAGACAGGAGCTGGCCCTTCAGTGCAGGTGCTGACATGGGGAGACCTGCAGAGCAGGCTCACAGCTCATCTGAGCAGCCAACATGCAGCACGAGCAAGAAGCCACTGAAATTGGGGAGTTTTATTCACACAGCCTAGCTTCCTTCAGTAGTAATGAGGTTTAGTGCTACTTTTCAAGGTGGCTTTTAGTGAACTGTAGATATGCATACTCTCTTACATCATTATGATAAGAATTCCTGGGTCATGGGAGTACTTGAATGTTTAGCCTAGGAGGTACTAGCAAATGTTGTTTTCAGAGTGGTTATACCAGTTCACCCCGGAACAGCAGCGCCAGAGTTCAGTTGCACTGTATTTTCACCAGCACTTGTTAATGTCAGTTTTTAAGCCCTTTTGGTAGTTATGTCCTCATGCCTGCACTGAATTACGAATGCAAACAAGATTTAAGAGGGCTTAACAGTCTGGAAAGTTCTGAATGTAAAATAAGTAGATCAGTGCATATTCCTTTTACCCGTAAAAATTAAACAGGGAAAGCCCATTACCGTCTTTACTTCATAGATGACGAAACAGAAGCTGAGAGAGGTTAAGCAGCTTGCCTGTGGCTGTGTCACAGTACTCAGTGGAAATGCTGAACTCTGGTGCCCACATGCTACATCGCGGGTATCATTTGGGGTCATATTTTATCTCTGCTTCTTTACTAACAGTTCTTTGATTAGGGCTTAGTCTTAATTTAGCTCTAAAACTTGATTCAATGAATAAATTTTTAAGTATGATTCAATAAATAAGTTTCATGTAATTAAAACTTCTCTAACAGAAAATGTTTACAATAATCAGTTTTAATAACTTAATGAATAAGAAGCATCATCATTTGATATCTGAATCACAAAATGGTATTTCAGATCCACAAAGATACAAACATTTAGCCCCATTTAATGACTTTCTTGTAATGATGAAATCTGGAAAAAAATTTAAATCCTCTCTTTGAAGGATTGTTTTTAAAATAATTTAACTATTACTAAGCAGACCCAAATGTATCCAAATTATTTGAGTTCCCAAGTCAGTCGAATTTCAGTTTCATATTTTGCACAGAGATGTGGGTGGCATCTTGATATGTATTGTTTCCCTCATGGGAACCCTAACAAATAAGCCAGGGAAGGTAAATAAAAGAAAAAAATATCGATATGACTATATATGCACAGTCAATAAGACTGTCAGTAAGACATTCAATGAATTTAGTTGGTTTATTGAAAGATTAATGATACTCTTCTCACTGTCTCAGGATAGTGTGACACCATTCAACAGAGTATCACGAGCTGTCAGTAAGTTGGTGGCTCTTACTCAACAAGCATGTATTTCAGAGGATACATGACAGAGCACAGAATAATTCGAGCACATTTTATGCGATCAGAGGACACATTTAAGCCACAAGACATGCAGAGACAGTCAGACTTTGGTTTATTCTCCAGATTTCCACTTCCATTCAAGAAGAATGTTACCACATGCTGCTGGGTCTACCCCTAAGATGAAAACTAATATGATGGATATTATCTACCTGTATGTGTCTACGTATGTTTCTCTTTTCAAAGTTTCTTAGAATTTTATGGGTTTTATAAAACATTTAACATTAAAATTCTTACTTTTGACTTGTATAAAATAATTAAAATTGAAATACATTTTTGAGGCAGAGGTTAGAAAAGCAAATTATAGAAAACAGATCATAAACTTTGACCTTCTCTATCATATATTTCATGTCGAAACTCACTCTTGGTCTAAATATTTATCTCCTTGAAGTCAAAGAATATCTTTTTCAATGATTCAGCCCATCTTGGGATGTAAACAGTTAAATGCGTGCGTACACATTCCCCGGTAACCACACCACTCATCTGTAGCACGCTAGCGTGGACACAGTTCAAGCCCACCCTAAGGTAATAAATTCACTGCACGCTGAAGCTATCTTGGAATCATTTGTAATTCATGGGATATGATCACATATAGAAGAATGTGTTCAATACAAATTTCTCATATTGAAGGTCAACTTGATGTCTAGAAAAATAAAAACAGCTATTCAAGTAGATCCTCTTGATATAATCCTTCAATAATTTCCTCATGGAAAATCATATTATAGATGTTTAACTATAGTATTTACCTTTTGGGCTTGCTCCCTTTCAACTCTACTGCCAAAATTTCACTTTTCATTTACGCAAACATAACTATTACTGAAAGCAATCCTGTCCTCACTAACAAATGGACATACCTCTCATGCATGTAGTCAACTCCCAGCAACAGCTGGATAAACCACTCAATTATTTGACTTTTTGGAAAGGTTTTCCCAGCTTCTTTGTATTCCTGAATCTTGTAGTCCAGATCTCTACCCTGAAACAAGATAGCATAATTTTTTTCAGTTAAGAATTATAAAAATCAAGCTCTCTCAACAGCAGTTAACACGCAGGAGGTGTTCTTGGGCAGTGAGGATGGCTGGGGTGTGGACCATGCGAAGCCCAAGGACCTGATTCGTTTGTAACCTGGGCTGGGGGTAAAATGAAAAACTGAAAATAAAAATAGACATGTTTCTTCTTTCCCTCCCTCCCACTAAAAAAAAAAACAACAAAAAACAAAACAAAACAACAAAAAAAAACAACACACAGCAGTCAGTGTTTATCATAAAAATGTGGGGGCATACACCCTCTGTAACTACCATTGACAAAGATTCTCTCCTTAGTACACCCTGATGGTTTAACGGTTAAGTTCACTGGGTGCAGTCCATGCATATTCCAAGGACCACAGTTCAAGACCCGGGGTCAGAGGAACAACCAAGATGAACAACTAATTAAAAATAAATTAAAATGATTCTTCCTCCTCTCTCTGCCTGTCTGTGTCTGCTCACCTTCATTCCTGCCTGCACCTTTTCTTTGAAAAAAAAAATAAAATAAAAACAGATTTTCTCCTTGACCAAATGCTAGCCAGCAACTCTGGGCCCTCTTTCAATCTTTGTCTATAGACTTGAGTAAACACAAACATATTTCCAACAGCTCAAGGCCATATCCAGGCTGCCAGAAGAATTACTCTTTGCTCCAGCCCACATCTGAAGATAGGGCCTCTGTCTCCAGGGCTCCGTGGAAGGAAGGACAGGAGCCTAACTTCAACAGACACCAGTTAGCAAACCCAGATAGGGTCACAGCGTTCACACCCTTCCTACCGACTACGGTGTGCCTTGGAATGACTTAACTTTCCTTTTCTTTATTTAACTACAGCAAAATGCTCATGAATTCAGTAACTGGATTTATATGACGTGCAAACATATCATCTGAACATTTAGTGAGTCTCTGTCCTACCAGTCACTGGTGATAGGCCGGGTCAAAGATAATAGTTGGCGTCAAAAGTAATCATGATCACAAATGACAAAAGTCTAACACTGCCTGTCAGTGTCTGATATAAAAGTGTGTGATTATGCTTATGTCAGTATCTTTCAACTGCCATAGACATGGAAACACAGAATGTTACAAATTCCCTTAGAAAACTCCTTAACCTGCTCCTTGCTACATTAAAACATTGGAAATAATCTGAGAAGTGTCCCTTTAAAGAAAAGCATAGGTTAAATGCAATTGTGTTTGATTTTTGCAGGATGCCAACCACATGGGCCCATGAAGAACAGGAGGGGGACTTGCCGCACCAAGAGGGGACATAAAGGCCAAACATTAAACTACTCACACACTTGGGGTGACAGATTGGTCATGTAACTGCAAAGGAAAAGAATTTATAGGCAATAAAACAATCAAAGGGAAATTGCTTCTAATGAAACAACATGAAGTCAACTCATTAACTCATTTGCAATGCTTTTTTAAATTTCCTTTCAATGCAATGCACAAATATCTGCCTGCCTTTACTCGCCTTCCACTCAGGCATGATAAGTCAAAAGTGGCATATCAAACGTTCAACTTGCAACCTCACTCAAGTTTGATTTCCTGCTGGATGTCCTGGGGCAGATGAGATCAAAATGGTTGGAAGTCAAAAACACAGTGAACTGAATTAATGACTCTATCAACAAGATCCCTGCCTTTATTTATTTCCCTTGTCTTTTATCCTAGAATTTATCAAAAATCTGTTGGCGCGTATAAACTGTAGTCGTAATATTTCTACAAGTTGCATAAAACATTTTTGCCCATAGATTTTTATAACATCCTGTGAAGTCAACAGAAAGCCCTTCAGATGAAAGGTAGATTGCAAATGTATATATATATATATATATATATATATATATATATATATATATATATATATCTCCCATCCCCAGTTCTCAGGATGCTAGCAAATCTTTCTCTTGCACAAAAAAAGAAAAACAAATTAAAACACAAAATAAGATCTCTTTTCAAATATCCCATTTATTTTCTGGATATGATAAAAACATCTCCAGTGGCAGAAAGATAATTATATACTGCCCTCTTCTTCCTAAATAACTTCAGATGAGGGATGACAGAAAAGTAAAAGAGGATGGAAGGAAGGAAGAGCAGAAGGGAGGAAGGAAGAGAGGAAGGGAAGAAGGAAAGAAAGAAAAAAAAAAAGGTTGGAGAGACAGAGAAAAAGAAAAGAGGGAGGAAGGGAGGGAAGAAGGGAAGAAAAGAAATATCCAACTTGCCTGCTTCAGCTCCTTGCTTCTTGCTTTAGGAAGGTCATACCTAAGTAAAGATATCCCTATGAAAACTGCCCTTCCTTAAAAAAAAAAAAACAACTAGCATGCCTTTCAGGAATTTATGTTCAAACTACAATACTGCTTTTCATTTCCTATGGTCATTTTTAAACTGTGTTAAAGAAATACGAATTTCTATAATTTGTATCAGTTTTGGCAATGCTTTTCATGTGAGTGGCAGAATCGTGCTCTGAGTACCTGTGCCGTAATGGGAACACACTCCTGAGTGACATTTATTAGTCTGACAATCACCCCTCCAAGCGGTGAGCAGAAGCTGCCTGTCTGTCTCCTGCATCGCCACTAAGTGTGTGCACAACTTCCTGTGATGAGCTGTATTTTTAGACTACTGGGGAAAAACAGGGCATTCAACAGTAGTCCTCAAAATAAAGGTCAATAGGAGATACACAAGCTCCCCTTTGTTTTAAGGGTAGAGCCCTGAGAAGACAAAACATACTCGTTCCTAGGACTCTATTAAGCAAGGAAAGTGTCCAATTGACAAGAAGATAAAACATCAAAAGATTAATCAGTCTCCTCCTACAATTTTCATATTGCCTATCTCCAAAAACAGCTATTTGTTTTGTATTTACTTTGTTCTTTAATAAACATTCCCTAGATTATTTTCTTAGGATTTAATTAAGGTAGACAAGTTATTCACAGATAAAGACAAATCATATTATGCTTTTATATAAAAAAAATATATATTTTTTTTTTTGTGAAGGAGTCTGACTTTAACTCAGCAATTTGAAAGCATTTATTGCTTTCTTTCTCTAAGCCAGCTTCAAGTAAAAATGAAACATTTTTGATGAAATGTCATACCTCGGTTTAAGACATTCTTATTACTCTTATCTGTGGGCACATTCTGCTTTCGTAACTTTGTCTTTGAAAAATATTTAATGATGACTTTTACTTTTAAAACAACTTTAATGAAAAGAGTTATTGACTTTAACTTGAACCAATATGAATGTTGTCCTATGTCTATACTGTTGATGGCAAATGCTTCCTTCACTAATATCACCCTTTGAAAATAGCAATAAAAGCCTTGATGTTAACTTCTAGGATTTTGCAAATCTGTAATCCAAAATGCACCATTTGATGGATTAATGGAACCTCCTCCTTCCTCCCAACCAGTTAGTCAACATCAGATTGACTTTGAAATTCCAAAACCTTGAAGAAATGATGAGCAACCCAAATGGAGTCTCGACTCCATCTCTGATGGCCATAAAGGGTATTATATCCTTAAAGGATTTGATTTAAAAACTAATCCATGTTTTGTTTTTTTTTAAGTCGTCAATAGGAGCACTCTCAAATAATTTAAAAGAGCAAAGGAGAACCTTCTCAGAACCCTGAATACAGTGAAACTACAATGCTCAGAGTTTACATAAAGGACAAAATAATCCCAGGGTTTTAGAGTTCAAAGGAGCATGAAAAATTGTTCTGTCTTACTTCATTTTAAGATGAAAAAAGATGCCCTTATTAATTCACTAGGTGAACATCTTAAAACGCTATTCCCTCACACTTAACCAAACCGCCTTTAAACGAATTTCTAAGAGATCCTTCCAGTGGACCTCAAATGTTAGTACGCAATAGAATCATCCAAGTTGCTTGTTTAAAATGCATATTCCTGAGCCATGTCAACAGAGACTGAATCTGTAACTCCAGAGAGGACAAATACATATTTATTTTGAATAAGCATACTACGTGACTCTGGGACAGGTGGTCCATGGATCACATGTGGAGAAAACACTGCTCGATTGTAACATGACGAGGTTACATACTTAATATCTCATTCATCAATGAAACATTTTTTCCAATAGTGTGAATATTTCCTAAGGCAAAGATAACTTGGGAGAGTCAGGGTGGAATATTTTTAAAGCCTGTGACATTATTTAGGAGACCACCAAGAGTGCAGGTAGAAGGGAAAGTTATGTCATAGACTCTAATGGCCTTTCCTTACCATTTTGGAAGTTCACAGTAATGAATTGCATAAAAAGTGGAAAAAATGTCAAGGTACATTATGCTCTTAAAAGTAGAATTTTAAAACCCAGTTTCCAAATAGTTACTAAAGAACACCATGCAGCTTCATGACTTTTATGTCTGGTAATATTAATAAACATCCCTGGGTTCAGATGTTAATTTAAAAAACAATCTTTTAGGAATAGCCTGGGGGAGCAGCAGGCAGGTCAATCACCTCCAAAGGTGTGTAGGCCACATGCTCCTGGGTTCAAGTCCCAGGTCCAGAGGCAGACAACCAGTGTGAACAACTAAATAAAAATAAAATAAAATGCTTTTTCCTCCTCTCTCTTCCTGCCTGTCTGCCTACTTGCCTTCATTCCTGGCTGCACTTTTCTTTTAAAAAACAAAAGAAAACAAAAAACACACTATCTTTTAGAGAAAGGGTTCTTCCTGCTGAAGTAAATATACATGAAGAAAAATAAAATGATAGAACTTATTTTTACCTTAAAAAGTGACAAGAAATCATTTCATCTGTAAGTCACTGGGTAACTTTTTATAATAAATTATTTGAAATGGATTATTCTGATTCTATTCTTGAACATTTATATTTATATAAAGTCACGTATCAGTGAAAACCATACTCAAATGCCATAAATTCTACTGGGTTTATAACATTTATATTTACATAAAGTCACGTATCAGTGAAAACCATACCTCAAATGCCATAAATTCTAACTGGGTTTATGAACTGCTTTACACTAGTACATTTCTTTTCAAAGAAAATAGCTTTGCTGGTCAATTTTTACATTAACAACATTAAATAAAATTCAACAATTACTTAAACTTTTGTTAAAATATTTCATAGTTGAAACAAAGGAAGCAAATGGAACAAAATGATATTAATCATAAACGCATACAAAAACCAGGAGATATTGTTTACAATCTTTCCTAAGTGAATAAAGTCTAGACCCCTAGATTTGGCACTGAACAAATTCATCCTACCTAAAGCAGGGTCCTGATGGGACCCATGTCTCTGAAGATAATGCCAGTTCCCTCATCAGCAGTAATCACAGCAAAGAAGACCACTGCAAACAGCCCTGACATATCTGGACATCTGAAGCTCACATCAGCAAGGATAAAGCTATAGATGGAATATTTGTCCCCCATACCCCCATGCATATGTCAAAACCCTAACTTCTAGTTTGACAGCATTAGGTGGAGCCTTTGGTGGTGATTAGCTCATGAGGGTGGAGTATGGGATTAGTGCCCTTTATAAAAAGAGACCCAAGAACTCAGCCAGAAGATGGCCCGCCGTGAAACAAGTATTGGGTTCTCACCATACACTGAATATGATGGCATTTTGATCCTAAGACTTCCTTCCTAGTCACCAGAATTTTGAGAAATAAATTTCTGTCATTTATAATCACCCAGTCTATGGTATTTGATTATAGTAGCCTGAACATATTAAGACAGTGGCTAGTTAATGTCACCAATGATGAAGTATCTCAGGAGTGTCTCTCATCCATAAACAAACACTTCTGGGTGGATGGTGACCCCAGGTAGATCTTTGAGGGACAATAAAAGGGGGTGTGTTTAAGAGTAGACCCAACACATCCAGCGTGAAGTTATAAAGAAACTGAGAGCTAGTAAGCCTGCTGGGTGCATGTCACTGCCAAATTCACATGCAAGTCTACTGATCCCACTTGAGGTCCAAGACTGTGAAACTCAACCCACTTTCTTGGTTTACTTAAACAGCTTTGCATAAAGGAGAAACATAAAAGAGAATTTTGAATTTTTATAGTACAAACAGATCCTTGGAAAGTACTTGCTGAGAAGTTTAAAGATTTGCATATTCCCGCCTTGCAGCGTGAATCCTCTTGTAACCAAAAACTCAGAGATGTAAAAATCAGCTTGCTTTCCAGAAAATAACTGGCTGTGGGGGAAGCAGCAATAAAATAATGAACAATTGTAACAACTTTCACTACTGACAACCTACTAGGTGCAAAGTTCTGACAGTCGCTTTTTTAACATGTCACTATTTCAAAGCCCTATACAAGCCTAAGGGAACAGGATTGTTACTCTCTCGTAAGATCATGAAAGGGGTCCAAGAAGTGGAATAATTTACTCAATGAAACTGAGCAAGAATTGCGCAAGTCAATGTGTTGCTGAAGTGCACACACTTTCTACTGGCTCCAACTATCTGGTCGCCCATTGAGAGGAAATTATAATATTATCATCATATTAAAATATTTATTTGTATGCAAGCAAATACATATATGTTTCTGCTTTATGTAGATGCATTATAGAAATGAATATGAAACAAGTGAGAGTAAGCAAAGGAGTAGCTTTGTGTGCAGTGTGATTTGATACACATGCATTGTGAGACAATTGCCAGGTCAAGTAGACTGACATATCTAACATTACACATGGTTGTGCGCACGTGTGCGTGTGTGTGCATGTAAGTGTGTGTGTGTGTGTGTGTGTGTGTGTGTGTGTGTGTTGAGACTTGAGATCCACAATCTCAGCAAATGTCAGGGGTATAGTTACCATGTTGTACGTCAGCTCCCCAGAACTAGTCATCTGACCTCTGAAGAATGGTCAGACTTGATCAGCGCGGCAGCACCAAAACTGGACCACCATCTGAAATGCAACTGGTTACTTGCCTAATGTTACTGACATAAAAAATAAAACAATCAACCTCTGCTAATTCAGATCCAGGTCCAAGGAGACAACTGTATGGTAGGAAAGGTAGGGACCATGAACTATTTGGGTAACTTTATTAAATATTAAGGGGGAAATCAGAGCAATACAAGTAAAGGGATCAAAAGGAGCAGCTTTTCCAATACTCATAGTCCTGCTCCTTCCCTGGATGAAATCTAACACTCCAGCCACGTGATCATCGGAAAGTCACTTCAGTTCTCGAGGGCCCTGTTTCTTCATCTATAATATAAATGGGTAGAGAAAAAAATCAACCATTTTTCCTTAGAAAAGGATAAGGTCCCACTAGGAGGATTAGGCACCGATATGAAGAAGGCCCAATGGCCAAAGGCCTAACTTCGAGAAACAAAGCTCATAGTGACGGCACTGGTCATCATACCTGACATAAAACAAGTATCTATGAGGTCCTACTGCTACAAAGTCATAATAAATACAGAAACGTAGAAATGAAGGAGAAGAAATAGTGAACCGGTGCTTCTTTACAGAAGAATCCCAATTAGTTAATTATAGGAAAAATGAGGGAAATAAGTAATCACGACTAGGTGAACATCACAGAAAAATTGCTTCAGGCAATGACCAGGGAAAGATGGTGAAACCAGTGGGTGGAAGTCTGAGGAGAAATAGGATATTAAGAGCTTCAAAGTATCTTCCCCAAGATATTTAACAATACAAAAAGGAGAATAATAACTTTACTGTGTTGAAATTCAGTAGATACAACCTTACCCAAACAAAATGGGCAGAAAAAAGATCTACTAACATTGTGTGCCCCTGAGGCGATGCACTGAGGACCCAGCACCATGTCTGTGTGTTCCAGTCAGACTTGTCCAGAATATGTAAGCCTGAGCAACTCATGAGAAAACATTAGAGAAACCCAAATCGAGAGGCATTCTACACAATTAGCTACCACTACTCATCAGAAGTACTAAGATCATAAACAGAAGGCAGAAAAGGGAAAGTCACCATTTAGGGGAGATTGAAGGAGATACAGCAGTATCTGGAACAAATGAAAGACACTCGAAGGCAAAGTGGTACATCAAATATTATTCTCTTGGTTTTGAGAACTGTGAAGTTTATATTTATGTACGTTGTTAACTTTAGGGAATGTGTTTAACTGCAAACACATTGCATTAAAAGCAGTCAGTCCTAAATCACTGTCCATGCTCTTGTACCTCTGAATCTTTTATCACATTTATTATTCGCCTTAACCAAAATGTCTTTGCCCTACCTCCTTTGACCCAAATCCTTTCCATACTTCAAGTTCAAGGATAAAGCCAGCCCCTCCATGGCTCCTGCAGTCAGAAGTCATTTCTCCCCACTTCCACAGTTCTTGAACCACATCCTGCCCTGGCCACTTAGCCCATTCTCCTGGGCTGATGGAAGTGATGTATCTAACCAAGCACACAAGTTCATTAAAGAAATAGTATCATATCGCCCCCACTGGGCCTAGAATTTACACACAGTAATGGGTGCCTTTGATTACTACTGACTATAGATTTCAAACTGACAGGGCACCATTAAATCTTCTAAAAGGCCAATCTGTTCATCTGCAGTGAGAACCAGAACTGCCAAGGTTCCTGCTGGTTTGGCGGGTAGGTTTTTCTGTTAGAACAGGGAGTTTTGGGTTGCTGAACTGGAATCAGAAGGTTGCTCAGGGAGCACAGAGAACAAACTGGATAGTTTTTATGAAGAACAGCACCAAGCACGGAGTCCAGAACATAAAACCACACCTACCTTCCCTGTCCTCGCGTCTGAGGTATGAGCCTCCTCTGTGATCGGCTCCATAAACACTCAGTTTTCTTTAATGACTCTATTCTTCTGTTTCACACTCAGTATTCCCCTTTTACTTTTTTTGCAGTTCTCAGCCTTGACTGTACTTCGGAATCACCCAGAGAGTTTTTTAAAAATCCTGATGACCAGGCCCTCTCCATGATCAATTTAATCAGGCTTTCTAGAGGCGGACTGAGCTCAGGCCTCGGGAATTTCTGAAAGCTCCCAGGTGAGTTTTATTGTTCAGCCAAAGTTGAGCGCTACTCTTACAATGATATAATTTTTGTTTCACTATCTTAAATATTACGGAACAGGAAATAGACAATTCTAGCTTTGGGGGGTTCTTGCCTTAAGAGTCATTCGTTCCCTCTCTTGAAGATGTGTGATCGCACCTATTCCGTTGTGTCACTAACGTAAGGCCCACGTTTCTGGGGAGGACTTATCCTTGCCCCAAGGAAAAACTTCAGGCTGTATCTCACAGTCTCTAGCACAGGGCGTCATTAGGTGTACTGGCAAAAAATAAGGTAGGACAAAATACCTTAGAATGACAGGAAGGGGGATATATTATTTTATCTTTCACTCTCAGTATTTGACAGAAATGAAGCGGGAGGCAGAAAATTTGTCCAAAAAAAAAAAATTCCCAAGGGCTAATTTCTCTGTGGCTCATGAGTCCATGATGTGATACAAAAATGAATCAGAAAAATATCAATTCCACACACTCAAGAGTCTGAGATGGTTTACATTGTGTCTCATGTGTGGAGTGTTATGAAAGCTGTAAGAGCTGGGGGGGTCAGGCAGGAGCGATGCCAAATCAGGAGATTAAGGGAGACTGTAGTTGGGACTTGGAGGGTGGGTAGGATCTGAAGATGACATGATGGTTTGGGAGGAAGGGTGTTCTGAAAAGGAAACGGCCCAAGGACAGGTATAGAGGGTTCAGAAGCTGAGGCTGGAGGATGGACAGGGAAAGGAGCACCATTTCCCTCAGCAGAGGAAAACAGAAGATGCCAATGGCTGAACTAATTTGGAAATGAAACCCTTTTCACAAAGATGGCGCTGAACACCAAGAAGGAAGCCCCTGCCCCTCCCAAAGCTGATCAAGGTAAAGG
The DNA here is from genome assembly GCA_004363575.1 of Solenodon paradoxus. Classification (NCBI taxonomy): domain Eukaryota; kingdom Metazoa; phylum Chordata; class Mammalia; order Eulipotyphla; family Solenodontidae; genus Solenodon; species Solenodon paradoxus. The sequence continues at coordinate 519,246 of RJWH01000626.1, read as the reverse complement.
CTTTGGAGGCCAGGAGAGCAGAGCTGAAAGGCATCCACAGCCACACAAAAAAGATCCTCACATCACCCACTTTCTGTGGGCCCAAGACACTGCAGCTCTGAAGACAACAAATATCCTGGGAAGGGCGCCCCAGGAGAAACAAGCTTGACCACCACCCCAGCAAGTTCTCCCTGCCCACCGAGTCGGCCATAAAGACAGCAGACAATGGCACTCTGTGCTTGTGGTAGGTGTCAAGGCCGACAAGCACCAGACCACACAGGCTGTGAAGAAGCTCTGTGACACTGACATGGCCCAGGTCAGGCCCCTAATCAGACCTAGGGGAGAAAAGAAGGCATCTGTTCAGCTGGCTCCTCATGCTTTGGATGTTGCCAGCAAAATTGGGATCCTCTATACTGAATTCAGCTGAATAATTCTAAACATAATTATTTTCACCATCAAAAAAAGGGAGGAATTTGGGAATCATTCCCCATGAGAAGACTTTGGCTAGATCTTGAGAGGAAGCTGTGAGTTTGGTTATCTGCGCTTCGGCCTGATGTGATATGTCCAAGGAGCTGGCCGCTGGCTGCAACTGTCTCATGAATGCATTTATATATTTCAACCTTGCAAGGTCCCCAATTAAATTACAGACAGGAGGTCTGAAAAAGTTCAGCTATTTCAAAAGTGATTGCATTTTCCTGTGAGATAAGAGTTTGATCATCAGTCATTTCCAATATTTCTATCTCAGTGAAAGGAGGATAATAGGCCCACCCTGGTGGTACAGTGGTTCAATTCACTGCCTCAGACTGTTATCCACAAACATTCCAAGGACCCAGGTTAGTGTCCTGGGGTTGGGGCGGGGTCAGGAGGTGGGGGAGGGGACAAGCACCATGAACAACTGAAATAAAATAAATGGAAATGCTTCCTCTTCTCTCTCTCTTCCTGCCTGCCTGCCTACTCACTTTTCTTCCTGCACCTCTCCTGGAGACAAAAAAAAAAAAAGGAAAGAAAGAAAGGAAAAGAGGATAATGCCAGGCTCGTGGTTGCTGAGAGCAAACGTGGGTCTGAAGATGAGAAATGCTCGAAGAAGAACAGAGGAATCTGCACAGCCTGAAGGCTCAGTGCCAGAGCCTGGGAATCCCCCCACCCAGACCTCCAGGGTGGCCATCACCATGACAAACCCCTTCAGGAGCACAGCCCCTACAAATCACCCTCATTTAAAAAGTAACACAAATAACACTGCACTGGATCCTGTGTGCGAGGAAAAAAGTCCTAAGAGAGTCCTTTTGAAGGCTGTAATGGAGATTTATGGAAATAAATTTGAATGTTGATTGTGGATCAGATGGGTCCAGAGCTTCTAGAAGTGTTACAGATTTGCTGGCCTGTCAAAACACAGCCAGCCAGACCCCCACGCCCAGAGTGTCTGATTCCTCATGGCTGGGAATCTGTATTTCTAGCAGGGTCCCAGGTACTGTCTGCCGCTGCTCCCGAATCACTGGGTACACTTCAGCATTGCGTGATGTTTGCTTCCTGATCTCCACACTGTACTGCAGGCACACAGGTCCTCGGACTCAGAAAAGGCTCAGTAGTATTTAGGACAAAGGGGCATCATGTTTGCAAATTAGACTCAAATGGCTCTGGTGAGGGAATGATAGCTACAGATAAGATGACTAAGCAGAATGACAGAGCCAATGTGGAAAAACGGTAACAACTGACACCTCTGGACAAAAGGGGTCTATGGAAGTTCACTGTGTGATTCTTCTAGTTTTCCTGGTAGCTTAAAATAATATTGGAATTAAAAATAAATTCAAGCAGGAAAAGAAATGTCTAGCTTCTCATGTAGACCTGTCCAATATGGTGGCCACCAGGCACATGGGGTTTGTTAAAACTAATTAAAATGAAATAGAGGTAACTGCTAGCTTCTCAATCACACTAGCTTCACTTGAAGTACATAACTGTCATGTGTGACTAGTGACCACTCTCGGACAGCACAGAGAGAACATGTGCATCATCCCACAAATGTTCCGCTGGCTACTACATACTGCAGTGCAAATGACTTTCAGACCACACGAGACTGAAAAATTCAGCGTAGCAGGAGTAGCAGTAGAAGTAGCAATCATAGTAACGAGGAGGAGTTAGCTGTTTCTCACAAAAAGAGCTTACTAACTGCATGGGGTAGAAGAGTGACACCATTCCGTTACAGCAGATGGACCACGCTGCGCTTGTGTGTGGAAATACCTGGTGTTTGCGGACATTAGTGACCTAATTTCCAGATTAGCTGTTCACTATTATCACATTCCTCCTCATTTTATAGTAAATCATTGGATAAAGAAATAGACATCCGAGAGGCCTGGTTCTTTTTTTGGTTGTTTTCCTCACTTTTCCCCTACAGAGGAGAGGCGAGAGTAGACAGAGACTCAGCCAGCAAGCTAGGGAGGGTGGCCTGAAGGAGGAGGGCCGACACTTGGTCTCAATTTGGATGGCGCATTAGCTAACGCATAGCCTGAAGGCTGTGTCTACTGCTCTAGTGACCCCTTCAGAGCGGCCTCTCCTTCCCTCTCCCCACACCCCAGCTCTTCGCTTCTGCCTCTCAAACGCATAGCACCCTCTGCTGATCCAGTTTCTGGCCCAAACAGGCCTGGGTCACATTCTCAAGAGCATCTTCTTTTTCAGCCTCTTTCCTTTTGGATCCCAATAGCAGCCGGGTAGCAAATAGACTACACTCATTCTAAGATACGAACAGTACCTAGTCTCCTAAGGTGCATTTGGCTAAGAATGTTCTGAGAGAGGTTTTCCCAGCAATATCACCCGCGGGCATGCCCTGTCTGACCGCGCCTTGAATACCCCTTGGAAGAGCCTCTCCGCCCCATACAGCGGCACCATGTCAATTTTCTTCTCCTTTAGGACTCAGTCAAATGTCCAGCTGTTACTTGGAGAGAACCTGGAGGGGCAGGGAAATCAAAAATCCCTGAAGCCATAAACCACACATCAATCAACACGGAGGATTTCCATGGGGAAAATAAGCCATAGTACCAGAACCCAGAACTCAGGAGAGGTACCTCTGCTCTTCCCAGGCAACTGGCATGGCATTTAAATGTCTGTCCAAACACGACGATTGTAGGCAGTTTAGGGGTATACTCTAGAATGTTAAAGTATTCTTCTGCAGCAATCTCTCCTTAAAATACATTCGTCTGCGTTTGCCAAAGGGGGAAACACTCCACTAGAAATGAGTTTGTCAGCTACTTAGAGATGATCATTCTTTACTGCAAGATGTGCGACTCCAGTCCCTCATAGTTCAGCTTGAGGTTTGCTCACTGAATTTTAAGACATCTCTTCACAGACAGCTTTTTACCGTGAAACAGACTTGTATTACGTTTCCCAAGATTAAAATCAGTAGAGTCTCACCTCGCAGTACTCTGTAATAATGCAAAAATTATTTTGCTCCACAAAGCTTGCGTAGAACTTGACAATGGCTGGGTGGTCCAGCTTGGAAAGGAGCTGGGCCTCTACGGTGGCCTGCACAGTCTCATTTGGATTGAGTTCTCCAACACAGATTTCCTTCAGTACCTTTCTGCAGGCAAAAGAAAAAGAAAAACCAACAAAAATACTTAGAGTTGAAAACACATTGACCAGAAATGAACAAGCGGAACGGGGTCACCTAATAATGTCCAGGCCATGTCCTACCCATAGGTCTGGTATCGCCGGTGATGACAATGTCTCTCTGGTGGTCAGAGGGCAAGCCTCCCTGTCCTGGTCAGTGACACGGCTCCCCAGGGGCTCTGACCCCCATGCCTACACGATGTATGGTTTCGGTCAAAACGGGCAGAGGTGGAGTGATCTTGAGCAGCACCACCACCGACGCGGCCCTTCCTCTGTCTCTCCAGATGTCGCAGCTTCTCTCTTTCTCCCTCATGGCATCTCTGTCTCTGTCTCGCTCTCTGTTTTCTGTCTCCTCATCTGTGTTTCTGTGCTTCTGTCTGCTTTTCTATTTATCTTTCTATTGCTAGTTCAGTGTCTGTCTCTCTGTGTGACCATAATATACACAACATGCTATTGCCGCACTACACTACAACAATACTACTAGTTGTCTGTGTGAATATGTGGCATATGACATATGATACAATGTAATATGATGTAATAAGTCTCTGTGTGTGTCTTATACTCTTTATCAATCTCCTTCCCTCTGATCCTCTCTCTGCCTCATGTTTCTCTCTCTCAGCTCTAAAACTTTCCAAATCGATCCACTTAGTATCAGCAAGAACATTTATTTTTTAAATTATCACTGGCATATACTTTATTGCTACCATTATTTAGGAAAGGAAATCTAAAACCATTAACAGAGGCTTTGAGGGTCTCTAGCATGTAGAAGTGGGACAAGAGCTCATTCAATTTCCAAATTATTAATTAAAAAATTGTGATAACTTAGTGAAGAATGAACCAAAACATTCTGTCTTCCCAGCTAAGAAAAAAAACAGTCTGATGACTATTTAGAGTCTCACGGTGCAGACTAGATTGCCAGGGAAAAGCACTGTAGAGCACCAATTATGTGTGCAGACAGATTCCGCTGATTATAAGTGAGCTTTAGCTGTTCATTAAAGTACATTCTGCAGGACTCAAGCTAGAAAACATTTTACAAATGTGTTCTTTAAGAGTTACCACCAATGCATACTAATGAAAATGTATTTATAGTATAAATTTTCTGGATTAAAGGTCCTTTAACCAACTCATAGAGTAACTCAGATTCTGGAGGCCTTTCCAACAGAGACAGCCAGTCTGCTTGGCTGGTGGCACCCGCAGGACCCTCACGAGCAGTGTCTGTCCTTCCAGCTGGGACGTGTGCTTACCCAAGTCATTGGGCTTCCTCCCAAACTTATTTATGCCAGTTGTGTTCATTACAGTAAAACTGTGACTTAAATATGACAAACTGATGAAGGGTGACGTGAGAGTTATCTATGCCAAGAAAACTGATTGAAATGCTTACCAAAAAACTTGATAGTGACAAGTTGTAAAAAAAAAAAAAAAAAAAAAAAGAGTTAATGGGTAAGACAGTTCTAAAAACTTGGCTTGAGAATAAAAGATCTAGTATTTTGAATTCAGACTGTGAAATTCTTATTTTACTTGTTTACTTTAAGGAAGGTAAAACAACATATTGTCCATATAGTTTATGCAAAAAGGATGAAAGAAAATCAGAGGACATTAGATGCTGGCCACGTATCATAAAATCAGAAGCATTGCACAATGGTATGTCTTAAGTAGATGCAAATGTTTTCGTTACGTCTTCTCAATAAAAATATTTTTTCTCTATTTAAGCAAGTACCGACCCAACAATCCCATTGAATAGGACTCCTAACTTTCTTTATTTGACTAACACTGCATTATCATATTACATAAGTTTCAGGGATGGGTCATTATAAATCAACATGCATATATGCATGAAGTCCGCCACTAATAGTCCAATCCACCTTTCCTGCCTTTCTTAAAGATGCAATTATACTATAGACTTTTCTTAATCCAAACAAGCCTTCCGATTAGCTGCCTCACTGCAAGAAAAGCGACTTCCTCAGGCAACGCCAGAGCTAGAACTTCCTTCTTTCCGATTCAGGATCTAAAGTTGACGTTGCAGGAAGCCGAGAATTGTGCAGTTTTCATCCACTCCATTTTTTAGGGGTAAAAATTTCATTAACATTCTAATTTAGACCAATCTGTTCTAGACACAGAGACCCTCAGAAGGAAAAATGAGAAAATGCCCTCATCCTACTCCAGTGGTGGGTAGCATCGGACAATCTTTCCCGATGAACAAGAGCTGGGTTAAGTTTCCACTCTCCAAAATCGCATGCTGAAAACCTACTCCAAGACAGGTCATTGTAAGGAAATCAGTTGTCCTAAAACTTGAGTCCTCTTATATTTTAAATGAAGCCATGGCCTTCACATTTTTAACACATCCCACTCCCAAAGACAAGCAGAGAGGCACTGGATGTTGACCCAAAGAGCAGGCAGTTATATTAGAAACGACGGCCCTGCCAAGGCCCCGAGGTGTCTGCTGCCATTGACAGGTGTCTAACTATGGCTGCAATTTAGAAAGCCCAAGCACTTGGTTCTCTTCCCCTAATAGTGCTGTCAAGTTGTTTTTTAAAGCACTAAACACCCTATCAGGCCCCTACTTGATAACAAGGTGGATTCTAGAGAAATCCTGGCTTGGTATCATATTCTGCAGAAAGACTGTTCTATTAAGAACTTGGTTTAAAATGGCCTGGTTATAGGTGTGCCCTCAAAGACTGATTCACTCTAAAGGGAGCTCAAGATGATATACGCAGCTATGTTTTTCTGTGACTTCTGAAGATCACCAAGCAGTGCACAAAGCTCCATGTCATCTTCATAGCGCTTTTCCAGTCATTTATTGTGCCCCTGCTAACGTGCAGCTGTAAAAGTCATAGTGGTAAAGCATGAAATAGAAAGCCTTACACAAACTTGCAATATTCTCTTGCTGTGATGGAACAAATGCTATAAAAAGCATTAAGATACTTATTTTCCCCTGCAAACATCAACTACAGAGCAACCGAGCATGAGATTTTACATACAGCTACCAGAGCCCCATCTGACGGCCTGTTGATAAAGCATAAAATCTCATTTGCTCACAGCTCAGCAGATGAAGGTAGGGTTTTTAGGAACAGGTGCTATCAAATATAATCACCTCTAGTTGGACACAGTCTACCTTCCTTAAACTAAAACCGTGTCACAGAACTGACAGAGCTATCTCTCGTTGCATATCACTTAATATGAGATTCCTATCAGTCACAGACAACATGGAAACTAACCAAGCCAAGGATAGCTTGTCAACTGCTCAGGGACTCTCAGCCTGTCACCCACTCCCGAATAACATGACAGATATTTATTTTATCAGAACTTCAACTATTTGGGAGAAACTTCACCATTGCAGCCCAAAGAGGCAGCCCTGAAGACTCTCATTTTTGCAAACTTTCTGTTCTTTGCCAAGCAGCTTGCTTCTATCTATAGACTCACTGGTGAGCTGACAACCTTTGGAGAAGACTGGAAACCTGGGGTAGTTATAGCTAATTTTCTTCCCTTGAAGTTGGCCCACCATTCAGACAAATGGGGACAGGTGATGTTTTTGAGATATTAACCAAGGGTTGTTTTTTTTTCCCAGGTTTCCTTGTACTCTTTCCTATTTTCCCCATTTCACCAGCAGTATTTGTTGCCTCAGGAAAAAAGATGATGTCACAAACTATAGCACATGAGTTAAATCAGTCAAATCCCCAGCTTTTGACTTTCCGAAAAAGAGAGCCCATGGCTGAAGAGAGGCGATCTGGAGAAACACCTGAGCCAGTTCCTGAGCGTCCTCCCTGCCCCTAGGTTAGAACAATACCCTCTGAATCAGAGAAAGAGGTGGCAAGAAAACCAGGTACTGCTGAGCCCTTGAAAATGGATCATGTACATAGCCAGGTACAGAGAGAACCTCAGGATGACCAGCATAGCCCAACAGCAGATTTGTGCTCTCTTTCAGAAGAAGGACATAGAAAATAACAGGACCTCACATTTTCTTGTGTCCTTCAAGTAGTAGGAGAAAGAAAGGTTGTCAAGGAGCAAGTAAGCAGAGTGGGTAAAGGAGCTGGAATCTCTATCCCACAGCTCTGTGCTGAACAGCAAAATGAAGTCCCAAGCAGTCATGACCATATCCGTCCTCTCCACCCATTTGTATCTATCATCCCCCGTCTTTATCCAAAATATAATTTAGGTTTTATATAACAACGATCTTAAAAACTAATGTGTAGAACCTTCCCATGCAGCCACACTTGGCTCTAGAGGGTTCTTAGTTTGAGGCCCCAAGAAGCAAAGGCTGAGACAAGGATTTGAATGAAAGCATCTCTGACTAGGGCAGTGAAAGGGGAATGGGAAGACAAGGAAGGAAAGAAAGCCACTTGAAGGCATATTATCAAGCCAGTTATCACAGTGACCAAGAGAGCTTACATCTGAGGAGGAACTCTAGGAGCTAGCACCAAACAGGCACCTGGGAGCTTTC